>JAOTAX010000005.1:8447134-8459180 GCA_025629825.1 Erythroxylum guanchezii | reverse complement strand
ATCAAGTTACATACTTGATGACATAAGCCTAATACTATTCATGGAACGTAAATCACATTACATAAACGATATACATGTATATATAAAAGAATACCTCATAATATATTATTAATAAGTCATAATGTTAGTACAGAAGTCACATATGTCCATTGGTCTAGGGCACACTACTAACACTTTGGGCATGACTCTCCTTATTTGTAAAAGATTCTTTATGATTTAAGAAGATCGTCACGGTGATGTCACTAGACCTCCCTCTTGAATTTGTTTTGGTTCTTAAAATGTGTAAAAACAACTAGGCTATATTTAGAATTTAGCTTTGAAATCATTTTATTAAAGGCTAGGAGAATTTTTATTCCATATATTTAGTTTACACAACCAAACATATGCGGAGGGACAATTGTTAATAGCCCAAAACAAATTCAACTCACAAGTGAAAGTAGCCCAAAAATGAAAGCCCAGGGGCGAAACGTGTTGAATTCATGGAAGTCCAGAACATGGAAGTTAGAGAAAATCATGGAAAGCAGTGAATGAGAACATGACTAAATGGGTTGGAAGTTGAGCCATTATAGGAATTACAAAACATAGAAGTTAAAGAAATAGTAACATGTAGTTAGTTAGAATGTGGGAAGTGGATAGTTATAGCAAAAAATTGCTTAAGGATTGGAGGACTATAAAAACACATAACACACAACCTCCTGACAATCTTTATAAAGACAAACAACTTCAAAAATGCTTTGTTATTATTTTTTCAACTTTCTTTACATTGTGTATTGCTTTTTCTTAACTCAAATTTCATTTGTAGTTTGCAATTTTTCTATTTGCCTAAATCAAATAATTTCTTTTTCCAACATATTTTAGCATTTTAATAGCTTAGAATTTTATTTTCTTAGTTTTTCAAAGTTCATCTATATCGTTAATAAGAAGTTGTGTACAAATTTAGAAAAATTCCTCAGTGACACACTCGAATTCTAGATTAACACTAACAAATAACATCTTCGCAATATCCCTTATTCAATTTGGTTTTGGTTATCATATGGGGTTGGTTATGTTAATTTTGATCTCAAAGACTATTTGCAAATGTCCAATTTATTTGTTATAAATACCAAAAAAATCTAAGAAAAAATACCTTAATATATGTATAAATATCATAATAATATTAAAAAACATGTTAGATTGTTATCTTTATTGTTAACTAACTTGTGTCTCTTTCAATCTTAAGAACTTGTGATGACTTTTTAAAGACTTTATTTAGTTGAAGTTAATGCTTTATTGATTGAAATATCTTTAGAAAATTATTTATGTGATATAAATTCAAATTTTATTATTATTCTTTTTTATCATGTTTTAGTAATAGCATTGTTGTACTCCCTATTTTTTATTTTAGTGTAACTTCTAATAATTAGGATAAATTTATATAGTTTGATTTTTTTTTCTCAAGTCTTTACTTTTGGATTCCAACAAGCATGCCACATTTGATGTTAGAGAATAAGTTAATGGCATATGTAGAACCTTGATATTGATCTAGTACTTCTCGGTTATTATTCACTTGATTTACTCTTTTCCTTCAATTTTTTTTGAGTTGATTTTATTCAAATACTTTTAAAATAATTAATGTGTAATTTTATAAGAATTATTAGACATCTTTTATTAATTCCATTACAGAACGTACAAATAAAATCTTATACAAATAAAGTTGCAATATAATACTCTATTACCTCATTAAAATATAAATTGAATAAATCTAGTAAATTGCCATTTGCAAGTAAACTTAACTTATTACATGTCTTTTTCACAACACTTATTTACTACTATAAAATAATCCACAAAATGAATATTTGTTAGTAATTCATTTCTGAAAAATAAATAAAGTTTAATATAATATTTAATAATCAAAATTTTAATTACAATATGTAACATTTATCATAAAATAAAAAATGATTAAATTGAAAGCAAATGATAAATAATTTATTTTAAAAAATTAAATTAACAAGATACATGTTTTAATTTTAAAACAAGTCCCATTATATGTAAAAGAAAATTAAACTTCTATAATTCTCCTTTAATTTTATCTATTTCCAATTATTAGTAAAATTTTAATTTATAAAATTATGAACATATCCCAATTCATTTAAAATCATTCTCAAACAACAACAACAACATCTAGTATAAAACTCACTGAAGTGTAGGGTCTGAAAAGGTCTAATAGTACGCACCCTTATTCTTAACTAGTAAAGAGACTGTTTTCAAATTTAAAATCATTATCAAATTCCAATATTTTCAAATTTAAAATATCTTATTCATAGTAGAAATTTTTTCTTGTATCTCAACATTATTATTTTCTTTAATTTTGACATAAATTTATTTTAGAAATCACAACAAAACAATAGATTAATAGCAATTTAAAATTTATACGTGCACTCAAAATAAGGTTATAAATATAAATGCTTTTGAAAATCAACTTTAAATTGATTTAGACTAACACTTGATATTTTTATCTTAATTGTGAGGGAGAGTCCAAACAAACTTCTTTTTGATTATTTAAATATAACTTAAAAAGTTTATATTGATTGTATTAATTTTTAAGTACAAGTTATGTAACCTCAATAAGATTATTGACTTTCTCATTTTACTATCATTATTCACATTAACTCTATTATTTAAAATAATAAAATTAATTAATTTTAAGTATTATTACATGCTTAATTACGTAAGAGTAAATAGACTATAAAGACTATAATTGGATAGTAAATAATGATTAACGAATCAATGGATCGGTTCATAGGTATAGATTAAGGTATTTTTAATTGGTCAATTGTTTAAGCTAAGGCTTAAGTCTAGATCGACCCGATGTCTAATTCTTTTTAATAAAATAATATTGTTTTGTTTATAGGAATTGAGCTTCGGACAATCTAAGCAACTCAAGCCCGTGCCTAATTAATAAATATTATTTTATAATTTTTAATTTTTTAAAAATTGTTTTTTAAAAATTGACAAAGCCAGCCAATGGCTGAGCAATTGCCATCCTAATTTTTTTAAATTAATTAAAGTGTCAAGTTTCAACTAATAAAATAAAAGGCAGAACGGGGGAAAGGTAAAACTATATGTACATCCAAATATTAACCAAAGCCGGTAAACCCGGTCTAAGTAAAATCGATTAAAAAAAAAAGAAAAAAAATGGTGAGTCCTCGTAATCAAGTGATCCAAGTCTCTTCCCTTTTCTTGTTCTATCCATAAAAAGCACCAGACTTTGGGAACTCATTGGCTTACTCCCAAAATGGCCACAAAAGCGCATTCGGTTACCAGATTGACCCTGCCATTGCCACCTGCATCATGTTCTTCTTCGTCTAGCTCCAACAGTAACACCCTCTGCATGGTGAAGCGGCCGCCCCTCACGACATCGTTTCTTGGCGGCGGAGGTAGTCCTCTGTTGCTTTTGCTTTCATGGTTGCCTATTGGTTCTTTTTTTTTTCCCCTCTTTTTTACTTGTGAATTTTCTCCGCAACGTTGTTGGAAATTGTTTGGTTGGAAAGTAAGTTCTGGATTTCTTTGGTTTTGTGTTACTAGTGTCAGTGTATAACACATCATATGATAAGAAGATTGTTTCCAAGTATTCGAAATAGATTAATGCCGTGAAAATGGTCGTGAAATCATTTCTTATTCCTGATGTCATGTACAAGCATATGGAAGATTTAGCTGTGAGCTAATAATCGTGCATTCTAGTCAATGATTTGTTCTAAAGTTGATTTCTTTGAGTGAAGGAGGCAGAAATGCTGGATTTTTAAACAAACTTAATGTGTAATCGTAAATTTGTGTGGAAAAAGCAGTTGTAGGTAAAACTGGAGGGTGAAAGTAGAGGACGCCTTTGGTACATAAACTAATGTTCTTGTCATCAGTTTAAAATTTTGAAGCTATCTAGTCTAGTTCAGCTCCCTTTATAGAAAATGTATTCTCAGACTCAACCATGAGCTTTTTCAGTTCAAATGGATATAAACAAATAAAAAAAATATCTCAGTGATCTTAGTAATTGCTCAATCAGGCATCTCTCTTGGTCCCTTGTCTGATGTGCAAGTGTGTGGAATCAGTTTCTCCTTAAACTTCTTTAACTTGCATTTATCCTCATGCTCATTTTCAATTTTACCTGCAGTTGAAGCTCTAAAAATTGGTAGGTTAAGGTCTGGTTCTTCCCATCGTTCCCATTGTTCTGGACAAGGTGGAGGTGCTCTTGGCACTCGTATGAATATTTTTGATAGGTTTGCTAGAGTTGTCAGAGTAAGATCTTCAGAGTTGCTAATTTGCGGTGTAATTTGCAGTGTTATTTCATATATCTATCTTGACTAATACTTGTGGTTCTCTTAATTACAGTCATATGCAAATGCAGTCCTAAGTTCCTTTGAAGACCCAGAGAAAATTTTAGAACAGGCAGTACTTGAAATGAATGATGACTTGACAAAGATGCGTCAGGCCACAGCACAAGTAAGCATCAGGCTCTATCATACTCTTTTCTCAATTTTGGGATCTTTGTGTCTTTCCTTCTTGCGGCGTTAATTTTCTGTACATGATTAACCATGCCCCTGAGTTTTCATTTTGAGTTCCCTCACTTAGGTTCTGTCAAGTCACATTTACTTTTTCTTGTCAGAATTTAGTTCCTTGAATGTTTTACAAAACTTGGAGCCTTTATGGATATCAGAATCAGCGTTGAAGTGATGTTGGATTAAACTCTTATCACGTGAAATTTTTGGATGCTTCCCTTTATTTCTTTTTATCTGGTATTTTATATCGTGTTTTCTGGGTGCTTCCTCTGTTTTATTCAGGTATTAGCATCTCAAAAACGATTGGAAAATAAGTACAAAGCTGCACAACAAGCTTCTGAAGATTGGTAATTTTTGATTAATCTTTGTTAATTACAAAGGGCACAGTGACGAGTTATTATTTAATTAGTTAAACGATCATAGCAATGAAATACTGTTTTCTGCTTACCGTCTGTCAAGGTACCGAAAGGCTCAACTTGCTCTTCAAAAAGGAGAGGAAGATCTTGCACGTGAAGCTCTTAAAAGACGGAAGTCATATGCTGTAAGTGGATACCTCAGAAAATGAATTTGTGCTTTTAAAGTTGGATTTTGTTATGTTTGGACCAGAAAAACTTAATTTCTCAGTCAAACAGCATTTCTTGTTCTGAATTCTTCTTTGCTCATTATTTTGTGTTAATGAACAAGAGACTTATGTCCACCCATTTGGTTCAGAGAGCAGAATGATCTGGCTGATGCACTTTATGACTGCATTGGCAACTAAATCTTTGCTTCTGATACTATGGCTATAATCTTCAAGCTGCATGTATAAAGCAGTTAGTAAATAATCTTTGTGCTTGCAGAAAGAATTATTAATGCCATGTTAACTTGTTGGTTTATAGGCTTGATCTATAATGGGATTGTTGGTGCTCTATGTGTGATTGCCTAAGAATAAACTTTAAAATAGGAAAACCAACAACCTCTTACCTCTTGTCAACTTCTTTATGAAATATTGTGTGACATTTGAATATAGATTTGGTAGGTGCAATTGCAAATTTTGGAGTTAGTATTGGGTGACTAATATTTGGCCTTAATACTCGAAGGACAATGCTAGTGCTTTGAAAGCTCAACTCGAACAGCAGAAAGGTGTTGTGGATAATCTAGTCTCCAATACTCGGGTACTTCTACTCTTAAATTTCCTGCATCATGTTCCATTTTAAAGTTACAGTGTGTTCTCTTTGTTTGGACTATGTTTTCTTCAAATAGTCTCCTTAAGTCATCAATTTGTTTAAGGTGCTGTGTCATAAACTTGAGGGGTATGTCTTTGTGCAAAACCTGGCAGCTATGGAAGAGGAAGGTGTCAATGTCTCCTGTTCTAATGCACACCTAATCTTGTCTTGTTGATTCTTGAATGTATTGGGATGGAATCAATTGTCAGCAATAGGAATGAAAAGAACACATCTTAAATGATTGTTGAGATGTTCTACTGAAAGGATTTTACTTACTGCAGAAAGTAATGAATTCCATAAATATCCTTCTCTTCATAAACCGAAAACTTGCAGCTTTGTGGCTGAAGTTTTTTTCTTAACTTTTGGCTTGGATCTACTTCTACCTTGATGCATATAGCTATATATTATTCCTATAGGTGCATTAAGTTTATCCCATTTTTTATAGCTTCTGGAGAGCAAGATGCAGGAGGCGAGGTCTAAGAAAGATACTCTAAAAGCACGTGCTCAGTCTGCAAAGTTTGTCTCTGCCACTACTTAGATAGTGAAGTTGCTTTTGCTTTTGAGTTCATTACATCCATAATGCTATTGTTGTATTCTGTTAGGACTGCAACCAAAGTGAGTGAGATGTTAGGGAATGTGAATACAAGCAATGCTCTTTCAGCTTTTGAGAAGATGGAAGAGAAAGGTGTGGATTTATAATATATTTACATTGTTTAGCCTTTGCTCAATCTCTTAGCATTTTTCCAACTCCCCACAGGACTATCACATGCTATTGCTGAAAGTACATGGTTTACTGAGCTTTTGTAGTTCGCTTTGTTACAATATTGCAATGCATGATGAGAGCAACAGAGATGATTGTTTCCTTTCTCTTTTGTTTCTTCGAAATATGTATGTCCTTATATTGAAATGGTTTAATCAGTTTCTTGTGGGTGGACCTATACACCATTTTCTAATAAACAATTTGATGTAAATCTGTATCAGGCTAATTGTTTCTCATTGTCAATCTAATCGATTCTTCAACTTACCATGTTTTGATAATATTTTGTCTGCACTCGAACTTGTCCTTTGGTACTCTGCAGTTACATGTTTGGTTGAGCACAACCAAGTCAGCTGCATTTTTCTGACCTCTTAAATTCACCTGACCTCTGCATTCCTTATGCTTTGTTGTTCATATACCAAGCTTCTAGCATTCATAAACAAATATTCATTTAATTTAGCAGTCATTCTTAGTCTTAAAAATGCTGTAATTTATGATGTTCTTCCCTTGTTGCACAATATACAGATTAGAGGCTTGAGTCGATAATTGTAATGTTTTTATCCCCTTTGTTGCAAGATACTGCTATTATTGCTCATTAAACTTATGTGATAACCTCAATAAAACATCTTCTAATTACTTGGCCTTTTTCATGGCCCAGTGAAGATTATATGTGGAGTATAATGGGTCTGAAAAATTTTCTGTCTTTTGGTTTCCTCTTTGTAGTGATGGCAATGGAATCGCAAGCTGAAGCTCTTGGTCAGTTAAGTGCTGATGAGCTGGAGGGGAAGGCAAGAAATTCCCTTCATTCTCTTTTTTTGAGTCATAGTGTGTGTGACCATACTGCTAGTATATGCTCTTACGTCCTTATATGCAATTGCAATTTGCAACATAGTATTTGCTTCTTCTAAATGCTATTGGGTGACCTATCATATTGCATAAATGGAGACAAATGCAGGCATATGACCTTAATTGTTAACTCTGTCCACACCCGTTTGTACAGTCATGGGATTGTGCTGTGCCAGCTGCAAGGTGCATGCACTTATACTGGCTCTATGACTTGACAACTCACAATTTGCTTCTAATGCTAAATTTTGATAGCCAATAATTGATAGGTTCGAGCCCTAAACTATGAGGGACGAAATTGAACAATATAATTTCAACTTCAATCTACAACATTAGGAACTTCACAGACATTTTTCCATTTGTTGTTTTGGGCAGTTGTTGGTTCTTAGTGATTCCACTATTGTGTTTACTGTTGTTTACTCAGGTGGAAAAAATTTAGTTTCATATTCAGGTTCCCCTGGAATTGTATGTTTGGATGGAAAAATTGAACTTCTCCAACATTAAGATCAACTTGTATGTACATGCATGTTTATGTCGACTAACATTCTAAGGTATCAATGATGTACCAAATTCTACCAATAAGTTAGTACATCCTGTTGAGATAACAATATGGTGGAAGTTAGTACATCCTGTTGAGGTAACAATATGGTGGCTGCTGCCGACAAGCTTAAAGCTCATCGGCATGCCCCCATCCCATACTTGTGAAAGAATTCAGATTCAAGTCTCATACTGGAAGAAAATTTTCTTCCATCATCCTTTCACCTGTCTATTTGCCTCTTTGTGTTAGCTGCATGCCCTTGCAATCATGTTTTCATAGAAATTATCTTCTTAGTGCAAAATGATTCACATCAGAAATAACTGAAAAGTAACCAGTTCATGAATGGTGGTGAAGGAACTCCGTATACTACCAGTTTAAAACACTTGGTATGAGGGCCAATGTCAAGGAATAGTGACTTTTATTGAAGTTCAGGATTAAGTCAATCATTCTTCATCAGTGAAGAGGTTTTTTTATCTTAAAAGAATTGTTTGTAGTTGATTTGTTTGTGTTTTCTGGTTCCTATATTTGATACTCTGTTTTTCCAAATTGAAAATGGAGTGAAATTACTATGATTGTACAGTTTATACTATTTTTCATAATGGTAACAGTCATGCTTAGGTATGGCAATTGGATCTGGGCCTGGCCCGAAGTCAACAGACCATTTCTGTTTTGACCAGGCTTTGGTCCAGGCTCAAGCCTGAGGGATTGGTCCGAGGCCCAGCCTGAAAGGCCTGATTGGTCTGAGTGCACACCCAAAACAACGTCGGTTGGGCTGCCTGGGCCATGCTGCACAAGCCCACCTGGGCTTTGGGCCAACGACAGGCCCGACCCTACCCATTGCCGTACCTACTCATGCTACTATAGGAGTTTACTTTTGGTCCATTTACTTATGGTTTCTGATAAATAGTTGCTATTTAGGACCCAGTGGAGCTAGGATTTTATCTTTTCAAGGTCTCAGGTCTATCTAAATGATATGAACTTTAATGTGATAGTATTTGGTGGCGGTGAGCGGCAATGTTGTTATTGGCTTGGTTCCTTAAATGTCTTTTAACTCTGAATGTTCTAGGAGCTCTTCTTAGAAGTACCTCTTTTCAATTGATTTCTTCACATGCACAATTTGCAAACTTCACTGCTAATTTAGACGTGATAGTCATAAAAATCATATCTTCGTCAAGCATAAATTGAGCTCCAATTCCCCTGCCAAAATTTCCAATCAAACCAAGTAGCTTTCTAAACTTGAATTTGATGGTTTCGCTGGGAAAATTTTACGTCTTCCTGATCCTTACCATTTTTATACTTGTAATATATGGTGCAGTTTGCTTTGCTTGAAAGCTCTTCTGTTGATGACGATCTTGACAATCTGAAGAAGGAATTGTCTGGTGGCTCAAAGGTATGATTTAATATTTTAATAACCGAGGAATTGTATCAAATAGAGTTCAGTGCTAATTTAATAGATGAGTTCTCATAGGATGTCTCTTGCGAGAACTTTTATCTGAAATTCATAAGACTTGCAGCTATCAAGTACAAGCAAGAGTTTTATCAGTGTGATAAGCGTCTTTCTGCAATAGTACTGTGGGGATGAATCTAGTGAAGAGGAAAAAGAAGGGTGTAAGCTTACATGTTGGTAGTGTAGGCAGATGACTAGAATATGTAGTACAAAACTGGTTGCATTCCTTTTCTCAGTGCCAATAAATTTGAGAACCCTGTCATTATAAATTCTAATGTTTGTGTTGTGTCCTTAACCATACTGATTGTGGTCTTATCCTCCCTAACAGAAAGGAGAGCTTCCACCAGGAAGAACAGCTGTGACTAGTTCTCCGTTCCGAGATCCTGACATTGAGATGGAACTCAATCAATTAAGGCAAAAGAGAAAGGAGTTCTGAAGTACATTTGAAAGCTGTAGCTTGAACTACAGAACTGAAGGGCCTAAATTTTGTAAAAGCCACAGAGATAACCAGTGTATAGATATGCCAAACTCAAGACAAACTAGCAAGTAATTTTTTGAATGGGTATGATGTTACATGTTATTGTCTTGTAATTGTAATGTATATGTGAACCATTGTAGGGTATGTGGACTGTACCCTAAATAATTTGTTTAGTCAAAGTGAAGGTAATGACGGGCAATGAATTAAGAGTTGTTTTTCAATCTTACAGAAGGACGGCAGTTTCAGTTGGCCGAATCGGTGTTATTGTGGTACGTGCCAATAGAGTGATGCATTAACATGCCTTAAGATAATGTTGAACAGAAGGAATTGTGTGTGTAATCATATAAAGAAGATGTCAAAAGTTATTGCTTTTCCTGTGGTGTTTTATCGTAAAAAAAAGGTTGTTAGAGAAACTAATATCTACAAATGTAACCCAAAACTAGCATCCGACAACAGCTAGACCCTCTTCAGATATTCTTGTGATTCTCAAATCTTCCCTCTCTTGATTCGAACGCTACCTGTTGAATTATAGAAAACATCACAACAATTGATAACAGAGCAGAAAGGGTGGAAAAGGACGTGCTGGAGCTTAAAACCGTTTTTGCTCAATTCATGCAGCGGCAAGGAGCGGAATCAGGAGAGACTATTTCTGTCCCTTCGGAACTTACTCATCGAAGTGAGCAACCCCTGCAGATTCTTCCTGAAGGGCCTTAAACCAGAGATTGGAGTAACGATACGATAGCACGAACCCCATTCCTCACACCAGGCATATATGCTGGCACGGAAGCAAGAAGCAATAGTAATGGCGAATGGTAACATCATCTTTTCGCGAAGAAACATGATAAAAAACATGAGTCATGGGGGAAGCTACAACCCAATTCCGAGGATGAAGCAAATAGCTAACGTAAACAGGAATTCACCAGCAGATGGAATACTGCCCACGCCAACAACTACAACACGTCCACTAGCCGTAAAAGCATTTAAACCTCCTAAGCACGTCAGTAGCAAGGAGTTTGACAAAAAACAAGCGCAAGGACTTTGTTTTGGTGTGACGACAAGTACAGCCCAGGCCACAAGTGCAAAAAAAACAATTACAATTCTATGTGGCTGCTGGAGATGAAGACCTCATGAAAGCGGTAGCGGAAGTAGACGATGATGAGTGTGAGGAAGCTCAAGGGGAAGCTGACTCTTTTGATGTTTCAATGCAAACAATGACGGGTTTGTAAATGCAGATAATGTTGTGTGAACTTTACGTGGATAATGCAAGGTATTCAATTCACCATGAATGCGCCGGTGCTGTCACTGGGAGGGTGTGATCTTGCACTGGGATTCCAATGGTTGGTGGGATTAAACGATCAACTAAACCATTAATGGAGTTACTGAAGAAGGAGAGATTATTCCACTGGGAGTGGCAACACGAAGAAAAGAGGGCATTCGAAAAGTTGAAAGAAGCAATTACATTCGCACCTGTGTTAGCACTTCCCAATTTTTCGAAATCCTTCGTGGTGGAAGCGGACGCTAGTGGGTTAGGCATAGGGGCAGTGTTACAGCAAGACGATCACGCAGTGTCACAGCAAGACGATCACCCCATTGTCTTCCTTAGCAAGACAATAGCTCAGAGACATCAAGGGTTATCGACCTATGAAAAAGAGTTTTTGGCTGCGGTTAAAGCAATAAAACATTGGCACCATTACCTCAGCTTCATACCCTTTATCGTAAGAATTGATCACCAGAGCCTGAAATACTTGCTGGAGCAACGACTATCTACACATTTCCAGCAATCATGGCTTCCGAAGTTCAATGCCGCAGCGGGAAGGAGAATGAGGTAGCTGATGCTCTATCAAGAATTACTAGGTTAGAGCTATTGATGATGTCGGTATCTCAACTGCAAGGAGGATTAATGGAAGACATTAAGAAAAGCTGGGAGACGGATCACACGATGCAGGACATAATTAAGAAATTGACATCTGGGATATAGTCTCGAGTGCTTACAAATGGAGAAATGGATACTAAGATGGAAGGGAAGACTTGTGGTAGGCGTAAATAAAACACTTCGAGAATAGATAATCAAAGTTAGCCATGATGATGCGATGAGAGGACATGCAGGAGTGTTGGCGACTACAAAGAAATTACAAAACTTACTCTATTGGAAGGGGCTAGCAAGGGATATTCGAAACTGTGTAAAGAGATGCATGATTTGTCAGAATAACAAACACAATACTTCAGCTAACCCGGGGCTATCATAACTT
>JAOTAX010000005.1:8418119-8438436 GCA_025629825.1 Erythroxylum guanchezii | reverse complement strand
CTCCTCCACAACCTTCAATGCCGTCATCAAGTTCTCGGGCACGATTGGGCGACTCTCTTCGGTATTTCTTGCTGGTTCCTCTGGAAATGGAAGAATCAGGCCCTCTTTGAAGAAATCTTCACTTGGCCTCCCTCACCCCGGGCTATTATTTTGTCTTATGCAGGTTGCCTCCGGCGAGCGGTTAGATGGCACCGCCAGGCGACGACTACTGGACCCCTGCCTCGTCATGAGAGTCATATTGGGTGGCAGAAACCTCCGCGCGGGGTGGATCAAGCTCAACACTGATGGCACCTCTAAACGGTCCACAATGACGGCCACCACCGGAGACGCACTGCGCGACAGAGACGGCCAATGACAGGGTGGCTTCGCACATAATATCGAATGGTGCTCGGCCAAGGACGCAGAACTCTGGGGAGTGCATACTGGCTTGACCATGGCGTGACGATTGGGTCATCGCCTGATTGAACTTGAAGTCGATTCCCAGGCTGTGGCTGATCTCCTCTCCTCTACTGATCAACGATCCAGGTCGGTCCATCCTTTTGTCCGAAGCATTCACGAGCTGTTCACCAGGAATTGGACTGTTATTCATCGGCACGCTTATCGAGAGAGCAACAGATGTGCGGATTGGCTCGCTAGCTATGTCAGTCATTTTGCTATCGGTATTACTTTTTTTCCTTCTTCATCCATTGGGTGCCACCACATCCTATTAGAGGATTTGTCGGGACTTAGTTTCCCTCGATTTATTGTGTAATTTCTTGTTCGTCTTCCTTTATAAAAAAAAAAATTCTCACGGTGAAGTAAGGTCTAAAAAGATTTGATAATATGCAATTTTATTTTTACATAATAGAAAGACTATTTTTGATAAATATATATACAGATGTAACAAAAAAAATAATGATGCAAATTAACAGAAGAAATAAATAAAAACTGATATGAAGAATATTTAAATAAATAGAAATATAATAAAAAACATAAAGACTTACGTGATATTTGACCAAATAAATAGACTTATAAAGACCGGCTCTTTACATCATTAGTCGCACTCAGACCTTGCCTCCCATATTAATAGTTGAAATCGACTACCTTCTTTCTCGTTCACGCCTTTCATTTCCTTTCCTTTTTAGATATACATTTTGATAGTCTGAACACTTTTTTACATTAGGGCTTTTGGCAATAGGGCTTCGAATTTTACAAATTGATCTCTTCTTGCCTTTATTATTTTCTGATGTTGGGTAGAAGATCTTAATTTTAGTAATTGTTTCGTTATCTCAAAATACTCTTTTTCTATTCTTGCAACAGCTAATACTAATAGGGTTTACACTTTCGATTGTTGCTGCAAAAATATAGTGGGCTTACTTGATCTTTGGCTAATGCGTTGTGAATTTTGGCCTAACCATTCGTTGTTAGCATACTGTGATGCTTTGTGACTTCAAACTAATTTATCCTACCATTTTACCTTAGATCTTCGTATTAGTACTATAACATTAACATGAGGGTCTTGGTCGTATTCACATTTCTGTTTTTGTTAACATTAATTTTTATATATTTCACATATAAATATAAAAAATATCATTTAATCATCATATAAATATAAAATTAAAAACAATATAAAATATTTAAAATATTACAATTTATCATATAATAAATAATAATTACATCAAAAACATCAAATAAAAATAATAGTAAATATCTGCTACTTTCTAACAATTATAATTTATAGCAAGAGTTCATGTCGAAGAATCAACTATAATTGAAACCTGAAATAAAAATATTTATAATTACGTTGCATTTATGGATTTTAACATATAAATAAATAATAAGTAACATTAAAAGAAAATGAGAAATAAAAGCTTAGAACTTTATTCAATAAGATACGAAATACTTGTTATAACTGCATTGATCTCAATTCTTATTTGATACAAAATCTTTATCATTGAGAGGAGATTATCATTATTCAAATTCATTGCACCAAATTACATGTAAATGATTTCTCATCTAAGATTATCTTCTAAGTCACTCTCATCTATTAAACTTGATTCTTCAAAAACTTAATCTGTCAAAAGATCAATATTATCAATGCAAATTAGCTCTACTGAACTATTTGTTCTATTAAGAGTCCTAATAAACAATAAAATTAAATTATTAAAAAATTGTAAAAAATTATATCTAACTTAGTAATAATAATAACACGCCTTTTTTCGAAGCATTATATCGAACAAAGACCAAGTCATTTAATCTTTTGTACTTCAATCTATTCTTTTTTTATAATGAATGAATTTAAATGTGCTCCAATTCCTCTCATAGCTTGTTGCATTCATTGATTGACTTAAAATTCGAATTACAAACTTTTACAATTTTAGAACACCACTTATGAATTGGTCCCACCAAAAAACTATAAGTCGTAAGTAGTGTTATAAACAATATAAAGAGATGATTAATTTTCAACACGTAATAAAGGTAAACAAAATATACTTGAATTAAAATTTTCTCTTTGAAAAATATCAGTTGAGATCCCAAGATCCTCATAAGCCTCCTTATAAATTATCATTGTGAGTTTAGGAGATCTTGCATCATCTCATGGGCAACAATTATTGTAATAATTAATAGCATTTCCCTATTAACTTCAACTTTCCTTGTAAAACATGGCCTGAAATTAATAGATACTAGAATTTAAAAATACCCTAATTGCAAATAACAGATAGTAAAGATGTCTTTCTCATTTCTCATTAATGATTGCAAGATAAGGTGTGTACTAAGAAAACCTATTTTTCAAATTAGCCTTGATTGTTTCATTCGCCTTCTCTATGACATCATAAAAATAATTCATTGTTACCTTTTTATCACTATCAGCTAGACGAAATAACCTTACCAAAGGCTCAGAAACTTGGATGACAAGTTAAAATTGAGACCAAAATTTAACATTTTCAAGTATAGTTCTAGAAACTTCCAATCCAACAATAAACCTAGTATGATGAGATGTAATTCACTTATCACTTGTAAACATCTTTCTCAGCTCTTTCTTCATCATAATAAAATACTGAAGTAATAAGAAATTTGTTGTAAATCCTATAATAGCAGGGCGACACAAATTCTTACCATTGGTGAAATTATTTTTCATTAAATTCAAGACCTATGCAAGATTGTAGATGAACTTGGTCACATTTTTTGCTTTCTGCACAATCTCATCAGTAATAGAAAAATACCTAGCATCTCCTATATTTTTCAACATTTAGTCAATGTAATGTACAACACAAACAATCAAAAAAATTATACTTACTTTGTAATCTTCTTCTAGTCGCTTCATAAGTGAAATCATTGCCAGCAATGAACGAACAATATTTACTTTAGTATTTCTCATCTTTAAAATTATAAGTTGTAATACTCAGTTCTATTACTCGCCAAGGTATAATATTCTATATTTACTTTAAGATTTACCTTGAACATTATAACTAATATTGGTCATCCTTGCCACCCACCAAGATATAGTATTCAATATTTGTTTTAATTTTCTTTAATTTGCTTTATCAATACATCATTATAGTGTTACTTTATTATTGCATTATCTTCCTTTATTATTGTTTTTAATGCTTTCTTCATGTCATTACACTATTTGAATTTAATATGTTATATTTAAGAATTTTAAAAATAAAAAATATTATAGAAAAAGAGCTAATTACTTTAAAACAATAACATAACCAAATAATATAATCATTCTTGCAAATTCAAATTGAAATAATAGTTTTACACGTATTAGATAGGATTGGTTTAATTGAATAAATAACAAAACTCAAATGCCAACTAAAGTTTTATAACATAAAATTAAAAATATTAAGTACGTCTTAAAGATCTATTTATAAGTTAATAATAAAATTAAAAGTTTTCCTAAATTATTAAAAATAATTCAAAATTTTATGTTTTATTGCTGTGCCTATAAATGCTTCCGCCCACTGGTATTATATTATTTTATAATATCTAAAATAAAATTTTGAAAAATTATAATTTCTGTTTAATTATTTTAATAAAAATAATTATATATTTTTTGTGAAATATGACAATTTAAATATGATTTTAATAATAAATTCTGTTAAAATAATTCATTCAATTTTAATAAAGTGATTTTTAATAATTAAAATAATTTTAAATGAATAAACATAGTAAAGATTTATATATTACTAAAATCCTTGTTCTAGTTTTATTACAAACGCAAATCTGAAATTTAAAAATAAGACAAAAGGAAGAATCTTACTGGGTGAGAGGAGAGCCGAAGTAGTGACTAACGTTTGAAACTTTAAAATGAAGGAAGGATTGCCAAAGCGCTAGCTGTAGCCTCCATCCGCTTCCAAAACTTGCAACTCTTCTGCTTCTCTCTGCATCCATTTTGTTGTTCGTGCGTGTATCCTAAATATTCAAATTCAGGGTTCCTTCTTCTTTTCTTTGAGTTTGCAAAATGGAGGCGGCGGTGATAGACGCGGGATCCAAGCTCCTCAAAGCGGGCACGGCCGTCCCCGATCAGTCTCCTCCCATTGTAATCAGTCTTTGCTTCGAATTTGAGTCTTTACCCTTTTTTTAGTTTTGCTGTGCGGTTATTATTGGGATTTAATTATCGCCTTTGCGTTTGTTCGAATTTCCCTTTTCTTATTTTGTTGTTGTAGCTTCTCGTTCTAGCTAGAGTTCTTTTCTTTTTTGTTTGTTGAAAAGGATTTTTGGTTGGAATTATTGTTTATTATCGGCCTTTTTTTGAAAGGAAAAAATGGGAGAAGAATGTTGCAAACTTTGATAAACGAGTGTAAAAGAAAAAAGAATGTTTCTTTCATGGGAAAAGTTTCTAATGGCTCTTGTGTTTGTGCTCAATTTGATGTGGCGTTGTGAATTAATTTCTTCCCTAGTGTGTTCTTCTTGTTGATTGCAATATGAACCTTTGGGATAGATTATACCTACTCAAATGCAACGCACACTTGAAGATGGGTCGTCTGCTGATAATTCATTGTCGGAGGATGTATGTGTTGATCCTGTTGTTCGGGGTTTTATGAGAGATTGGGATGCTATGGAAGATTTGCTGCATTATGTTCTATACACTGGTCTTGAATGGGAAGAAGGTAATGAAGGACAAATCTTGTTTACTGATCCACTCTGTACCCCCAAGGTTAGCCGACTTTGATGATTCGTTTTTTCTTTCCCTATGTGTACGTGTGTGTGTGTGTGAAAAATTATGCCAATTCCAAATTTGTAACTCGATGCTTGGATGTTGAAATCACTTGTGATCTTTGATTTTCATTTAAGTTCATTCGGTGATAAGTATTGATAATCATATTCTTCAAAGTTTCTAAGTTAGATTAGAATTATTGTGTCATATTAGACAAACAAGTTTTTCATAATATAATTTAGTGCAGGGACTGTGTGTAGTGCAAATTTGTTGACCATTTTATTGAACCTGATATTAACTCAATGTTATGCTTTAGTTTTATTTATTTATTTCTTGCAAATTAGAGTGAGTTATTCATCTACCAAGATGATTGTGGAATTAAATGGCTTGTCTAGAGCTTCCAAAATTAATAAGAATTTGTTATACAGGCTGTCAGGGAACAATTGGTGCAGTTGATGTTTGAAACATTTAATGTCTCGGGATTTTATGCTTCAGAGCAAGCAATACTATCACTTTATGCAGTTGGACGTATTTCAGGGTGCACAGTTGATATTGGTCATGGGAAAATTGGTAGTCTATCTCTTTTAATCTCATGAGTGTTCTTGTGTCCAGCTACTTTTACCTTGCTTTATCTAATAATTGTGCATGCATGATTCACGAAAACATTTTACAGCTTACCATCCACCTGTCTTTATGGTGACCATTTCACTAATATCCTTCCTGGAGGAAGTTAGTTGAGATTCTTTGTTCACATATAAGATAGGCTAGTGGATGCATCAAAATACACTCATGTAAGCTAAGGGATGAACTGGTAGGAACTAAAAAGGGAAAGTATCATCACTTGACCCAAGTCCTGAAGTGACTTGGACTGATTTAGGCTTGGACGAAAATGATGAGGTGGGTTGTTCTGCAATCTTCAGTAAAACAGAATAGTTATGAAATCCTTCATAATTTACTGTAAATTTTCTCTGAACAGTTAAAGGAAGTATTTTAATAGCTTTTAAACAAAGCAAATGTGTGAGTTTTTTGTGCTGTACCCTTAATGTATGACATGGTAGCTTAATGTTGACAAGGTTCCATCCTGTTACCAATTTTGATCCCCTACATTTCCAGATATTGCTCTGGTAATTGAAGGTGCCGTTCAGCACATCGCCTCAAGGAGGTTTGAGATTGGAGGAATTGATTTGACAAAGTTGCTTGCCCAGGAGCTCAGTAAATCTATTCCTCGTGTGAATCTTAGAGTCTCAGACATTGAGTTAATGAAAGAAAAGTACTCATGCTGTGCTGAGGATGATCTTGCTTATGCAAAAAGCCAGCAATCAAGTGAGACAGAGCAACACGTTCTTCCTGATGGACAGGTTTTGTGCTTTTGCAATGTTCTCAAAATAGAGTTGATTTGAAATGTTTCTCGCTTAAGCTTACATCACATTATTTTGTGGAATTATCTAATAATTTAATGCGATTAATTTATTTGTTCTTAGCCATAAAATAATGAGGTATGGTGATTTTGTTTCTTGATTGCATTCGTGGATTCCTCGTATAAATGGGTAGTTCTGCCAAGTAGTTTTTCAATGTCTACGTTATGCATTATGCTCATTTTTATAACAGGGAGAAAACACAATATGCTGCATGAACCTTCTGGTTTACAATTCTAGTTACACTCAATAGCCTAACAAATGTGGTCAAATGCTTTGTGTTGAAGCAAATTTGGCATGAACTAACTTCCTAATGTAGTACTGCACATTTTTCATGTAAATTCAAGAACTTCAATATCCCTTTGGATGGGTCATTAGGTGATAACTATTGGGAAAGAAAGGTACACTGTTGGTGAGGCTTTATTCCATCCTTCTATATTGGGATTAGAGGCTCATGGTATTGTTGAGCAGCTTGTACGGACTATTTCAACAGTTTCTTCTGAGAACCATAGGCAGCTTTTGGAGAATACAGTACTTTGTGGTGGCATAACATCTATGCCTGGTGAGTTTTTATTTCCTTTGCTGTTATCAGAATTCATGTGCTACCTATCAGTGAGATGGCGTAACTTCTATGAATGATGAGTTAGTTTTAGAAGTTGATGGATTGTATTTTTCATGTCCACAACAGGATTTGAAGATAGGTTCCAGAAGGAGTCTAGCCTGTGCTCATCAGCCATTCGCCCTTCGCTTGTAAAGGTGACAACTTTTTTTTTTTCCCCATTTAGATGAACTTAAGCTTCCAACATCAATTTTAACCTTCCTATTGGATAAAGACCAAACATCTTAGAGTCAGTTTCTTCGTACTATGATCACAAGTCTTTATTTTGATGTTGATGTTTGCATTTCGCATGCATTAAGTGCATGATTGGTTAAGCTTTGATGGATGGATGTTTTAGCTTGGTCTGTGAAGTGCCCTGTTAACAATAATTGATGTTTACAGCTAGACCACTACAGTAAAATAGGAAAGCTGTAAGCATTAAATCCTTATTGATTCTGTGGTAGTAATGATGTTGATTGAAGGAATCCATTTCCTTTATTTTAGCAGTCTTTGGTGGTTCATGTTTCATTATCCTTGACGCTGCACTAAAGGATCTGTAATTGCAATGGGTATGAATTGATCATCTTAAGCACGATTAAATTGTTTTCTTTGGTCTATTGCAGCCTCCAGAATACATGCCAGAGCAGTTGACACAGTATTCAGCATGGGTAGGAGGGGCCATACTCGCTAAAGTTGTGTTCCCTCAAAACCAACACATTACAAAGGGAGATTACGATGAAACTGGACCATCCATAGTTCACCGCAAGTGCTTCTGACACTTCCTCTAGCTCTAGTTGTCTGTATTTTTTGCTTATTCCTTGATGTATATTAGTGCTAACTTAATTCAAATACACAACAAGATTTCCTCAAGACAAGTTTCCTTTGATATTGCATGTGACTTCTTTCTTAACCTTCTGTTCCTTTTTAGTTACGCGTAATCCATTTTTGCTCCTTGAAAGTTGCTAATGTTTTGATATTTTCCATTTCATTCCTTTTACTTCAATTTTTTAGTCAACATTTCTCCTAATGTTTGAAACATCTTAATGAGCTCATATCCAATAATTAAAATCGTTGTGTTAGAGAATTAAAAGAAAAAATTGATCTTATTTCTTCAATGATGCAAATATTAGATTAAATACAAGCACAACTTATCTTATTGAATAAGGCTCTCCTCTTTGTAAGGAACGGGTATCTTCTATTTGCATTTGTTCCCAAAAAATAGACCATTCTCCAAAGATACGTTGAAATTGAGGGATTCGTTCATCCGGATAGCTCCCACTCTTTTTTTCTAACTCAATTGTTGAAATTGAGGGATTCGGTTCATTCGGATAGCTCATGTGTGATTAAGGATGGTCGCTTCGCCTCCTTATGGTTTGACAATTGGTCCACTAGGGGACCTCTGATTAATGGGAGATTTTTTCCACGAGCTACTATTTCCTTTCCTTTAAAAACTCGGATGAGCACTTTCATCGTTGGCCGCGAATGGAGTTTTTCTAGAAGCCTGCTCCAGTTTTAGCCCAATTATCCTCCCTCCCCTTAGGAGCCGGACATATTTTTCTGAAAAAGTACTCCCCTTGCACAGCTCACAAACATATCTACTTGTGATTTTGTCCGCAGTCATCGCTCTCCCGTTCCTTAGGCCCCTAAGGTATGGAACAAACACCTATTGCCGAAACTTTCATTCATTTTCTAGTTAGCTATTTAGAACAAGTTGTCTACAACGGACCGACTCCCTTACATCCAACTGAATAATATCTGCCCTATATGTTTAACTCGGAGAGAATCTTGCAACCATCTATTTTTTGAATGCGCCTACAAAGACATATGGGATTATGTCACTGCTTCTTGTCATTGGATGCAACTAGGACAATCATTTTGGAAATCACTGATGGTATTTCTGTCCACTCACCCATCCATCTCATCATTTTAGGAGTTTGTATTTATCGGTTATGGCAGGAACGCAACCATAGACGTTTCAGGGATCAATCATCAACCAAAGAGTCGTTGATTTCCCAGATTTTCAAGGACATAAGGGAGATCGTTATTACCAAAAATCTTCAACAACGATGCAGCACATCTCTTTGCTCTTCTCTACGCATTTAAGGATCCCTTCCGTTCTCATGATATTTGAGTAAGGTGGAAAAGGCAACATCTATATTTGTTTATCTCCAGCCACTGTTGAAGCTCTGAGGATTTTGTGTTGTTTTCTTCTGCAGTATTTTCCCTTTTTGAGTAGATAGCTTTCTTGCTTGGGTTCTTTGGACTATACCTTGAACTCTTCTACTTTTGTATCTTTATTCATTCAATCTATTCTTCTTTTCAAAAAAAAACCTTCTATTTGCATTTTTTACACAAAAAAAAAAACTGTTTTCGTGACTGGAAGATATGACTTGATCACATTCAAGACTCATAAATAACAAAATAAATTAAAGGACTAAGAGGCAATTTAACAATAAAAATAAAAAAAAGTGAACTTACAACACAATCGCGTAGTATGTATATAGTCCAACTAACTATAATCGAAGGAACACTACTAATTAGTGAAAAAATAATTACCACAATCGAATCATAAAGATAAAAAAGGAAAAGCCTTAAAAAGGAAGTCCACATCAATGGTGGTGTCCTTGACGTTGAAAAATATATACAAATTGACCCTTCAATGGTGGTGTCTGTCTCCCCAAGCATGAATGTATATTTGTTTGTTTGATCAACTTTGAACACTCAAACCACCCCTCTTCATCATTTGCTTGAACTCCTTAAAGTTAACCATTCCATCTCCGTCCACGTCCACCCTCATTATCATGGTCTTGCAGTCCTCCAAGTCCAACGCCCTCCCTTGCTTGAGCCCGAGGGTGGCCAAAACAGTTCTGAGCTCATCAACCGTGATGTAACCATCTCCATTTTGGTCGAACACGTTGAACGCCTCCATCATGTCGTCGTCCGCATCCTGCACGTCCATGAGTTGCTGATACAGCTCTCTGAACTCATCAACGTCGACGCAGCCGTCGCAATTGACGTCTATCTTCTCGATCATCTGAGTTAGCTCCATGTCTGGAATAAAGATGCCAAGGTTCTCTAGTGAATGATTCAGCTCCTCCTTGGTGATGCGCCCGTCCCCGTTCCGATCAAACGCTTGGAAAAGTCGCTTCAATTCTACAGGATCCATTCTCTTGGTGGATTTAAAAGATGAATCTGAAGAACAAACAGTTGATGGTGGTGGTGGACAAGGGTGGTCTTGGTCTTGGGTTGGTGATGCAGGGCAAAGAAGTTGAAGAAACCCAATCTGAGGTTTCCGGGGAACAAGTAGGCAATGATAGAATTAACAAGATTGTAAAATAGTTGGCAATGAGTGGAATTGAATAAATGAGCATGTTGTTGCTACTACTTTATATAAACTTTGAAATTGAATGGAAGTGGACTCTGTCTTCCGTTTTACGTGTTTATTTGAAATTATAAATAAACAAAAAATAATAAAATTTATACAACAATTCAATAATAATACATATAATTAAATAATAAATTCTAATAGATAAAAATTAAAATAAAGTAGGTCACGTCACATATCCATCAAATTAACTCCTAAATTAACGTTAACGGTCTAGAAGTCTGGCTACATATGACCGTTGGTAACGGATCTTCCACGGGACGTTGGGCATTGAACAACGGCTATCATGGTGGGGTACCCCGTGGCACTTGGTCCTGCTTACTTGGAATTGATTTTGGTGTTTAGTCACCAACCTAGACTTCTTCAAATGTTGGACTATGTTTAGCTTCTAATGTTTTATTTTTTTTATGACGAAGGTCTCTTTATATTTTATGATAAGTGGAAACGGCCAGCAGAATGTTAAAAATTACGTGACCTAGTCAGATAAAGTATATTGTTTGGACTTGGACCAGGAACACGAGAACGTAAAATACATAGTGTTTATTAAAAATCGGATTATATTTAATAATCAACGATATTTTAATCTCTTCGTATGCGTCATATGAAAATAGTTTTCTTACTAGTTAGAGGTAAATTTGTGTATTACTGAATCACCTTAAACTTTGCATGTTAATTGATTTCTACCGGATGCTATTGTTGTTGTTTTAATCAATGATATTTAATTAAACTAAATCATTTTACAAGAAATCTACTCTATTTAATTGAAGATAATCTTTTTCATATGTTATCTAACTCTTTTAAGGAAATTTGTAGTCCTTTAACCATTAAAAATATATTATTTTGCACTTCCCCGTCTTGTTGA
Organism: Erythroxylum guanchezii; assembly: GCA_025629825.1. NCBI lineage: Eukaryota > Viridiplantae > Streptophyta > Magnoliopsida > Malpighiales > Erythroxylaceae > Erythroxylum > Erythroxylum guanchezii. The sequence goes on along the minus strand of JAOTAX010000005.1, from coordinate 8,427,033 downwards.
ATAACATAATTGCAGGCTAGGAATATGAAAAGGAAAAAGGAAAGATAAGAGATTTGGGAGGATATTAAAGAAGAAAATGAAAATGAGGAGATAAGTTTAGCCAATAAAATTTTCTAATGGACATGTGATTAAGCACTTTTTAACCATCTAGAATAGATAATGTTGCCTCAAGTTCGAAGACCTTAACAAAAATCAGATTATTTTGATATCTTATCAAAAGAAAAATAGGTTTTAGCTACGAAAATTATCGACGAAAAATAAAATTTTTTTGTAAGAAAGCAAATTTGGTGATGGAAATTACCGACGGAAAGAATATTTGAAAAAACGACTATAGGTAAATTTTGGCAACGAATATTGTGAATTCGTCGCAGATTGAGCAACAGAATATTGTATAGTCATAGGTACATTTCGCGACGGAATTTTGTATTTCAGTTTATTTGGTGCATTTCATGATGGAGTTTTGTATTTCCGTTGGTAAATTTACTGGTGATAATACAATATTCTGTTGCTAAAGTTACGACATATTCATAATATTTCGTCGGTGAAATTAATGACGATAAATTGTAAATCCATTGCTAAATATAATGACAGAATTATAATATTCCGTTGCTAAATTCACAGACGGACATATAATATCCATCGCAAAATTTTACCTATGGACAATATTATCTGTTACTAAATTTTTTCCGATGGAATACATTATTCGGCAGTAATTTACCTACGAAATTTAATATTCCGTTGCTAATTTACCAACGAAGCATTTTAATTTCGTCAAAAAATTTAACTATTATAAATTTCAACTACCATTTCTCACTTTCTATTTAAGTTTTCTATTAATAATACTTTGGTTTTTTTGTATATTTAATTTTTGTAAATAATATAACATTAATTGATAATATAGTGTTAAAATTATCCTGATTGGTAAAATAAAAAAAAAATTATAATGTACCCTAATAAGTATCTTGAAAAAAACTGTAAATTAAGAATTTATACAAAAACTTAAAAGTAGCAAAACATCAAATACATTCACTTATCCATCTAATTCGTGAAATTGGTGAAGGCGGATGCTCTGACTGCTGCGATGAGGTCACGTCTCTCTCTTTCAACTCATCCACCTCATTACGAAGCTAAGTTATGCACTCCATCAACCTCTCTACTGTGTTCTCAAACTGAACGACTCTCTTGTTTGATGCGAATAGCCTACTAAATCCAATTGTAGTGGATGTGGAGGATTACGAATAACATGTGTTTACAAGTAAACCTAAGCTGAAAATCCTTCCACAACGATTCCTACCATTCACTGCATCAAGATATGTTTGAATCTCATCATCAGTTTTAGAGTTCTGAGACTGTCGTTCAATGCTTTCTTTTATTTGGTCTTGTTATTATAATTGTGTATGTTAGTAAGTGATGATTTTTAAGAATTCATAGTAAAGTATAGATTTTACATACATGAAGTTGTCTGCATCAGGTGTTGACGAAGGTTACATTATCATGTTTCTTAGTTTGGGTGTGAAAAAAGAGCTGGCATAGTGTAGGCTTCCAACTCATAAACTTTTCTTGTATCATAATAAATTGTTATAAGTAAACTATAATTTACAAGAATTTTGATGAAGTTTCTTCTATTTTTATGATATTTGTCCCTTGTTGTCTTAATTGATGGACAACATATGTGAGTATCAATCAAATAAAGCAATTTGTCAACCAATATCCTGTAAAAAGTAACATTAAGAAGTTTAAAAAAAGCACCTACATATTATTTTTCTAACTTTATATTAAAATAAAAAGAGTGGAAATTGGTTTACAATAAATAAAATCAGTTTCCTCAAAAAGATCAAAAGCACATTTTTTGCTTACATATATTAATTCCAACATTAGATCAAGCAATCATATTGAAGTTCAAGTCTTTATATTTGAATTAATGACTTACAAGTTCATTTCCAAAGTTTAAATTTAAACAAGCACTATAATACGTGACATTGTTAGACCAGATGAATTAAGAAAGTAAGTTCTCGCTGTTCATTTCCAAAGTTTAAATTTAAACAAGTATTATGGTACATGACATTGTTAGACCTGATGAATTAAGAAAATAAGTTCTCGCTGTGACTCCTACGCTCGTGGAAATTTTCACCAATAAGCCTCATGGGAGTTGTATCATATGTTTTTAGCCTATATACCATCCTACGGGTTTACTATGCAAAGAATTGTCATGTCAATTATGTGAATTTCTTATGTTAATGCTAAGTTTGAATTAATCACATTGAATTTCATTTCCAAAGTTTAAATTTAAACAAGTACTATGGTACGTGGCATTGTTAGACCAGATGAATCGAGAAAGCAAGCTCTAGCTATGACTCCTAGGCTCGTGAAATTTTTCACCGATAAAATTCGTGGGAGTTGTATCACAGGTTTTCAACCTATATATCATCCTAGGGGTTTATTATGTAAAGAATTGTCATGTCAATTAGGTGAATATCTTATTCTAATGCTAAGTTTGAATTAATCCCATTGAAATTCATTTCCAAAGTTTGAATTTAAACAAGCACTATGGTATGTGACATTGTTAGACCAGATGAATCGAGAAAGTAAGTTCTTGTTGTGACTCCTAGGCTCGTGGAATTTTTCACCAACAAGCCTCGTGGGAGTTGCATAACTAGTTTTCATACTATATATCATTTTAGGGGTTTATTATGCAAAGAATTGTCAAGTCAATTACGTGAATTTCTTACGTTAATGTTAAGTTTGAATTAATCACATTGAAGTTCATTTCCAAAGTTTGAATTTAAACAAACACTATGGTATGTGGCATTATTAGACTAGATGAATTGAGAAAGCAAGTTCTCGTTGTGACTTTTAGACTCGTGAAATTTATAAACCTAATGGGAGTTATATCATGGGTTTCAACCTATATATCATGCTAAGGGCTTATTATGTAAAGAATTGTCATGTCAGTTACGTGAATATCTTATGTTAATACTAAGTTTGAATTAATCACATTGAAATTCATTTCCAAAGTTTGAATTTAAACAAGCACTATAGTACATGGCATTGTTACACTAGATGCATCGAGAAAGCAAGTTCTCATTGTGACTCTTAGGCTCGTGAAATTTTTCACTGATAAGCCTCATGGGAGTTGCCTCATGGGTTTCCAGCCTATATACCATCGTAGGGATTTATTATGAAAAGAATTGTCATGTCAATTATGTGAATTTCTTATGTTAATATTAAATTTAAATTAATCACATTGAAGTTCAAGTCTTTAAGTTTCAATTTAAACAATGCCAAAACATAATTACTTAGACTAGTAAACTCTAGCCTAAAAACTCATCAATCATTGTTAGATGTAAAATTGCAAAGAACAACACAAAATTGATCACATTGTAGACATTACTTAGTTGAACGTCTTACCATAATAGATAGACAGTGCAAACTACAAAGAAGACAGATGAGGTTAGACAATTATCGAAGCTCTTCAATACAAAACATGACCTGACTTGTAAGAAACACAATAAACAATTAGCTAGTTTTTGATAAGTTTTGAATTAAGCATACGTACAGATATGCATGGGTTTTAAGTTATGTATTACATATTTTGTTTTCCTTTTATTAATATTTTCATATCCTACAACTTATAACCATTTTTTGCAATATCACATATAGACAAAGATAACATATAAATTTTTGACAAGATAATAACCATTATTATGCAAAAAACATTATTATGCAAAACCATTATTATGGGCAAAGGCAATAATTAACTTTATTGATGAAACTATGTTTGAATCTTCACATGATCATATTACGTTTTATAAATATAGACAACATAGCATACATGCCAATCTATCATCCTCAAGTCCCAAGCAAAAGGAAATTCATGTATGAATCACATTTTAAACTTAAAGGGTATAATACTCAAGGCAAAAATAGGCACAATTTTTATGCAAGGTCATCTTATGAATGCTTAAATCCTTATAGGATCACTCATGTCCTTTACTAAACAAATTCAGTTTAATAAAACAATGTCTTTGCATAAAACATTAAGATATTCAAACTAAATTTGATCTATGCATAAAAAAATATCTTTTTTGGCTATTCAAAATTTCAAAAATAGTGTAGATGTTATAATCCTCTAACTCTAAATCTACATATAACTTTCAATGCCTTTTTTCATGAATATGAGCTATATTATTTAAAGAGAATTCTACATACCTTCTGAGGGAAGAATTCTATTTATACGAATATATTGAAAGAGGTGATAAGCTTTCAAAACTAAAACTAATTGAAAAGTTAATTTAGAATAAACAATTTTTTTTTGATATCATCCATGAGATCTTTGTTCATCTAAAAAATGAGTCAAAATCATTATTAACTACATACTTGCCTATGTTAATACCATTTAGTGAAATAATCATATATGAATTTCAATCCTTTCTTAGTCTCAAACCTCATATATGATGATTCTCGTGAGACAAATACAATATGCAATACTCTTTACGAAAATTTAACTTATATGCAACCCTAATCTTAAGGTTGATTTCAAATATCTAATCAATAATTCTATCTCTATTTATAGATTATCTAAATCATATGCATTTATTATTACAATAATTAAATGTAGTTAGGTGTTCACCTTCAAACTTCAAATTAGATGGAAGCATTAAGAGACATAAAGCAATGTTAGTTACAAAGGGGTATACAAAAAAGTAATTTTTATTTTAATGAAAACATTAAGGTCAAATTTGTCATTTTTGCCTTCTTAAAGTTTAATGAAGTTGGGCTAATGCTTGAGGTTAAGTGTGATTATATTAAAATCTACTCAATTTAGGTTTTGTTTGGAATCAAAATTAATTATAAAGTTTACATTTGAAAATTTTTAAGTATAAACATTACAATAAATTAGTTAGATTTAAATGACTAAACTAAATTTAACTAAATTCAAACTCAAATTATCTAAACTTTTTTTAAAAAAAATTCAAGTTTGACCTTATAATAGCTATTATAACATTATCCAAAATTGTTCTTTGTGTGTCAAATGTTTTGAGTTAATTTTTTTTCAAATAATAATAATAATTTATTTTTATAGTTCTAAATTAGAAATATTAATTTATATTTAAAATTTAATGGTTATTTTATTATTTATGATTTAATTTTTTACATTTTTAGTTAAAAATATTACATATGTTAAAAGGTTTTAAAATTTTATATGTAAAAGTTTTAGATATTTACAATAACATATGTCCTAAGTTCTTTTACTATAGTAAGTAAAAATAATATATTCATCTTGGAAATCATGTAAATCATTTTTATTAAAAAAATTGCAATTCAACATAGTTTTGGTGGTATAAATTTAGTGAATCTTACTTTAAAATTATGTTTTAAAGAACATTTTAACTTTTTCTGATTTATTATTTTTCAACTAAGATAAATAATAAAAGAAAATGTACATATTATAACTTATGCATAGCAACAATCTAGGCCAAGTTGGGGTCATCATCGGTCTAATTCAGCCTTCCTAAGGCTCCAGACGACCCAAAGCTTGATTAGGCTTGCCTCATGCCATCTAAGTTTGAACTTGATTAGATTTTGTTTAGTTTCAAACTCGTTTGAAGCTTGAACTTGCCTAAATACCACCGTCCCAATCAAAAAGTTTGACACCTCACCCTCACACCTTCAACTAATGCTTATCCTTATCTTCTCCGATCAACGATTGGAATGAAGCAATAACAATACTAATAAATGGTCACAGGTACCACAATAATAAGAGAACACAACCAATACAACAATAATAACACTTCCTTTCATTGCTAAAACAAAAAGTTGTCACTAATATCACAATAATAATACTATCAACACCACCTTCCGTTATAGACAATAGAACATTAGTCATGGAAAAGGAATAGGGATGAAAAGAAAGATGATGAAAGTAGAACAAGTATTGTGATAGAGACAACAAAGATAGAAGAAAGATTATGAAAAAAAAGATGACAAAAACGAAAGAGGTGTTGTGACAGAGAACAAAGATGGAAGAAAGATTATGGAAGTGACACAATAAAGAAAACAAAAAAAAGAAGAATTGAAGAAGCAAAAACTGGAGTTTGTTTTTCATATATATAGTCGAGTTTTGGGTCTAGTCAAGTTTCAACTTAAAGCTAAAAAGTTTAAAAAAAAAGTCTAAATTAAACTTCAATCAACTTGAATTAAATTAGTTTACTTTGGATCAGACTAAATCGATTTAAGGCTTATTTACCAACCATTCCTACTATACCAAGCTATAATGCAAAGAGTCAAGTCAATAAGGCAATTGTTACAAAATAAACAAAATAAGTCAATAATCTAATTATGCTAGTGGAGTACTTTAGATAGATACTTTCATTTCAATAGTTCAATAATGATAGATTTAACCAATTATCCAATTAGATTTTAATAATGTTATATATTACATAAATTCTTACATATATGTTTTATTATATATAAATTAGATATTAATGAAGTAAATTTCATGAATGACAAAAGAGAATATTGCTTCACTCTTATACTTATTATAACATTTTCCTACCTTTCAAAGACACCTATGGTACGACTTCATTTGGTCAATCAATACACATGGATTTTAAAGTATCACCATCAAATGGAATAATCGAAACTCCCTCTAAAATAGGCATATATAAGTTCAATAATTTTTTATGTTCAACTTGAATTTACAGTAGCTATAAAATCAATTTAAAGGGACATATTTCGGCACCTAATTTGCTTCCTAAACTTAAACCAACTTGACTAACATTTCATAGCCAACAGTAAAGTATATAACACTTCTTTTCAAGGACAAAATTTGAATAGCTCTTCATAAACTTCAATAACCCCTAATTCATCTTATAATACTTTTAAAGTAACCTTTAATTGGCAATTATACATATAGTTCAATCAAGATACATACCTTTACATAATTCAACTAATAAAACAACCTTTCTATAAACTAATGAACCACTAAAAAAAACATTCTAGATTATAAATGATGATAGAGATCTTTTACAGAACTTTCATCGAATTCTTGGTACATTATTGAAATTCATCCCTGCTTTGTTTCAAAACTACTGTCTTCTTCCATTATTCACCAACAAAACTACACAACAACAAACAATGACCCATTAATAACCCAAATAAACCGTCATGAGTCAATCCACAGTAACGCCAACACACCCAAATACAACAATTTGCATACAAAAATTGAAGACAATAAAGTTAACCCAAGAGTAGTAAGTGGACAACCTACCTCAAGATGAAAAACCCATCACAATGGAAGCACTTCATGAAAGAAGGACGGAAGATGAGCAAATGGAAGAAGAGAATGCGCAAAGGAGGACTGAAGAAGACGCAAAAATTGCAGAATAATGACAGGGGGAGGGGCTTCAGGTTTTTAATTTTATAAGATAAAAACGTCGTTTTATTTTAAATTTAAACAACATTACTAATGTCGTTTGCATTTAGGAAATTTTGTCCATTGGTAAATTCCGTTGCTTATTTTTACAGCCAATTATTGTCGTCTATTTTTAAGATGATTGTTATTATTTCGTCGCTAAATTTCATCAACAAAGTTTCACGAATAAATTTCCTCTGCCTTTACTGACGGATTTTTGTTGTTGCAAAATACTAATTTTTTCAACAAGTTTACCGTCAGAATTAAATTTTCGTTGCCAATTTACTACGAAATTTTTTTCTTCAGTAATTTTTTATTAGTAATTTGTAATTTTCTTGTAACGTATGTTATTCCATTAGATTGTTTTAATATCTTATGTTATTCCATCTTGAATTTATTTCCACTATAAATATAGAAAGTAGTTACAAGTACATCAGATATTATAAGATTATGTTACATCTATAAAATATGACTTTCTAAATATATGAAGCCATAAGATAGAAATAAAGTTAGCGGGCCAAAGATAAGAGCTTATCCCTTTTGTTGAGAAACGTTGGGAGATGTATTCCCAAATTTGAATGAGTTAATAGAAACTTATATTTACTTAACACCACCCTACAAGCTCAATGGGAGATAACCTATGTTAAGATTAGACCACAAACAAGAAAAATGATGATAAACTAGTCCCTTAGTCAATATGTCTACCACTTGATCATTGGTTGGAACATATTTTACTACAAGATTGTCACGCTATAACTTCTCATGAACAATATGAAAATCAATCTTGATATGTTTAGATCTTTTGTGAAATACGAGGTTTGTGGTTATATAAATAACAGATAAGTTATTATATAAAAGAAGAGGTGGTTGAGCAAGAGAGACACTGAGCTCTTAAAGTATTTACTGAATTTAAATAATTTCTGTTGTAGATGCAACTAGGCCTCGATATTTTAATTCTATGGACAATTTGGCTACCACATGTTGCTTTTTTAAGGACTATCTGATTAGATTTCTACCAAAAAATATGCAATAATCATGAGTAGAGCTATAATTATCAAGATCCCCAACCCAATCGACATCGAAAAAGGCAACTAAGGGGTGTTGAGATGATTTTTAAAAATATAAACCATGATAAATAGTGCCTTCGAGATATCAAAGAATCCTCTTAATAACCCGCTAATGAAAAATAGTGGGGGAATACATATATTAACAAACTTGATTCACCGCAAAAGCGAGCTCTTTTTAAGTAATAATAGCATATTTTAGGGCCTCAATAATGTTGGATCCCGTTACCGGAACCCAACTCACGACAAACGAATCGAAACCAAATAGCGGAAGCAAAGCAATTGCACGGAAAACGAAAGCATAAACGAAATAATCGAAACACAAGCTAAATCGAATCAAAGGTTTAGTCCGAAAATTGATACAACATTTTTTTTCTTTTTCTTTTCTTTCATACCATTGATACTCACACAAATCTCACTTTTACAATTTTCCAAT
>JAOTAX010000005.1:8406523-8418019 GCA_025629825.1 Erythroxylum guanchezii | reverse complement strand
TTTCTTAGCACATGACTAATTTACCACAAATCCTCATTTAATTGAAATTTAATAAATCAGATCTCCAAGAAAATGTTTGGGGTCCAACAAATAACATTATAATAAAGCCCTAGATCATGAAATGCTTATCCAGAAGATGATAATCATGTACTCGCTTCAACCGGAGTTGAAATAGGTTTAACACATTCTTTTTGAACATGGTCAAGGAGATCTCTAATATACTTGACATATAAAAGGAACATGTCATTTTTGTCCCTATGGACCTCAATGCCAAAAAAATAATTCAGCTAACCCAATTCTTTAAGAGTAAAAGTAGCTTTTAGATTACTAATAAATTTTTTTATAAAGGTACTATCATTTCCCGTAATAAAGATATCATCAACATAAACTAAAAAATATATGAGAGAATCACTATAATGATGAACAAATAGACAACAATTAGAATGACATCCTTTAAAACCATAGTTAAGAAAAAATGACTTGAATTTATTAAACTATATGTGCGGAGCTTGTTTGAGCCTATAAATTGCTTTGCAAAGACAACACTCATGTCTAAGAAATTGAGAATTCTTATAGCCAAGTGGTTGATACATATATATACACTCATTTAAATTACCTTGTAAAAATGCATTACTAATATCAAGTTAATGTATTGACCAACATAGGCTATAATAAGAGTTAAGACAAGGTTTATGGTGGTAGGCTTTATCACTGGACTAAAAGTGCCAAAAAAGTCCATACATGGTTCCTGATTATTTCCCTTTGCCACAAAATAAGCTTTGCAATGCTCAATAGTATTGTCTGCTTTTCATTTGACCCTATAAACCCACTTATAATTCAATATTATTAACACCAGGAGGAGGGGATTCAAGGGTCCATGCATTATTAGAAATAAGGCCATTATATTCATTATCTATATCAATACGCCACTCGAGATATTTAAAGGCTTGTTTATATGTGGTAAGTTATGAAGGAAAAATACTAGAATTTGGTAAAGGATATTTGGTGGCTGTAAGAGCTTTTGGTTTTAAATGAATGGTTTAGGCTCAACTTAGCATAGGATGAGAAGATCAGCAAGGAAGTCATAAATGACTCAGAACTGAGGGTGTCGAGGGACTTTCAAGAACTTGTGACATATTAGATGTAGTATTTGTGGAAGAATTGGACTCATCTAGAATAGGAAAGGAAGAGCTGTTCAAGGAAGGTTGTGTAGATGAAGAAAATCAAGAAGGTTGAGATGATGGTGATGTGGAACTAAATAAAGAAACATATGTGGATGGGTTAGACAGAGATGATGCATCTTATAAGAGTTAAAACTGACTTCAAAAGGTGAAAATAAATTTGAGACATGAGATGAATTCATAAGAGAGGAATAGGGAAAATATGTCTCATCAATGGCCACTTGACGACCAATATACACCTTTTTGGTTACTATATGAAGGCATATATAGCCTTTATGCTTAGTGTTGTATTCAAGAAATAAGCATGGTTTGAATCTATATTCTAGATTGTGAGCATTATAAGAAAGAATAAATGGGTAACGTAAGTAACCAAACATTTTAAGAAGTTTATACTCAGGAGACCAATTTCAAAGGCACTCAATGGGTGATTTACAGGAAAGGATTGGAGTAAGTGTACAATTGATAAGATACACTGGGGTGGAGAATACATCTTCCTAATACCTAAGAGGAAGAGAGGCATGAGATAGAATTGCTAGCCCTTTGGCTATAATGTCCTCCCTGTGTCTGTACACAGGGGCTCCATTTTGCTATTGAGTTTTTGGACAAGATAATTGATGATAAACATCAAAATTATAGAGAAATTTGTTGATGGGTATATACTCTTCCCCTCTCCCTAATCCGTTTGCAACGATTAGATTTTATGCTCAAATTGAGTTTGCACACTAGCATCAAAATTTATGAAGATATCACGCTTCATCACAGGTACGTATAAGAAAAATCCAAATGTATTTGTGCAATTATCAACAAAATGAACAAATTACCAAAATCCATCAATAGAAGTGATGGAAGAAGGACCCCATACATCATTATAAACAAATTCAAAAGGAGAAGGTTGGTGTGAAGAGGACAAATATAAGCTATTATTTTTTCCTAATTGACATCATCCACACAAAAAGACATTTTTATTATACATATAAGGAAAACTAAATTTAGAAATTATCTTTTTAACAATCTTATGATTGAGATGACCTAACCTATTATGTCAGCTATTGTTTGTTCACCAACAAAAGCAAAAGAAATGACACTGTAAGAAAATGATTTTGGAAAGGTAGTAGGAGCATTTGAGAGTCTAATAAAAGCTGCTAAATGTCTATATAATCCTGGTCAAGCTTCCCCTATAACACGAACTTTGCTTGCATATCCTTAACAACACAAACATTACGATAAAATTCCATTGAAACTTTACTGTAATGAGTGAATTATGAGATACTCAATAAATTTTTGGTTATGGAGGGAATGTGAAGAATATTATGATCCTGTTTGGCAAACAACTGATTGCATTAGCTGTTAGCTAATTCTATCAGTTGATTTGACCAGCAGATTGCATTATTTGTTTGTTAGAGATGTTTGGTAAAATTAGATGTTTAGTATTAGCTGTTTATGTGTAAAATGACTTATAAGGATATGACTTAAAAAAAATAAGGGTATGAATATTATATATCTTAGTATTTCGTTGAATATTCTTATAAGAATTTAAATTTTAAATATTTAATTCTACAAAAATTAAGTTTATAACTTTAATAAAAAACATAGAACATTTGTTATTAATTATTATTATTATTATTATTATTATTATTAAACTATTATGGATAACATTATTATTATTATTATTATTATTATTATTATTATTATTATTATTATTATTATTATTATGTTATAATTGATTCAATTAATTAAACTATTAAGTTTTTTTGATATTTAATATGATTTGTTTTAATATTATTTATATTATAGATAAATTATCATATGAAAATTTCTAAAATCAAAATAAGTTAACATTAAGTTTAGATTTGGAATATAATACATTCCAATTTAAGCTACTAGCCTTTTGCTTAAGAAATAATAAGTAATATATATCACATAATGTTGCATTATTTTTTAATTTTTATATAGAACTAAATTATTAAATATTAAAAATTGAAGGATCAATATTAAATTACCTAAAAGGCTTGAAGGAAAAGGGCAAAATCAACATTAAATATACAAAATTTCAATTAATTGCTTGAAAAGTTTTTATAGAGGAGCTTATCCAGAATAAGCTGGTTGGGTTGGTTGACCAAACAACCCTAATAGTTTTTTTATAAAGTCAACAAATCAAAATGGATCAATCAATTAAAAAAGAACTTATCAGCTCTTCACCAAATTAAGACCAATGTAAAACAAAATTTCAATGTGGAGTAAATAAGGTATCGGTGCCAATATTATAAATCGCAAGAAGTTGACCATTTCCTTATTTTTAAAGGAAGCATCTCAGTCGCAAGTGAAGATTATGTGGAAGTGTTTCAAAGCCTTATGTATTAACATCTCAGTCGCAAGTGGAGATTATGTGGAAGTGTTTCAAAGCCTTATGTATTAACTCATGACTTAAAATCAGCTTTGACAATTCCACGGTTTGGTTTTTACCTAACATCACTGGATACTATTAAGCTTAATTTTAAAGTTTCATGTGGGATAGTTTGAGATGTTCTTTGGGTAGGAAGTCATTTTGACCAATTTGAAGAAATAAATTACACTAGTTCAAAACTAAAAAGTTTGTTCCAAATGAGTCCATTGAATACAGTATTAATGAGCAACTTCTTTTGAGCTCAGACCTAATATGATAAGACTAAGAGATAGGACCAAGTAAAGGACTTACGTTTTCAAAGTATTATTAATTAATTTGAACAAACTTTGACCTTTCAGTGTTAATATCTTTTCGCCTCAGATTGCGTTTTCAAAAAGCAAAATTACAGCGACCAACCAACTTGTAGTGCAAGAAGAATGGTCGATGTGTTTTTGTCTTATGCTTCTAAACAAAAAATCAACCATTCGACCGACGCGGAATCTAGAAAATTTTAGTATTATTATTAATTAATAAAAAAACTGTTTTTAAATAAATAAAAAATTCTCATAATTCATTTTTTTATTATTAAAAAAGCAAGAAAAATTACAACACCTACTGTAGCTTGGACTAATTAAGGCAAGCCTCCTATCCTATGCTCAGTTTACTTACTCTTATCCGTTTTTCAAGTTTTGGACAAATCACACTGCTTATGGATTCTGATTGATATCGAAGATCATCGACGTCCAATCACGATCCTCCGATTTATTTCTTACTCACACATAGATATAAGCACAGAGAAGAGAAACATATTCACGACAATGCCACCTTGTTTCTTTATATAATTAATATAAATATGATAATTTTCTGTTTAGTAAAAAAAAATTATTTTAAGACAAAGACAAAGAAAAAGAAAAAGAAGAAAACATCAGATTTGAAGCTCCGTTCCCTCCGATTCTTGAGTGTCACTTTCTAGGCAACTTCGCCGGAAAGTTCCCGATCAGGTCAGTACAAAGCTTCCTTTCCTTGTCTAATCCATTCATAAGCTTTTACAATAAAGAAATAGAAAATATTTTAAATTTAAAATAAGCTCGCACTCTTTGGTTCATACTGACATGAAAGCAAGTTCCTTTCTTTCTCGCTTATTTTAATTTCAAATATTTGGTTTTTCGTTTTTTAAGCAAACAAACAAGGCTTCCCTTCTCTGTCTCGTTTAAATCTCTGTATTATTGTCGCTTGTCCTTCCTCTTCTGCTTAACCAAAACTTTCCTTCTGCATAGTTGCTTAGACAAGACTATAAGACTTTGGTTCCAAAATGGTATTTGAACTAATTGTTTTTTGTTTCATGGCTTTTTAGGAAGAGGGTTTTTGAATGAGTCATTTATTTATGTTGTTATAGCTATAGAGGAGCTAGCCTTAACTATGGAGGGGCACTTTCTTTGTAGATGTCAAGTAAGGAGGTTGAAGACTTTTATCGAAATCTTTCGAGGAAAGAGCTTCAAAGTCTGTGCAAGAGATGTGGTTTGCCAGCTAACAGGTCACATTCGGAGATGGTTGAATCATTGCTGTCTTATGTTCGGGTAACGTATTTTACTTCTCCATATTTATGTGGTCGAGCAATGATTTGAATATTTATGTTGCTTAGTATGCCAGATTTTTCTTGGGGTTTTGCTGTTTTATGCTGGACTTCGAAGAATTCTTATTGGAATTGCTGATTGGCGCTTGAGCTCTTGTGGCTTAAATGTTGTTGGCCATAGTTTCCCTAGTAGAAAGACAGTAAAAGATAGCTTCATGTCTTCATATGCTAATACTTTTAGGTTAAATTATAGTAAATGGATGACGATTGAGACAAGGGATTGCATTACAACTATGTGATTACAATGTAAATCGTCTGTATTGAACACTTTCCTGAGGACATAAATGTTCAAGGTATTTTGCACTTTTTGGATAGATTTTTCCTAAAGTACTAAATGTTTTCCATCTATTGGTTTTCTTTTCTTCTGTGTTATAATTAGTGCAAACTCATTGTCACAAGAAGGAATTTCTGTGTAAATATAGGGAAGTTTTGGCATCTCATTTTGTAAGTCTGAGGATACTTCTGGTTCACGCTTCATTTCTCGACAAGGTGGGAGTGGCACGAGGCATAAGAAACCCACAATTGGCTTGGACAATAAGAAAGAAAACTTGTGCAAATTTGCCTGTGGAACCATTACTGTACCTTCCTCTTCTAAAGAGAACTCCTCCTATATGACAAAGGTTCCTGCTTTTCAGTTCTTTGTCAGTTCAGAAGAGGGAATCAATCTTTGCGTTGATTTAGATGCAAACCCATCAGAGTGGATTAACAAATATAAGAATCAGGTATATCCATGTGACAATATGATCAATACCAAGTCTAGAAGTCTCCCTGAAGAGCTTGGGTGCATTGGAGAGAGTAATAAACAGACAAAAGCCGCATTTTCTTGGAGCATGGATCCAGAAAAAACAAAAAAAGTCCAAGTGGAAGCTGAACGTCCTAGTTTGGTTGTGGAAGAGAATAGTCCTGTCAGGACTGGTCAGACAAATGGAAATACCAAAGTATCAATGCCTTCTCCAATACTGTCATGCAGGGTTGCAGTAGGTGTCTCAGAGAGCTTAGACAAAGAGCAAGGAATTATCTCATTGAAACCCAGTCCTAATCTGCCTAGCCCAGCATTTTCTAATCCTTATTCTGTATCCTGTAAAAAAGATGGCTGTGATGCTGCCCCCGACTCTGACATTATCGATGCCCCAGTTGAGAAGATAGCCTGTGATTTTGCAAACTCTGTCACTGATGGTTCAATTCATCTCCCAGCATTTGGGCATCGGCGGTCAAAGCCTGAAGGTGAAGTTTATGAAAGGTCAATCCTGCAAAATGGTTATGATCTTGAGATCCCTAATTTGGCATTTCCTGGATGTTTGGGAAATCTTTCGATTGAGAAGAAATTATCTGAAACTGGAAACTATCACAAAGACAAATTGTATTCACTGGATAAGAGTTGCAAAATATTGAATCTGGTTGATGCAAAGGACAATGCCTGTATTGAGCCAGAAGCATTTACCAACTTAAGTAGGAATGATGCTTCAAGGAATCATCTGCCTACATTTTTGGAGGAGCAGGTAGTTTTTCTTTTTCCCTCATGTTTTAAAAATGCTTCCAGATGTTAAGAAAAGTAAACATATTGGTTAATTTGGGTAGATGAGTTCCCAATTTTTCACTAAGACTGCATGACATGGCCAGAACCCTTTTTTTCGTAAATTATGATCAGAAACTTCTGTTTCATAGTATCAATGTACTATTTATGTGGCCTTTTGTACCCTGTAGTCAAAGACAGACAATAACTTGGTACAATTTACATGCTTAAGAAATTAATTAGATGAACTTGTCTTCCTCCTTTGCATCTAAACCAAGTGTACGACATCTTTTATTCATCCCAGAAACAAAGTTCTTAGGCAATATTTGGTTATTTGGAAGAGGATGACGACCATCAGATGGGTGTTATATTACTGCTCATGTTTATAATAGCAATGCGAGGACCCTAGGTGACTTCATAATCATCTTTTTTTTTTCCTCTACTTAAACTCCTAGAATCTGATTGTAATTCTACTGACGTAAAACTTTATTCTAAGACAACCATTGACTGATAACTTCGAGTTTTGTTCATGCTGAGTCTTTTGCAGGAATGGAGCAATCTCATGAGCGGAAGGGAGAGTTCAGTGTAAGTTCTCTTCCTAATAATAAAGGGGTTAAAAATTCATACGCACCCTCTTTGGTTAAAATCTATTTAAAAATCCTATTATAAAATTTTAATGTGCTACTAGGCTCTCTCTTGTAGTCTCCAAACTCTGAATAATAAAGCACTGATGGTAGATTTATATTTGTCTTTTGGTCTCATTGTTTCTGTTCTCAAGAAAAGAATTGTAATGTGGAATATCTCTTTTCAAAATTAATTTTCAGAACCAGAAAAGAAAATTCTTTTTGTGGGGGAAGAATTGGGAAAACTGTATTTATATCCCAAACAATGTCATTCTGGAGTTTTTGTTATCAATGTTAACAAACAATATGTGAAAGAGAGGCAATCTGGCACCAACACCACTATAGCCATATTAAAGTCGAATCAGATGTTGGTAAAGTAGTGCTTAATCCCCAGAGATGTCTTTACCTACTTAATTCTTTTTTTGCTGTTTGTGCTTGATGCTGCTTTCAATTATGTTGAATATACCATTTCAGATGCTCAGAAGTAGACTACTCAGGTGGGAAGACTTCTTTACTGTCTGACACCTTGGAATCAAATGTCGAATTTCATAAAAAGAGACTCCATGTGGACATTGAGGGTGAAAATGGCTCTAGTGAATGTGATGCAAAATTTTCGAGACGCATGGAGCAATCGGCTGGAGAAGTTCTTCCAAGAAGATCTATGAGGCTAGTCTCTAAGGTTCTCCTTTTATGTTCTTGCATTATTAATCAATCATTGGCAGTAATTTTTCACAAAATACGAATCATACGTATTATATATGACATCTCTAACCAGTTTTTGGTATAACTTGGAATTAGGAAATGTATTTAAAGAGATAAAGAAGTACCAACCCTGCCCGTGTTAATGATATATTCCACTTCCTTTTCTGCCTGCCAGTGATACATGAAGAATTTGCTGGCTGCACCCGAATTTTTCAATTGGATGATTTCGTTTCCGTCATTTCCAGATTCAGGGTACTTTTTCTAGTAAGTAAGCGTCTTTTTCGCTGTCTGCTCTTGCAAAATCATTGGCTCTGAATAAATTAATTCTTGTTCTTTATGCGACATCTACGTGTATATAGCTCCCTGGGTTGTTAAGAGAGACCATATTCTATTAGAAAGTGGGAATTCCAGTTGTCAATTCCACCAAATAAGAGAGTTGGTGGAATGAGAAGTTCATGTATTGATTTATGGACAAATAATAAGGCTCTTTAGTATTTGACTTGCATGTTAAATGTACAAAAAATTGCTGATTGACTATTTATGGAAAAATATAACATTGCATTTTTCAGAAGAGTCCCATGCCACTTCTTTCAAGGGAATTGTCTTACGATATTGTCTTCACTGTATCTTTGGTAGAAGAGGCAAAAAAAAGTTCTGACTCCTTTATATAGCAAAAAGTTGAACTATTTATTCAAGTTGAATTCTTTCCTCTTTGCAGGTTCAACAAGCAGCAGTTACATACTCGCACAATAAGAGTTTGAAAGTTTCTTTCAAGGCATTCAATCAGTGTCATTGTTCATCTTGTTGAACAGCAGTCTGAAATTCGACCAAAATGTGGACTATACTGTAAATAAAAAGAGGTAATCTGTAGATGTTGTCAACTATTTGTTTCGAATAGTTAGAAACAAACCAGATTTTTGTAATCTTGCTATTCATTGGATATTGTAACTTCCAATTCTTTTATGAATCTTTAAACGCAGAGCTTTCTTTATCTGACTTTACCTGAAATATCATTGGCCTATCCAAACCTATTATAGTAGGACCAGTGGTCTTGTTGAGATTCCAAATGTGAAACTCATGGTGAAATGCTCTGTTTTAAGAATTAAGCTCAAGTTATTCTGCTTAGCTAAACTTCTTGATCGAGGTTAACATTTGCTTGGTCCCCAGCTTTGCTGAGAACTTGACTAGAATCATTCCTTTCTTCTTGATTCATTTCCAATCCCTGGCAACTTTTGCAATCTCCCAAGGTAGTTTGTGTGGTGTGCTTCTACTTGTCTCAACACTCCCTTATTCCACTCCCGTTTGGTTGTCACTTGTGTATCTATGAACTGGAAACTCATTCAGTTGACTGCTACATCTGCCATAGTATTGGACCTGGCCAATCATTCAACGAGTTTGATTATGCTGATTCTTGGTAAAGGCCTTAGAGGGAGAGTGGTTCACTTTTCAGAATGATAATGTTGAGAGTTGCTGATTCTTGGTAAGGCATTACAGGGAGGGTGGTTCAGTTTTCAGAAGTTCTTGTTAAAAGGTGTCCAGTTCGCTTTGTGTTAGAAGCTTATTACCAATTATTCTGGTCGAGCTGTTCGCTGGTTGATCAACTAACTACTATGGTAGTTAGAATTTAATTTGATCGTCGCCAGTAGGCTTTTTACATTAATGGTCAATATATCATCAACCATGAAAAAACGAGGCTTGCGGGTGTTTGCTGTTAGGAACTGTGTCGTTCACTGGCAGTTTCTGCAACAAGATGGTGGCGCCACACCATGTCCTTTTACATCCTTGTTTTGATAAAAGCACACAACCTAATTTAGTTGGCATTAATGAGGTGTTAATGCGTCTTAATTAAGCATAGTTTGTACAACTATGTGTATGGACCCTAGAAGTTAAGACAGCATAACCTGGCTTAACTTTGTCTTGAAGAGATAGTAATTAGTAGAGACATGATAGTTAGCAGAAACGCAAACCGTGTTCTCCTCTAACTTACCACCTGTGTTGGTTTTTTAATGCATCATGGTTTGATGAAAGCATATTTGCTAAAAGTTTGATCAGATGATTTTGTCAAATAGAGCAAACATGTTTATCAAATAAAAGGAAAAGCAAAGGGTTGGTTGAGACAATGGTCCCTCATTTTCTTGCCTTCGTGCTCTGTGATCATACACGTTTTCATGGAAGATTTTCAGGCTTGTGTTCCATGTTATTTCTTACCACACTAATCACTCCAAAACTTATTACTTTCACATATATATTTGACCAAAGACACATTGAAAAAAATACAAGGGATAGTAAATGAATATGACAATTTATATAAAACTTGATTAATCCACGTTTTTTGAATTGATTAAAAGTAGGTAATGCAGTTAGGCTCAATGTATTTACTTAAGTACTGATTAATTAGCCATTAAACATACAAAACGTTCAATTAAATGAATGTATGCCAAATCCTAAGCATTTAAAATCTCCGGAACTTAAGGCCGGTTTTGGAATGCTTACGACGTTCACATCTTGGACCGTCATTTTCGATTATTGAATAGGTTTGTTGGGCTCAAGGATCGGTTCTTTAGCTAATTATTTATTCTAATTATACGGTCCCCATCCCGATGAATCACATTCAATATAATACAAGCTGTTTAGCAAATATCTTATTAGATATTTTTATAGTTTATTAATTAAAAGTTAACTTTTTTTCATTTTAAAAAATTATTGATATGTTTAATGAATGACTTATTAGTTGGCTTATTTAACCCCACTAAGCTGATTTTTAAAAGTTCTATAAGAGGAACTTTTGGAATTAACTGTTTGCCTAATGATAGTATTACCCTCCACTTTACTCTCTACTTTTACTCTATGTATTTTCAAAGTTGGTTTTTTTAATTGTACAATTATGTTGTAAAGTTTGGAAGAATATAATAAAAGGATTAAAAATAATATTATTTATATTTAAAAATCATAATATTAAGTTTTTGAATGTAAAGAGTCACATCAAATTAATATTTTTAATATATAACTACTATATATCGTTTTTGTGTCATAATATAATTATAGATATTTTTAATTTATTAAATAATAAAATTCATACATATTATATGAAAAATACTAATATGATATAACTTGTTGCATTATTCATATTAATAGAAAATTTAACGTTGGATTACTATTATTATTATTAAAATTATAAACTTAATTTTTAAAATTAAATATTTAAAAAATATAATATTCATGTCCTTATAAATTTTTTTAAAATTATGTTCTTATAAGTTATTTTACAAATTAACAACTAATATTAAATAGCTAATTTTATTAAACATTTTTAATAAATAACTAATATTATTCGCTAGTTAAATACATAATCAACTAGCAACTGTTACAATCTACCGTTTGCCAAAATAAGACCTGCGTCATCTCTCCTAATGATACCAGGTTTATCGGATATGATTTATTAAATTGCATTTTCCTACCTG
>JAOTAX010000005.1:8358596-8378959 GCA_025629825.1 Erythroxylum guanchezii | reverse complement strand
ACCCAATAGTTCATCACGTGCCTGTACCCTACTGAGTGTTTGATGCTCTGTACTCGATTAGTTTCCAAACATTTCTTGTGCCTTTCTCCTGCCAAGCTCTCTGATACACTTAAGTTATATACAATCAGTCAATTTTATACCAATCAAGCTTTGAGCACAATTAAGATATTCTACTCTCTTTAGACTTGGCAGTACACTTTACCAATAGAAACCTCACAACCAAACCAGATGGTTCACTGCACTTACTTCACTACCTGACGCCTGAGCTCAATATTTCTTGGACCACACGCTTTGTGGGAGCCGCATAGTACTATTTGAGGGGTTTTCTAATTTCTGCGTATATTGACTTTTGCTCAAATCTAACACAATTGCCTAAGGACTACTCAAGCCGACCGCCGACGGTGCTTCATGATGTCCAAGACTGCGTCTTATATTAATATTTTAAAAATAGGTTTGAAAATTACATTGATAAGATATTTAAGATTTAAAAATTAAATTTTAAATTTTAAAATATGATTAAAAGATTTTGTTTTGTTTGTGAAAGAATTTAAAATTTAGTTAAACAAAATTATTACATAAAAATTAATTAATTTATTTTAATTTATAAAAAATTATTAATTTATAAAAGTTGACAAATTAATTAATAATTAATCAGTTTTTAACAAGAATAAATTAAATTTTCTTGCTAAAAACTGAACAAAAAAGTTAGAAAGTTCAAAATTTTTATGATTAAATCTATTGGATTTTGTTAAATGTTATTAATAAGGCTTTAAATTGTAAATTGTGAGATATGATGCATAAATTACAGATAATTTGTATTTGATTATAATAAGTTATAAAATAATGGACCTTAATTATTATAACATGAATCATTGTAATTATAAAATACAAATATTTTCCATATAATTTAAGATCTTTAAAACTCTTAAGAAAATTCTTTAATTTTTTAATTTTTCATTAAAACTCTTCTTTCAACTTCTATATTCAAACGAAATTAAATTAAATTAAATTTAAATTAATAATTTATTATAATTATCTTAAATTATTAGTTTGAATATAATTTAATTGATTTAGATTGAGTTTAAGAAATGAATTAGGTTACTATATTTGTGATATCTGATTGGTTAACTTAAGTCTAAAAAAATCTTTTAAAAAACAAAAAATTTAAAAATTTTCTTAAAATACGGAATAGATTTAACTCTTTTAAAATTGTTTTGGGAAAAGTTTATATCTCATTAAGAAAGCTAGTTAAACTGAGACATGTGTGACATTAGCTTAGACCATAACTGTTGAGTCACGTTTATGTGGGTTCAATCACTTCAAAGAGAATTTTCATCAACGTTCTTTGGTGATCGACACAAAGTATCAGAAGGTGGCAAGTTATCCATCAGAAAAGGTGATGTATTACAACAAGTTCAGTACACAAAAGCATTTGCTTAAGTAATGTTCATTTCTGATTCTAACAAGCCACATGTGCAGAGATATAGTTTTGTCTTCTATGTAGTTGCACCTAATGAACTTAAAAATTGGGATGCACTCAAAGACTCAAAATGGCATTCTTCACATCAAACTAAACTTTAGCTTCCAAAAAACTTCTTGATGTTTTGATTTTAACATTACTAGTCAATTATGTTTATAATCATACTTGCTTCATCTTAAGGGGTTTTTGGTAATAAGTTGAGTGTCCTTTGTGGAGTGTTTATATGTAATATGTCTATTTGCTTTCTTGATGGGACTGTTTATTTATGGGCGCAATGAAAAGCCGTATTGATTAAAAAAATAATCACTATAATAAACTGTAACTATAAAGGTAGTATCCTACTAATTAAAATGTTAATAGTTAACTTTAATTGGTGACGCTTATTATATAAACCAAGGGAATGAAAGGAAGGAATCAAATAATGAAATACACTCAGCTAAAAGGAGGAAACAATATAATTAATTGAAAAGGGTATATTTGTTTGTTTGGGAATGTGGAACATGGTAGGTGTAAACTTCATATCCTGTTGAAGTTAAACAGACGAAAGACAGCATTAACTCCGAGAAATGAGTTATAGCTCTGAAGAATTGAGGTAACTTGTGGCCCCAGTAACCCTTTTGTTGTCATTAGGTGATAAGGAGGATCCAACGGAATTTGATGATCATATGGTCTATATGGAAAATAACACCAACATCTTAGGTAATGAGATTGCTGACCTGCTGCTTAAGGTAGGTGAATTAGGCTTTCCACCAATCATATGTTTGTAATAACATTCTGCGGTCCCAGAACCCAAGTCAATCTACTTAGACCTCAACCTTAACAAGAGTACTATAATAGGAATACTATCTGAGCAAAATATAAGTGAACAAAAGGCAGTAAGTGTTGTCACGGAGCTTGAGTTTTGGTGACCAACTCGCAGGAAGAAAAGTTATTTTCCCTTTGGGATAAGATACAGTTGAATCAAGTAATACCTTTTACTCGTTTCATACATAGCTTTAACCTGAGGTTGAATTTTAAAAGGATACCAATATTGAAATTCCTTATTTCCAACGTGATTATGATGCCAAAAGAATACAACTGATGTCTATATATATGTATCCTTCACATTAGTGCAAGAAATATGCATGCAACAATTTCTCTTTTAAGCTATTCAATGTTTGTACATATATCAAACAGAGTCTCCAAATAATAACCTCAGAAAACACTCTAACGTACCAAAAACAGGAGTACCATGGTCCACATTTGATGTAATAACTTTGAGTCCTCAAATTCTTTGCTTGCGAGGCGAGCAATCACCATCAGTGATTTTCTTCATGTAGAAAGTTTAGGGTTGTCATTTCTCATCAAACAACTATATAGGTCATATGTGTCATTTATAATAGTGTTGGAAGAGGCAGAGATTTTATGTATAGTTTCACGGTCAATCTTGTTAGTTGATAATAACGTGGAAGCCAAAACAATTGGAAACTTTTAGTTCAATATAAGAGGAGAAGAAGACAGAAACAAACAAAAATGAAATAGGAAGTTTTCTCATTCTAGAAGCAAAACTAACTCTTGGAAATTAGCAAGAGCTTTTGATGGCTAGGGTAGGTAAAACAGGTTAACGGTCTAAATATACTTGTATTTATATGTGTGCTTCTACGTGGCAGCTTAATTTGGATCGTCAACGTTCATCGTCCTCAATTACATTACATAATCACGATGGCGTCGATGTTTAAAATTGGAAGATACACGCCATCATCTCGCTTTTACAGTCTTATGTAATCTTTTCTTTTCTGGAAGATAAAAAAGTATTTAACCAGCTAAAGGCAATTACAACGGTAAAAATTAAAAAATCACCAAAAGAGGGATCTAACGACAGCCTAGTCTGTGGAAGGACAAACAAAGTGATTATGCGCAAAACAAGCAGACGACAAAACAGACTATAGTTGGGTCGGTTGTACTAGGCCTAAATTCAGATTCGAAACGGCGTATGTGTCGATCGGCCCATTCCTTAATGTTGACCTAATCCATGTAAATATTAGCTATATAAATTCATTACCTCATCATGAAAAAGGTACGACTCTCGAGAACCCTAGTATTCTTTATTCACTAGCCACCAAAACTCTCACAAAAGACTAATTTGAGCGTCGGAGGGACCAACCAGCAGTCAACCCCCAATGTGTCTTATTGTTTTGCAGGTATTTCCGTATCAAAGTCAACCAATCCCATGGATCCTAGCAGTAGTGTCCAGTTCCATCAAAATCAGACAGAACCAGACTACAACTATAGGGAGAATCAACAAAAAGCCACACTCCCTAACTCTCTCTGTGTCAAACAAACATTTAATCCATCTCTCATACCTTAACTTAGATATAATCCTTAATGTTGATCTTCATTCGAAGAAAAGCTGAATAGCTATATTAAGTTTTAAGCGTGTTAAACAACGGAATTCTTAATGATCTATCCATTATTGACAATGGCTCGTGATATTTCCCTACTCCTCTTGTTTGTAGGACTTGGTAATAAGTCCCCAAATACCCCAGAATGACAGAATATTCTGATCATTAGGAATTCTACAGTAAGAAGATATAAAATAAGGGTCATTTGATTTCAGATTTGTTTTTCTATTGTAGGTATTTATTTTTATTTTTAAACAACAATAAAAATTTATTGGATATCATTGTTAATGTAACTGTACTTTTATTAATGATAATAATTAAATATTAATAATATTATAAATAAAATTATTAAATAATTGTATTTTAATCTCTTATACAATATATGTTTATATTATATTAATAGAAGTTTTATTACACTTTATTAATAATATATAAAAACATATTTTAATTGTAAAAATCAATTTCAATTGAGATTTATGTATTTTAATATATTTTTAAATTTAAATATATTTATTAAATAATTTTCTACTTTGAAAATATTTTACTTTTTTAATACACAATTTAAAAGAACTATACAAATGAAAATTAATTACATAATGAAATTGTAATAATAATAATTAATTAATGTTAAATAATATATATTAATTTGATGGCAAGTCAGAAAAAATAGAAAAAAAAATTAATTTTTATAATTCTTTAAAAATTATAAAAATTAGAAGAACCTAAAATTAGAAATTTAAATAAATATATTTTTATTAAATTAAAATAAAAAGAAGAAATCAAAAACTTCAATACCAATATGCCGACCGTAAAATTTTTCTAAACTATAGTGAAATCTTGCTCATTGATGTAATCCCTCAGTAAAATTAAGTATTACAAAAGTTGATGACAAGAATGTTAGTGCCTATATTATATTGTAAATGAAAATGTAGTTGAAGAAAACACTTGGCAGTTAGTAGTGACAGTTACAAATCCTTGAGCGGTAGTTTTCCTTGAAGGACGTATGGTAGGGAAGGTGGGAGATGGATGGTGGCAGTGCCTCACTTCAATACAAAGTAATTTCTCCTGCTGAAAACATCTTAGGCCACATGTCAAATAACACTCGTTTAAAGTTTAGTATATGTGTGAATATACATACATACATACATACATATATATATACATATATATATATATATATATATATATATATATATAAGTACATAATTTATAAGATAATTGGTTCTGCCTGATTCTGGTGAGGTTGGACGTTCCCGCTTGGATCCATGAAGCTGGTCAATGTTAGTTTCGAAGTACCTGCAAAACAATAAAGGCACGCCGGAGGTTGATAATCGGCAGGCCCCTCCGACGCTCAAATTAGTCTTTTGGTGAGGGTTATGATAGCTGTAAACAAAGAGTATTAGGGTTCTAATGTCGTACCTGTATCGTGGGAAAGTTGTACTTTATATATGGAATAGCTACTAGGTTTAGGTCTTTACGTATGCATGGGAAGTTACCTCCTGCGAATGAGCCGTGGAAGCGTGGACCTGAGCCTGAGCCTAGCACAGCCGACCTAACCAATAATGTTTGTTGAATCTTCTTTCATTAAATTTAAATAATTTTTATGAAAATTATTTAAATGTCTTAATTAATATATGAGATTTATCTTTTTATAATTTTATCTTCCAATGTGCAAAAAATAAATAAATACAAATGTATACTAGACCATGCAATAGAGGATTTGGAGGTACATTGACTCTACAGTATAGTTATAGTATAGATTTAAAATACAAGTTGTAAATAATATACATAAATGCACAACTATATTTATTATCAATTTTTAATGAATCTTTTGTTATATCGAAAAGATTTAAAAAAAAGAATTATTTCATTTATATTACGTCACAAAGTTTAACGTTAAAGATAATTTGATACGTAGCTTTATATCTTAAACTCTTCTCATACATGTGCTTCCTAAATATATCAATGGATCCGCACAATATTGGATTTTTCTGAATTTGGTTCTATTATTCAAAATTGTGTATCTATTTTAAAGCGTTGTTCGTTGGATGAAGAGACAAGCAAATTTGGAAGCTCATGCTTTAGCTCGTCTTTCAAATTCTTTTGATAGTTTGTGTACTTGGGACTCATTCCCAGACATCATTGCTGCTTCCTAATATGGTGAAAAAAAAGATGATAGATTAGGAAAAGACCTACATGTTTTGACTGAAACAGTTCAACAAATGGAGAGGAGTCTAATCATGCAGTTCGGAAGTTTGAAGTTAATATTATTCTTAATTAGTTCTGAAAGTTAAATCGTCAAAACCTAAAAACTACAACATGGAATACAGAAATACTGGCAAAAAAGTCTAATAACAAGTTCACCAAACCCTTCAATCTCCAAATATATTTACTTACATATAATAGATAAGCAATTCGTATGTACACATGTGGTACAACATCAACTTTGAAAGATGAACTAATTCCTACACTCCACAATGATCAACGGTTTCCATATTTGCTATGCAAAACAAATAGCATAAAATATTGATGGATTACAAGGAAAGAAAAAAAAGTTGTTATGTATTGATTGTTGGTAGTCTACAAAAAGAGAGTGATGTATAGTAGATTTGATTATGCATAGAATTAAAAATTATAAAAATGGGCAACTAAGGTTGGTTTGTAGTAGACGTCGTAGGTTAGAAACTCGGAAAGACGTTGAAAGGAGAACCAAATTCACCCCACCAAGCAACCCTTTTGCTCTCTTTCTCTCCTCTCTACCTATCTATCTATCTCTGACACGCTCCATCTTCAAGTAGGGCATAGAATTACACAGAGAGAAAGATATATATATATATATAAGTGAGAAAAGGGATTACTTATGAAAGGGTTTGTTAGCCAAGACGTTTGCATCAATCAGCTGGTAGAGGTTTGTCCGAACCCTCCCCAGAGTCCCCCCAACTCTTTAACGGAAACCACCACTTGATTATAACTTCAATCTCTTCTCTTCTATATGCTACAAATAGATATAGATGTTTGATGTTTTTGGGATCAATCTGCTTAATTGCTCAACCTACAGTTCTTGTTTTTGCTTTGCTTCCCGCCACCCACTTTCCTTGTTATTTGTGACCATCATCAACCCATCTGTCTAGCCACTAGATCCAGTTCTTTTTCTTTCTTCCTTGATCTCATTTTTTTTCTTTAGGTATATACAGAAGAAGAATAAGACGAGAAGAAATACATGAAGCTATCGCTAGCTAGCAGGTTGAAGTGTACTAGCTAGGGTTTTTCACATTACTGTACCGGGTTGGTGCTGAATTCCCAATTTTTGCCAAGAGATCAAATGTGTACCAGGGGCCATTGGAGACCAACTGAAGATGAGAAGCTAAGGGAGTTGGTGGAACGCTATGGTCCTCACAACTGGAACGCCTTGGCCGAAAAGCTTGGAGGAAGATCAGGTGGTTTTATTATCAACCGATAAATGCATCAACCTCGCGGTCATGCATGAGTATTACATATTATTATTATCCCTGTTGTTGTGGAAATTTGTAGGGTCAGATTTCACTTCACAAGATTGATAATATGAACCAAAAATGATGATTTAAATGAAAACAGGTACAAAAAAAGGGCATGTTGATAATGATAATGCCTAATTGTGACTGTGACAAACTCTGCCATATTAACGAAGTTATCGTTGATCATCACAACAGGGAAGAGCTGTAGGTTGAGGTGGTTTAACCAGCTGGATCCAAGAATCAATCGGAGCCCATTCACCAAAGAGGAAGAAGAGAGGCTTCTAGCTGCTCACAGAATTCATGGCAATAGATGGGCTGTGATAGCAAGACTTTTCCCTGGTAGAACTGATAATGCTGTGAAGAATCATTGGCATGTAATTATGGCGAGAAGGTGCAGGGAAAGATACAGACTTCATGGCAAAAGGGTTGCTCATGAAATTACTTCGACAACGAATGAGGTAAACATGTGTTCATCTTCACCTTCAAAGCTACAAGATTTTCCCATGATGATTTGCCAGAAGACGATGAACTTCTCTTCATTTTTAGAGAAGTACCGTGACAGGTTGTCTTTGTGTGATCGGTATCCTCTCACTCACATTAGCCCAAGTAACTGTGAAGGTAATTAGCTGTAGTTTCATGTTTCAATCTTGCTAAGTTCAGTCACAAGATGCAATTTTTTCATTATAAAATTAACATATAGCAAGGAAGGTTTTTAAGCTGTGGCTCCAATTATTATAACCGCAATATTAAATTTTGAGTAATTATCACAGTCCTTATTTAGGTTAATTAACAGTCCATTATGGCAACCTTAATCACACCTACTTTTAATGCAATTTTCAGAAATGTATGATCATCGAATTTGTAACCTACTATTTAAAACGTTGACGATGAGAAATCAAACCAGCAATGCTTATAACATTTTCGGAAATACTATAGCACTATTAATTGTCAACTAATTTATGAGTTCTCAACATGTTCGTAGTGTTAATCTTTCATGCGTATGTTGTCGCAGATAAAAATAGGGCAGTAGAGTTTTATGATTTTCTTCAACTAAACACTGACTCGAGCAAAAGCGAAGTGATAGACACAGCGAGAAGAGAAGATGAGGAGGTAGAGCAGAAAGCCATGGGACGATCCAAGAAGGCAGCGTCTTCTTTCATCGAGTTTCTATCAGTAGGAAACATTAGCTATCGGTAGCCCTCTAGGCTCAGAGGTGACATCTCATCACATATACTTACAGGACCATAACTACAATATTAGACCTCTACATGCCACCTGCTGGTGCTGGAAAGCTGCAACATTGACATGGGACTGGGAGTGCAAATTAGACATTTAAGGAGATATTTCGATGATGATCACTAGCATATGTTTCGATGACGATCACTGGCATATATAGACTACAATGTAATGTTGAAGCTTAATCTTAATCTATCACAAGTTTGATTCGATATGTTACTCTAATATATAGTAGAAATTTTAATTTACAGCTAAAAGACATACAGCACCTTAATTAATCCTTTCCATGGATATAGCTTAATATTTTATTACTATCTATGAGAATTAATTATCCATAAATGCTTGCATCCTTCGCTCCATTTTTCACATTCATTTTCCACTAGAAACTTATATCTAAGTATTGCATAGAGTATATATATGAGTGTGCCATGAAATACTTTGATTTTGCCTAAAGTTCTCTACTGTGACTTCTTAACTATGTAGTTGTGAAATATTGATTATTACAAAATCAAACATGTTGCAGAAACAAACTATATTAGAAACACAAAATTCGTTTACACCTTCTATTTAACGAAAAGGATGTTCTATGCAATCACAAACAAAGAATTTTTTTTTTTTGGACAAAGGCACAACAGCCTTAATTCTATTCATCCTGTTGAGGAAATATGCTCTTAGACATTAAAATCTCTCTCAATCCTAACAGAGAAAAATCGAACATACTTTGCTAGAAAGTCCGCACACTTGTTAGCCTCTCTAAAAACACGTATTGAAGAAGGATACTTCAGTCCTGACAAAGGAGGGCCTTGATGTTTGTCAATAACTGCTACATATTAATTTTATTGTAGTACGATATTTTATTTTAACAAGTGCATTTATCGTCCTTTTTTTGTTTCCCACGAGGTATTTTAAGAGGGTCTTAATTATGGGAAGATACTTTTAATCCATCCATATCCAGACTAATTTCCGTTCGAGCTCAATAAGTCCCTTGTAAAAGGCAAAACTTTAACCCTAAATTTTAAACTGCTGCATACATAAAGGCAATTTAAATCCACAATTTCACTTAAATCAAAATAATCCCTTACTAATTCACCAGCGACTTGGGTTCATTTACCATCCTCTTGTTTCGCCTAAAAGCGTATACAACCACTTCAAAATTTTGTGCATATTTCTTTTACTTACTACTTGAATTGTCCTGATAAAGCTTTAGGGGATCTTCTAGATGTATGAAATATAACACGTGTATATACACCAAAATGCTCATCAATATTGAATTTAATTTACAAACAAAATTGCAGGCAGGTACAATTGGCCACGATGAAGCATGACATTGACTTTCTAACCACCTAATCTGTCCAACATATGCCTTCATAAATCTTCATGATAACAAATCGACATCCATTCTTGTTTTATCAGTCAACAATTTGAACCATTAATATTGAGTTTAGTTACCACTTCCTAATCTGATTTGGACGTGTTTCCGCAGCCGTTTCTTACAAGAAGTTCGGTCCAACGATGTTGTTTTCTTCCTTACTCACCATTTTATACCATAATTATTGTTAGATACGTTTTAAAATTTTTAATTACAAATATGTTTCCAACTTCCATTGAAATGGTAATTACATAGTGACGCAAGCACCACAGTTAGTTAACCTATAATAGAACAATATATTACACAATTAAAGAGTACAGTAACTCACTATTGCTCGACCAAGCGTACGTAGAGGGTCATGAGGGAATACGTACACAGCATGCACGGTCCCCGTATAGTTCACCAAGATTCAAGTCCACCTTGTCCCCCGGCAAAACAATTCCAGGTCGTGTTTTCCGTCACCTACGAGTCCTGTAGGAGAATATGCTGCATGCGTCTGATTGAACACAATTTAGAGCTCACCAAACTGCTTCTATTATACTACAAATTAGAACGTAAGTCCCTACTCCAATTATCTCAATGAAGCTGGACATACATGCGTGATAAGTGAAATGTTGCTTCTTGATTCTTGATTCTTGCTTCTTGCTTCTTTCCGTCTCTTTGAATAATGCCATGAATGGCTTACTACTCATTGAGTTCTCTATGCATGCCTTATATGTCAACTAATTAGCTTGGATTCTTTGAAAGAATCAAATGTTCTCTTATGCTACTCAGTAGCTCATTCAAGGCTATTTTAATTCGCACTTTTAAGTAGTGACTGACGGGGTGTTTGGAAAAGAGTCAATTGAATTTAATACTGCAATTGAATTCAATTCAGCTGTTTGGAAACACAAAAATATGATGAATTCAATTCATACATGTAATTGAAACCCATCTTCTTTATAAATTGAATTCACTCCTCCAAGTATAGGAACTCAATTACATTAAAGCTTGAAGAAGACACATTTGAAAAAAAAATTGTTGTTTGCTGTAAATTTATAACTAGATATTTATCAAAGTTTATATATTTATTGTAGGTTTTTATTGAATATAATTTTTTGCCCTGTATTTCTTATCAAGAATCACTCTGTGCCATTTAAAGGTAGCGTCTTGCTTTTTTGCTCTTTCATTCTTTGGACTACTTCACTTCTCACTTTCTTGTACTTCACTTGATTGGATTCCAAAGACTATTAATTAAAATATTATTAATAATTAATTAACAACAATATAATTAATTAAAATATAATTCATTCATTAATTAAAATATTGTAATTAATTAATTACAATATAAAATTAATTAAAATATTTTAATTAATTAATATAATGTAATTGATTATTTATAATATAAGTAATTAAAATATGGTTAATTAATTACTTAAAATATAATAAAATTTTATTTTCTAATATTTTTTACAAATCAACTACTGTTAATGGTAATAGTAATCATTCATTCCTTTTAACCAACTATAATAATAATAATAATAATAATAATAATAATAATAATAATATTCATTCTCATTTCTCACTATATATTTATTCTCTTTCTAAACAGTGTAATTGAATTCATTTCTATTATTACTAAATTTGTTCCAAACAATGTAAATTGAATTCAATTCATTCTCATTAATGTAATTGAATCTAATTCGTTAATGAATTCAATTCAAAAGTTTCCAAACAGCCCGTGAATCTTCTGACATTTCTTAAGTGGTACCAAGTCTAATGAAATATGCAGCTCGATATAATCCACCAATTAACCTCAAGTTTTATAAGTGAATTTGATATTTGAATGATTGTTTCATTTGTAGCAATCAATCATTAAAAAATCCAATCTAACCGTCCACTTTTTAACTCACCAGTTTATTAGTTAGTTGGTTAATTTTTATTGATTAATAAGTTTGTATAAATTAAAATAAATCAATTGATTTTAATTTAATAAACTCTTTTTTTTAATTAAGCTTCATTTTTTGATAGATAAAGATAATATTTTTAATCATATTTTAAATACTTTAATTTTATTCAATCTTTAAATTATTTTATGATAGTTTAATACCTAACTTTTTAAACTTACCACCGTTTTTAAAACATATTGATAGCAATGCTTATCTCAATATTAAAGCTATGTTTGGTCGGAGGTTTATTAATAGAATGAAATGGAATGTAATATTGTTCTATCGTTTGAGAGGAGAGTTTATAATGAAATGAGATAGAAGAGGAGGATCTCTTCATATTACATCTCACAATATTTCACTATATTATATTATGAATTTTTCTATTCTTTCTCTACAACAATTTTATAATATTACATCTCTTTATATTTTATTTTATAATAAACCATTATGTTCTATTCCATTCCATTAAAAACTTTACGTCCAACTAAATATAGCCTAAGACTATATTCGGTTAGGGGTTTAATAATGAAATGAAATGTTATGTAATATTATTCCATCATGTCTAATATATTACATCTATTTATTCTATCGATTGAAATGAAAGTTTATAATGGAATAAGATAGAATATAAGAATTTTATATTACATCCCATTCTATCATAAATAGAAAAAATGAAAATTTTCGATTTGGGAGGTTTAGGTTGAAATGTAAAATAATAAGCAATTTTATACTATATCATATTATAAACTCTTTATCTAAACAATATTTCACTATATTACATTATAAATCCTTTAATTCCTCTCAAATAACAATATTCTAATATTACATTAACTTACATTTCATTCTATTATAAATTATTTCATTATGTTCCATTCTATTAAAAATCTTATGTCCAACCAAACATAACCGAATCGATTGATTCAATTCTCTCGTATAATTTTGTCACAGTACACAATTCAATCGACAAAGAGCTGGAATTTGTAATTAAATATAATTGCAAGAAACTATAATAATAATTTCGAACTTTAACGCTAATAGAGGTTTGATATATATTTTTTAATTTCTTGGGTCGATCACAAATGCTCGCAATATGCAATTCAATATATACAAAAATCCACAAAGTACACATCGTTACATTGATATCAACGTCCTAGATCTTGCCAAACTTCTTTAATTGATCCCGACCGTTCGATTTTTACTCTTAGGAAATTGAAAATAGTAAAATTATTTTCTTGCTCTTAACCAGACAAACCAAGGTAAACGGAAGTCGCGACGCTGAGCGCGTAAACCCCAATCGCTGCACCCACCCAGTCCTTTCGGCTCCTCGTCACAGCTCCGACGCCAACTATCCCGGCCACTCCAATCGGAACCCTAGCCAGAACTGTTTTTACGACGTTACCCACCACAGCATCCACGAAAACCATCGTCGCCCACTCCTTGAACTGGGCATGTTCGAGGATTATTTCATCGCCGTCGCTTTTCTGTCGGCGGATTACGGCCTTAAGGGCCGAGTCCACTTGGGTCCGATTCGGTGGAGATGGGGCCCACCGGAGGATAAGAGGGTGGTGGTATGTGGTGGTTAGATTGGAGTGGATGTGGTCGGCAGCAGAGGGAAGTTGGTATGGAAAAACACCGGGGAAAGCATGCTGCGTAAGGGAGAGGCAGTGGTCGTAAGCGGCATCGCAGGCGGCGATGAAGTCGCTGGAGTTTATGAGCGTGCCCCTCACGCGCTGAGGGGCTGAGAGTGATTGCCCCATCTTGTTTGTCTAAATTTACGATCTCTGTGTGTGATTGTGTTGTGCAACAGAAAGAGAGCTTATTTGTGGATTCAGGTATACGTGCCAAGCTGATGTTACACGTGAGACAAGTGGTGAATTACTGCTCTGCCCATACTATGATCGTATCATCTTTCACTTTTGCGTTTGGGTTGGATTGTAATGGTCTGATTGAAGTAGACTTCTCTGGACATGGGAACCTTGAAGTGTGAGTTCTTTTGTGGGACTTTGATGAAAACCCAGATGGTATCATCCACAATCACATGTAGTTTGAGGAAAAGACCACGAAAACTTGGGTGGAGGTCAAAGAGATTATCCACAGAAGCCATACAAGCAATACAGTCTCTTAAGTTGGCCAAGTCACGGTCTTGCCCCATCAGACTCCAACAAGTGTTTGACGCTAAATTCTCAAGGCTTCTTAAGGCAGACCTGCTTGATACTCTCCAAGTTCTTCAATCCCAAAATGAACTGGATTTGGCCATCAAGGTACTACCTTTCGACCATCCTAAGTTCTCTGTTTCGGAATTGTCAATGTGTACATATTTGTATTTGTCTGGAGTTTCAAACTTTGAACTCTTAGACGTTTTGGTTAGTAGTTGAATTAAGTTTTTCGGTTATTATATTTAGAATGGCATTGTAAGAATGTTAATCGGGAATGTTAAAATTGGCGTGGGAATGGAAAACCAGAGTTTTTTTTTTTTGGAAAAGTTGAAATACCAGATTTAGATATAACTAGTGCTACCATTACATGATTTCCTTTCAACTTGAAGGGTGGGTAAGGAAGATTAAAAATCGAAGAATGCGACTAGGCTTGTAGGACTAAATTTTCTGTTAATGGACAAGAAAGGCCTTCTATGGCCGCCTATGTAGACATAAGATACTAATCTTTCTTTTTGTCTGTGTGGGTGGTCGTCAGCTTACTTTGAGTTTATTTATCATATATGTATAACTGAAATAAACCTAGAAAGATTTATGTTATGGCATATTGGAGCCAAAGGTGGATGTTTCTTGTGGTCAGAATCTAACCTGAACCTAAATGTGTTTATCTCCGATTGTCTTAAGCTAATTGCTATAGTTAGTAAAGAATCTTTTCACCTGACAAGCAAGGAGGGTTATTCAACTGAGGAATCATAGTTAAGCTCTGTAGAATGACATTCGGATTGATTATCCAGATCTACGTGTGTAGATAACTCTCACAGACAACAAGATAAATGATTTGAGAAGGTGGGGCATAGATTGTAAAAAATGTCTAATTGTTGAATGCGACATCTTTTTCTTCTGCTCTACATGAAAAAGAAACCGACTGGATGATTACTATCAGTGCCACTCTATAAGTTCATCTGTTGTGTCCTTAACCATTTGTGGCTTAAGACACTTGGACTTGATTATGGGTCATAAATCCAGTGCTGGAATTCCCACCATCTTTCTACCTAGTTTAAGTTCTCTCTTTTAGTATTTTGGCCCAGTTATGTATTTTAATCTGATTAAATGAGGTTTTAGGTCTTTGAGCTTGTCCAAAAGGAAGAATGGTACGAACCAGAGCTATCATTGTACCATAACATGATCGAGATGCTTGGAAAGAACAAGCTGATTGAAATGGCTGAAGAATTCTTTTATAAGTTGGAGAAGGAAGGGCTGAAACCTGACACCAGAGCATTCACTGAGATGATTGGGGCATATCTCCAAGTTGCTATGATTGATAAGGCAATGCAAACTTATGCAAGAATGAAGGAATCAGGCTGTTCACCAGATAAATTAACATTCACAATTCTAATTCGGAACCTTGAGGATGCTGGAGAAGAGGAGCTCGCATCTTCTGTAAAGGAAGAATGTGGTGAGTACATGGAGTACCCGCAACAGTTCATTGAAGAAGTTGAGCAGAAAAAAGGCGTAAGTAATTGTTGTGTTATTTTATATTGTAGTATATGCGCAAATAATCCTATGTCTGATTTGAACTTCTTTCTTCTATTTCTTTCATCTTTCTCTGCATAGGAGGCAAAGGATTCTCAACCAATTATAGAAGACTTTTAAAATTTTCACAAGGCAGTAAGATTTTAAAAAATAATTGAATCTGCTGCATGAAAATATGTTGTGCATGTTTTAGTTGACCGTCATTTCTACGGTAACATGACTTCATGAAAATTTGCCAATAAGAATGTGGACATCGAAGATTTGTCTATTCCTTTACTGGGTTTTTGATTGAGGATTTGTCTTTACATAATTCAGTACTAGTTGCTAAAAAAAAAAAGTCACTAGGTCATCCTCCACAGCTTCGATTTGCTAGTAGCTTATCAGGTTCAGACATATTCTATCCGGTTTCTAACATTAAACTTATAAATGGAGAAAATTCCCACATAATAGTGGAGCATGTATCACCCCATTCAGTATTTACCTTCCTTAAAACTGAACATATTTTTTCAGGCGAAGAGACAGATTCTTAAGCTTGTCTGATGGTTGAAGCATGATCTTATGGCTTATTTACCATGTAGCAGTAATCCCCATTCTTCCGGTAGTAGCAGTGGCTTGTCATTATCTTAATCTACCTGGTCTTTTTGAGGAACAAACACCTAGTCCGACTGTTCAATTGCCTAAGACAGTTGCCTAACTAACAAGAAATCTGAAGAATTGAAGAACATGATCCTAGCAAGTGATCTCTCCCCGTCTTGTTTAACAGCTGATATTGAAAGATAGTGTCTACAGAAATATGCATTTATTAAATATCTAGAGAACCTAAGTTGAGCAGAAGAGAAATCTGACAACTTGCTACAATTTTTCAAGCACTTGTATACATTGTTTTGCCAATAAAATTAAATCAAGTGCTATTTCTGTTATATTAAATTGTTGCTTGCAATGAATCATTTATCTCATAGTTTTAGTTCTCTTGCTTGTCTGTCTTGTTTCCATCTTAGCTTTTTGGAATCCTAAATCAGAATAAGGGATACAATTTGAAGCTATTCCTACTACTCCTGAATTTATAGTCTTGTATTTTTCTAGTAACTATTTGCGTATCATTAGATTTTTTATAAAGGTCATCCCATTGGAGCCTGGTGTTCAATTTGCCACTACAATATTAGAAGAGTAGGCTTACCTCCTTCAAGTATAAACCTACTTGGTTACAAGAGACAGTAACGGCTGGGCTGTTTTATGTTCAAGAAATAGAGATACAAAGTCTGATCTGCCATATTTTTGTACTTCTCTCTATCATTTTTAAAATGCATCTTAGTGGAGACAATGAAACTTCTCTAAAGGATATCGTAAATCATCAAATGAAGGACGTCAGCATCCGCATGGCATCTAGATTCACTGTTTAAGAACATCAACAAAAGGAGTAAACAAACATCGTGTAGTCCAGATGCTTGTCAAGTTGAGGTAAATGAAGAAACTGCATGCCCTAAATAGACACTTGCATTTGGTCGAATTTCAAAAGTTATTTCTTTCTAGACAAAGAAGCGTTCTGTTCTTTTCTTCAAGCAATGGTAAATTTACAAGGAAATTCTTCAAATTCCAAAGATTTTGTCAGCTACAACACAAACGAGAGGCACCAATTCCTTTAACTTAAAAAACAGTCTCTGCGTTCCTTGTTGAGCTAACGTATAATGGTCATCTTGTAACTTTGATAGGCACCAGTAGTTGTCAGCCTTTATTTTGGAGATTTTATCAGGTGATAGATCAGAAATTGACCAGTTGTCTTTGTCTCCCTCCCTGTGTTCGGACAAGAAAAGAACCAAAAAGAGTGTAGCAAGATCATTTATCCCCCGAGTGTATCCACTTGCTGCAGGACGAATAGCCCTGGTAACAGATCAAGAACTCGCACTGAAGAAAAAGCAGTTCACAGCGCAAGCACGTTCTCTCTATTGTTAAATCACAATCCTTGTCACAATGAATCATACAGACAACTGCAACATAGTACATTGATGCAAACGAAAAAGCTAGATCTTATAATAATTGGGTTACAAATTCTTATTGAATTCGATGCCACTGAAAATTATTACATGCACTCAGAGCATCTTGTCAAATCTCTAAAACCATAGAAAATCATTCCACGCAGATGGTGAAATCACTACAAAGCACAAAGTGCTCTATAAATGAAAAGTTGGAGACGAGCGTCATTACCCTTTTCAGCTGGAATCCTATTGTAGCATCTAAAAGCCAGATTCATGATAAAGGTAGCTAAACATATCATATAGTATCTGATGGCACTGCTTAACGAAGCGATTATTAAGATCCAGATGATTCATAGTCTTCACATCAAGATGAAGCTGCACTAAAGAATGAAATGGAAAATGCAGAAAGTGATCATATGGATGCCGATTACAGCGATGGGTCAAAACAGCGAGCCAGAAGGATCTTTTCTGTTTGGTGTAATCATATTGAATTTCCTCCTATTCATTAATTAAGATGAGTATCATTGATGCTGCCATATGAACAAGTTTACTTACATGGTCAAAAGTTTCTTTAGAACTTTCAATGAGAAATTCTGTAACTGGTGACTATTGATACTACATAGAAAATAGTATTAGTCTCACTTATCAATGGTATAATTTACTATTTTTCTGCATTAAATAATTTGTATGACATGTTAAAACATAAGAATTTAACCTCTACCGAAAAATTGCAATTAAGTAACCAAACCAAACGAATCTGTGCAAAACTTTTAGATGTGTTGAAACCTGGTGGTTACTGTTGATGATTAAAAATTTCAACTAGTTCAATCGGTTCAACCGTAAAAATTTTGAACCGTCTAATTGTTCAGTTTGATTTACTGTAATAACTTTTGTGGTTAAAATTCGATCAATTTATTAATTAATTGGTCAATTTTTATTAATTAATAAGTTCTTATAAACTAAAATTAATTGATTAATTTTTATTTAATAATTTCTTTTTCAATTAAACTTTAAATTGAGATTTTTGTCAATTATATTTTAAATTTTTTAATTTTATTTAATCGGTCTAAAACCGTTTAACTTCTAGTCTAATTTTTAAAACTTTAGTTATTATCACTCTTCCAATAATATATCACACTCCCAATCAAAATAAAGCAACATCAAATCCTAATTTCATTGCATCAAAATATTTTTACAAAATAAAGCAATATGTAATAATTATTGTCTATAATTATTACAATAATTAGTATTACTGTGTATAATTATTACACCCGTTCCTAAATGTTAGTATTTTTCTGTGGCAAGAAATAGTTAGGAATCATCCAAATGGTTGGAAAGGAACGTCCGTATAATTTCCCTAGTTTGGTAATTGGTAAACAGCTTTTCCATTCTTTAAATCCGTCACAGAACTGCCACATTCCATTTCTGTTCTTCTGCTGTACGGAACCTCTCTGGAAAGATAAATGCTATTTCTTTTGCATCCAGCCAATTCATGAGATGAAATTGCGAATGCTTTAGTCAGGAATTGCCCCAAAAACAGTATATCATCATTGATGTTCGTAATTTTACGCCACCTTTTAGTGCTCAAATCAAGTCTGCTGACAGTAATTTCAAGTTCGCCACTTTGTCCATAAAGCTTGGTCACCTTTCTCACCAGTAGAATTCCACCAGAGTACTCAACCAAGTTCATACGAATTCTGCTGCTGGTGTACACATCCAAGTTCATGCCAATGCCAATTCTGGTGGTGGTGGTGGTGATTATCATGGTCGATGTTGGACCATGCTCAATATCAAAACATACAAGTTTTTCACTGCGTGTTACCACATACAACTTCCTCTTATGAAAAATTATGTCTTCATAACTTGTGTCTAAAACTTTCCATTCTTTATCTCCTCGTTTGCAGTACACTAACCTCTTTTGGAGCGAACCACAAATGCCCAGAACTATATAATTTTGATCTGGAAAAGGCAAGATTCTCAAGGGGACAAGGACTCAATGGAGTTGGACCAATTGCAACCTTTTCTAACGGTGGAAGATCAATTTCCTCCTTTTTCCATGGATTCTGGAGATAAATTTCTGATCTAAAATCTGAAGTTGCGAGGACAAGTCAGCAATAATATTACATTACAAAAAAAATATCGTTTAGAGACGAATATTACCGACGGAAAAC
This sequence comes from Erythroxylum guanchezii, assembly GCA_025629825.1. Lineage (NCBI taxonomy): Eukaryota > Viridiplantae > Streptophyta > Magnoliopsida > Malpighiales > Erythroxylaceae > Erythroxylum > Erythroxylum guanchezii. The sequence continues at coordinate 8,359,241 of JAOTAX010000005.1, read as the reverse complement.
TTTGGGACTCCGTTGGTAATAAAAATTAGCAACGGAATTAACCGATGAACAAAAGCGTCGTAAAAACGGCCGTAGGTAAATTTATCGATGGAAACTTTATGTAACTGTTGGTAAATTTGCTTACGGCCGTTTTGTTTCCGTAGGAATATTTGCAGGCGGTATTGGTTATTCCGTCTGTAACATTATCGACGGTTATAATTAAACCGTCGATGAATATACCGACGGTTCAGCAAATCCTGACGATAAATTTGGCGACCGATTGTCAATATTACCGACGGTGATTCTTTGTTCAGTTGGTAATGTTGGATCCCGTTACCGGAACCCAACTCTCAACCAAACCTAACCTGACTCTGATACCACTCATGTTGGGACCCGATACCGGAGAAACAGATCCCAACCGACAAAAACGAAACGAAATCGATCGAATCGAAAGGCATAAACAAAAGAACGGAGTCAAAGCAAATAAATCAAATCCGAAGCGAAATCGAATCAGAAGCAATGCAAACTGAAACAAATTTTCGACATCCGTGAACAAATATCTTAACAAAGCGTCGCGTTGGAAACCTTCAGACTAATCCGAAATCCGGTCTAAATTTTTCTCTTTTCCATTCTATTTATCTTTATACAATCTCATTTTTAACAAAA
>JAOTAX010000005.1:8296727-8326608 GCA_025629825.1 Erythroxylum guanchezii | reverse complement strand
TCTTCGCAGACAGCAAGCAAACATGGTTTTGGACAGGACTTTTGCGTCCTTGTCCACTGTCCTCACCCTTGAGGACAGTAACCATACACTGGGTAAGAATGGTTGGCAGAGGACGTGCGGATGGTAGTGAGTGATAGTGATGTTGGTCGGAGCACTAATAAAGAGAAGAGAAAAAGAGGTGAATGTTAATTAATTTAAGTTTAATTAAAGTTAGTTAGGATTAATGTTAAATTAGAATGTATTACTATTAGCTAGAGTTTATTATGATTTATTAGAGTTAATTATATTTAATTTAAGATTAACAATAATTAAAATTAAAACTTAGATTTAATTAAGATAGTCGAACTCATATGACTAATAAAAATAAAAAATGAGTGTCATGTTAGTATTAATGTGACACTTAATTGATCATAAATTTGTCAAGACTTTTCTCAATTTATAATTAAATTTGAATAGTTTAGAAATATTAGTATTTTTTAGACATTTGAAAATGCTAGAATTGGACATATATTTTGATGGAATCATATAGTTAAAAATATAATTTTTACCAAACAAATTACATAAACCTAAACAGGAAACATCCGTAACTTTTTTGATTAAGTCATCAAAATGTCTTCTTAAATCAGGTGGAGCAGGCTACAAATACTAACTTCAAAATCTCAAAAGAAAAAAGAAAAATAACATAACACCAATTTCAAAAGATTAACCATATCTAAAAGTAACTAAAGGAAAAGAACTTTCTAAATGAAAGAAATCAAAATCTAAAAATAGTAAAAAAAATAAATCATAAAAGAGTAACGCAATTTAAAATAAACAATAGAAAAGTAAAGATGGGATAACTAGGGATACTCAGGTCTAGATGAAAATGACAATGTAAAATTAAAAAAAATGTAGACATAAAGATAGCTAATTTTAATTAAATATGTAACAGTCAAAATATTGCATAAATATCACAAAATTTGGATAAATATTAATCATTTTTAAGTATATGTTAAATATTTTAATAAATATGATTGATCGTAAATATATTTTTTCTAACCTAATAACATCATAACTTAACTCATTTTTAGCCCACTTGTCTAATATAAGCAACAAAATGCTCAAAAAATTAATTTAATATATATTTTTATTTTCCCTAAAAATAGTCAAAATATTAATTAGGTCTGATATGATTAAATTTTTAAGTTCAATTCTAACTCATCCAATTTAATTGGAAATTTTCAATCAATGTGAAAAGTATAACATAGCAAATGTTAAAATACATTCATGTACCAGATTTAAACTAAAGGAACTGTAGCAATGAAATATGTTTATGTTACGTGTGCATACGTTCAAGTGTATCAAGACATTATACTTAATATGACAACAATGATAAAAAGAAATTAGGAATAAACCTATTCTGGAAAAGTGTTTGAGAAGAAGAAATATAACATAAGCATACTTGAATCATGAACAAAAAGAGAGTTTCAGTGAAGAACTAAAAAGTTTTTGGGAACGTAGTCTTTTGATTGAACATATTAGAAAAACAGTAGATACGAACTAATGTAAAACTAAAGAAAAAAATTCTAATATGTCAAACAAGACTACACCCATTAATAAAACCTAATGGGTGTAATTAGCATTTTAGCCCATCATTAATTTGTTAATTACACCCCAAAAGTTCTATACATTTTTATGTATTAACCCTACTCTTTTACATTTGATGACATTAAATAAAATTAGTTCCCTTCAATTAGGTCCTTAAACTTTATAACATAGATATGTATATTATTATTTACTGTAATACATATACATCTACATGTTCAAACGCATTTGTAATTATGTATTGCATATGATGCATGGTCCAAAATTCTAACAATCTCCCGCTTGGACTGCACAATCATATGCTTACACAATAAAACCATCAATCATATATAAATCTGTATAACCAATTTGTGCACAAAAATAAAGAAGTGTCATCTAAATTGATCTCGTCCATTAGTGTCACTAACATAAGGACCAAAAGGGTAGTCGTTGTCATTTTGCAACTAAACCCACAATGATCTCATGCATCAATTTTAACTAAATAACATAATATCAGGTATGGATGTGTGGCACGAAAATTATATGTAATATATAGCACCCCACTCTTGCAAGATACGTACTCAACATCCTAAGTGATATCCGAATAGTACCCTACAAGGTGGCATGCGAAAGCGCTCATATTCTCTTATAAGGCATCATAAAGAAAGATACAATAATTAAAAATCCAATATTTCCTTATTTCATTTCATAAAAACCGAATATACATTGTAGCTTTACAAAATCATCCATATATGTACATTATCAGGACTAATTACAGAACACACTACATACATGAGGAATTATACACAAATTTCTAAGTAGATTCTTCAGTCTCAGCTGACCGACTTTTGAGTCGTTTCTTCTATCTAAAAGTACAATTACTATGCTTCTTATAGAGTCTCTCTATCACTAGTGTCCTCTCTCAATCCTGAAATGTCAACGTTGCAATTTTGGTGAGTTTTGCGAACTCAATGAGGTAACCATCCTCGATGGTTCACTCAAATCATATAACACATCACATCATATATCCATATAATTCACATCAATCCACTAGTAATCATTTAACATCACATAATTCACGTTCTCATTCAAATACAAGTCAATAGTACATTTCAATCATTCAAACATACATTTTAAATGTATATGCAATGCTCATGAGACTCATTTCCGATTATTACGTTGTTGTGACCAAATGCTTATAATTGTCCCGTATCCATTGTGGATACTGAGCTTATTGATAACTGTCCCTTATCTATTGGGGATACATGGCTCATTATACATAGCAAGCTTTTGGCTCTTAATCACATTCAGAGCTTTAAGCTCATTTTCGGTGGCTACTCAAGTCACAACTGCCATTATCTAATCATGCATTCATATAATGCAATGCACCACCCATATTTAATCAATCAATCACATTCACAGTCCCATTCACATTCACATTTGTCATCGAACTTTAGTCTGGCATTCAACATATACATTGAGAATCATTTATTTCGTCAAATTCACATACAATAAACACTTCTAATATGTCATTTTTGCATCAAACGCCTCGGACATTCAATGTCTGGAATCAACACAATTAATTTCACAAAATAATTCAATACATAATTTATATCAACAATTAATTAAGTGAGACTGTCTAGGTTACTCACAGTTTGCTCCAGAAAGCTATTGCCTCAAAGTCCGACCAATCCTCAGAAACACTAGATTTCTGATACATTTTTCGAAGCTTCCCACTTCATCACTGCCTTTATCCTCTATCTTCTTTGGATCCACTTGTATGCCTTGTCCAGTCACTATGTGACCCAAAAATACTACTTGAACCAGCCAAAATTCATATTTACTGAATTTGACATATAGTTGTTTCTCCCTCATAATCTGTAAGATTACTCTTATATGCTCAGCATGTTCTTATCTGCTCTTTGAATACACTAGGATATCATCAACAAACATAATCACAAATCAATCCACGTAGGGCTGAACCCCTTATTCATCAAAGCCATAAATGCAGCTGGGGCATTAGTTATTGCAAATGACATTACTAAAAACTCAAAGTGCCCAAACCTACTCTTGAACCTACTTTTCAGTACATCAGCCTCTGCTATCTTCAACTGATAGTACCCAAATCTCAAATCCAACTTAGTGAACACTTGAGCTCTTTGCAATTAATCAAGCAAATCATTAATCCTAGGAAACGGGTACTTGTTCTTCATTGTTACCCAATTTAGTTACCTATAATCAATGCACAGTCTCAAAGTTTTATCTTTCTTCTTCACAAATAAGACTGGAGCTCCCCATGGTGATACACTAGGTCTAATGAAACCCTTGTCCAACAACTCTTGTAACTAAGCCTTCAACTTCTTTAGTTCCATAAATGCCATCCTATATGGAGGAATAGATATAGGAGTAGCATCTGGAACCAAATCGATCGTAAACTCTATTTCCCGATCTAGAGATAAACCAGATAATTCAACGGGAAACAAATCTAGGAATTTCCTAACCACAGGAATGTCCTGCACATTTTGCTCAGTTCGAGTATCTATAACGTAGGTCAGATAAGCCTCGCATCTCCCTTGCATCAATCTTAATGCACTTACAAATAAGATCAGCCTAGATGGCACTACTTGACTAATACTTTGGAAAACTGCTCTCGACTAATTAGGAGATTCTAATACCGCCTCCTTAATATAGCAGTTCATAATAGCTCTATGAGCAGTGAACCAATCTATGCCTAGGATAATGTCTATCTCCTTTAACTGTAGTACAATTAAGTCTGCCTGATCAATTCAAATCAAGCACCTCTTGCAAACTTCTCCTATAACTATGGTATTACCTATCGATGTACTCACCTCTAATCCATGCTTCAATAACTCTCTATCACAATGCAACCTAGACGTCAGATGCGGTGTGATAAAAGAATGCGTAGATCCAGGATCTAGTAATGAAAATGCTTCACAATCAAAAATAAGTAACGCACCTGTAACGACATCCAGATAATCCGGAGCCTCCTATGTGGTTGCGACATACACTCGGGCCTGAGACTGTGGTTAGTTGCTCCGCACCTCGGTCCTAACAAAAGGACTCCTGAAGCTCACTCTACCTTTATCACAACCACTTAGCCCCCACTAGCGCGGCCCTGCTAGATAATAGTTTCACTTACTGATCGCCCTCTCACACCAAACTTGGCTCCAACAACAATAGGACAATCTCTGATTCTGTGTTCAAGAGAGTCACATCGGAAACAAGCTCCCGATAATGTCCAACACTCACCACCGTGCTTTTTCCCATATTGCTTACAAGTGAGTAACTGCTCGCTACTGCTCCTCTTCTACTGCCAAACTGTATAAAGCTACCTCTCTATTTGAACCCCGACTATCTTGATCTAGCCGCTGGTCGAAAAGATCTATTCTGGCGTTTACTAAATCTTCTGCCAGAACTATCTTGAACTTCACTGGGCCTCTAAATTCTAGAACCTTGCCTATACTCTTTTTGTCCCTCTCTCAATAGATGCTCAATTCTGATTGAGGCAGCTCTCAACTCAGTAAAACTGCTTAAGTTGGAGATTGCTAACCTTGTCTTGATCTCCATGTTCAGCCCATCTTCAAATCTCCTACACTTGTCTTCCTCAGTAGGAATCAAGGCAGTGGCATATCCCATCAGTTAGTTGAACTTTATTTCATACACTACCACCGATAATCTGCCCTGCTTCAGATCCAGAAATTCCTTTATCTTTCTGTCTACATAGATCTTGGGCATGTAGTTCTCCCTAAAAATCCTCATAAAGTCTTCCCACTTCAGATTACAAGGCTTGGTGGTACTGTCTGGAACAGTCTTCCAACATTAAAAAGCTGGGCCTTGTAATAAATAAATTGCATAGTCGAACTTTTTCATCTAACTCACAATCCATCTGATTGAAGACTCTCTCTGTTCTCTCAAGCCATCCTTCGACCTCTGCAGGGTCTGTGCTTCTGTAGAAGTTCACAGTCCCCTGCTTTTGCAATTTATCATACCTCCTTTCCTTTCTCTTGGGAATTTTAGGAGGCATGCTCTCTAGTCGAGATACAGAAGACTCTCTACTACTACTACTAATTTTAAGTCAGTTGACTATCCCACTTGATCACCTATGGCAGATGACTTATAATAGATAATAATTTAGATCACTATCTGCATTTCTCATGATATTTCATGTCTAATATTCCTATATGTCCCTATGGATGCCAACCATGCTATGATACCAAGAATTGTAGCACCCCACTCTTGCAAGACACGTACCCGACACCCTAAGTGATATTTGAATATGTACCCCACAAGGGTGGCATGCTAGAGAACTCATATTCTCTTATGAGACATCATAAAGAAAGACACAATAATTAAAAATCCAAAATTTCTTCATTTCATTTCATAAAAACCGAATATACATTGTAGCTTTACAAAATCACCTAAATATGTAAATTATCAAGACTAATTACAGAACACACTACATACATGAGGAATTATACAAAAAATTTCTAACTCGATTCTTCAGTCTCAACTGACCGACCTTTGAGCCATTTCTTCTATCCAAAAGTACAAGCTATGCTTCTTATAGAGTCTCTCTATCACCAGTGTCCTCTCTTAGTCCTGAAATGTCAACGTTGCAATTTTGGTGAGTTTTGCGAACTCAGTGAGGTAACCATCCTCGATGGTTCACTCAAATCATATAACACATCACATCATATATCCACATAATTCACATCAATCCACTAGTAATCATTTAACATCACATAGCACTTTGTTCACAATTTTCACGTTCTCATTCAAATACAAGTCAACATAACATTTCAATCATTCAAACATACATTTTAAATGTATATGCAGTGCTTATGAGACTTATTTCTAATTATTACATTGTTGTGACTAAGTGCTTATAACTGTCTCATATCTATTGTGGATACTGGGCTCATTGATAATTGCCACTTATCCGTTGGGGATATAGGGCTTATTATACATAACGAGCCTTTGACTCTTAATCACATTCAAAGCTTTAAGCTCATTTTCGGTGACTACTCAGGTCACAACTGCCATTATTTGATCACGCATTCATGTAATGCAATACACCACACATATTCAATCAATCAATCACATTCACAGTCCCATTCACATTTGTCATCAGACCTTGGTCCAGCATTTAACATATATGCTAAGAATCATTTATTTTATCAAATTCACATACAAAGAACACTTCCAATATGTCATTCATGCATCAAATGCCTCGGACATTCAATGTCCGAAATCAACACAATCAATTTCACAAAATAATTCAATACAGAATTTATAACAACAATTAATTAAGTGAGACCATCTAGGTTATTCACAGTTTGCTCCAGAAAGCTATTGCCTCGAAGTCCCGGTAACATCTGGATGTTGTCGCTCAATATTCTCTTTTAAATCATGCAATGCATACACATTTATACACATCACAACTTTGCACAATTATAAGTATTCATTTATGCACATATATGTATATGGAATGTGTACAATGCATGTTCAATGACAATCTCGGGTACATTTCCTTAATACGCATCTCATAACCAATCAACATGATCTTTGAATCATTCCTTAACACCTAATACACTTTCCTTACTTTAATCATTCAATCCAACATCAACTAGGCTCATTCAAGATCACAATCAAGGCTAAATATCTCATAGGAAAACATTAATAAGTCACTCATTTATAAATGATAAAAGGCATAACTTGTACTGTGGATGTCGGATTAATGTCATTCTAGGATGCTTTCGAAGAGGACTTCGAGATATACAACTTTTGTGAAAACCCCAAAAAGACATTTTGCTATCTAAAGGGTCAAAATCACAAATTTGTGTAAGTGTCAGTTAATGTCCGCTCAGTGGACATATGTCCTTCCAAACGGACATGAACGGGGCTAGGAAGTTTTTCAGACTTGAGAACCTCCGTTCAGTGGACTTAAAGTCCATTTAACGGACATGTGAGAAGCATATCTCACTTTAAAGCATTTCCAACGATTTCTACATACATTATAACATCATTTTCACTCTTAATATGCCCGAATTTACCTCTTCTAATGCAACATCATTTCATACCAATTCAACCACTAAATTGATTTAATTAAACTCTCAAACCTCAACTCATTTGATTCATCATTATCACTAAAACTTATCATTCATGAAATCCTATCCTTTTTCCATAACATATATCATTCATAAGTATCAAACAATTCATATTCAATATTCATCCTTTCAATTTGATAACTTCATGTATATCTCAATTTCAGTTCAATATCATCCACACACAAACCAAAATCCATACATGATCATAAACACCAAAATAGAACATATTCTTATACACTTTCATCATAAATTTTCTTCACATGTTCTACTTCATTTTTCACCTTCATTTCATTCCTAAATACCACCTTAATTCATCTCATTTCAAGACATCATAAAACTACCTACTGTTCTCAAACGACACTGCACCCAATGCTCAACTTCAAATCTAATTTTGAAACTCTTAAAGACAGAATTTGAATTTGATGTCTTCATGAAAAATATATCCATATGTCTCTAATTTAATCGAAATAAAAATTATCCCATTTGGATATCTATAGGTCAAGTTATGGCTAAAATACAGAAGCATATCCAGTGGAAACACTATAGCTAAAATATTCCAATCACTCTCTTCCAATTTTTCAGATTTTTATAACTTCCTACATTTTACATCTAACACATCTTGTACATAGATCATCTTTTCTACTTCATTTCCCCTTCATTCTCACCTCAATTTACAACTCAAAACATTAACAAAACAAGTTATAAAAGACCATTAATCATAACCACAAAACAGGACATCAAACATGTCCATTCATTCATCAATTTACTGCACTCATCTAAACACATTAGAATGATCATTCTACCTCAAAAACATCTCTATAACAATTTATGATTTATTAATCATCATACATATACAAAAGCCAGACATCTATATATATACATTTCATTACTCACGACACACACACATAAAAATTTCATGATCAAGTCATCAATCTCAAATTACTCATCATATTAGTTTCGTTTAACACTACCCATGATAATTAAGGCATAACTTACTTGATTTAGCTTCAAATTCTTGAAAAACACCAAGAATCCCTAACTTCTTATAGAACCCATGTACAACATCATGGAGGTTGGAAGGTTTAGGTTTTCACGTGGCAATGAAGAAGACAATATGGTGAGAGTAGCAAGTGAAAGATGAGAGAGCCAGGTTCAACGTTGGTGGAGGTTAGTGAGAAAATTCATGAAGAAGGTGAAGATAGTCATGCAGAAGAAGAAGAAGAAGGCAAGAACAAAACAATAACTTGGTCTTTCAAGTTAAAAGAATCGTGAGTTAAAAGGCTTGGCTTAGCAAGTGACACTTGTCACTTGCCATATCTCCAATTTCTAGATTTAAACTAGGTTCTCTTATTTAACTAGCCCAATGAATTCCAATTCTTACTCCAATTGTCTCCAAATTTTCATTGACACTTGTCAATAAATCTCAAAGTCATATATTAAAATTTCCATTGCCAATTGACAGTTAATTTTACTACCATTTATCAATTGTCTTGCCACTTGACATATTTCCTAGTCCAAAAATACCCAAAAATTTCAAAAATCTCCCAAATTTTACAAAATTCTAAATCAATAAATATACTCTCTAAATCAATTTTCAACATATAAAAATCACAATTCTTAATAAAATCACATTTATAAATCAATTATATCCAGAAAATGTCAATGAATGCATGTACAGTCATTTATATGTGCAAAAATCAATATTCACGTGTGTGTGTGTATGCTATATTATGCATGAGCATGAAATACACTTTCTAACTTCTCAATAAACTCTCATATACACTATTCCAAGGTTCTAACCCTTGACATGGGTTAACAGGATGTTACATAATATTATCTACATATTCCTATTTTTAACTGGTTCAACCTTAACCAAATGAGATTAGATTTTAGAGTAAACAATAGAAGATTGAAAAAGAAATAAATATTCCATTGATTTCATGACATCAAGTATAATATCAATCACAAAGAATATAATCTAAACTCCCACTAAATCAAATGGTATCAAATGTAACAATGCCCATATGAGTAACATGCTCATGAAAGGCCTTAGGCATTAATGCCTTAGTGAGCGGATCTGTAATCATAGAGTTTGTTCCTATAAGCTTAATACTAACAAACCACTATGAACTCCTTCTTTCACAACAAGGAACTTAATGTCTATATATTTAGATCTAAAAGAGCTCATATTTCTATTTGAATACAAGATAATTGCTCTATTGTTACAGTATAACTTGAGTGGCCTTTCAATAGCATTGACTACTCATAATCCTATAATGAAATTATACTGTCATATAATATAATTAAATGTCTCATAATATGCAACAAATTCGGCCTCCATGATGGAAGATGCAATGAGTGTCTGTTTGGAACTTTTCCAAGAAATCATAGCTTCGATTAATAAAAATATATAACTAGATGTTGATTTATGACTGTCTTGACATCCAAAAAAGTTAGAATAAAAAGATTCAATGATCTTAAGTTTGTGGAACCTCCTATATGTGAGCATATAATCCTTAGTGTTTTGTAAATATATGAAGACTTTTTTTTTTTGCTACCAAATGTTTTCTTCCTACTTTGCTTTGGTATCTGTCAAGCATCCTAACAAAATATACAAGGTCAGGATGAGTGCATACCTGCACGTACATCAAACTTCCTACTATTGATGCTTAAGGGATATTCTGCATAAACTTAGATTCTATTTTATCCTCTGAATGGTAATTTTAACTAAATTGATCTCTTTAGACACAAGGGTATCATGAGGTCTAAAATTTTGAATGATATATTGATGCAATACTTTTTCAATGTAAATTTTTATGTGAACGGTCATGATGAATTTGGATCCCTAATATGAAGGATGACATACCAAGATCTTTCATTTTGAATTGCTCCAAAAGAAATTTCTTGGTTTCTCGAACCAGTTCCACATTACTACTGGCAAGTAAAATATCATCCATATATAGGTCCAAGAAAATGAATATGTTATCAATGAAATTAACTACACACAATCTTCAACAATGTTCACTCTAAAACTAGATGAGAGAATAACTGATGAAACTTTTGGTACGATTGATGGGAAGATTATTTGAGTCTATATATGGAGTTGTTAAGTTTACAAACTAATTATTTAGTTTCCTCAAAAGCTAAATCCTCTGATTATTTCATATAAATCATTTCGTTAATGTCTCGATTCATAAACGTTATTTCTACATCCATATGATGTAGCTAAAGATCAAAATGTCTCACAAGTGCCATAATAGTCCTAAAAATGTCCTTTGATAAAACTGGAGAGAAAGTCTCTTTATAGTCAATGCCTTCCCTCTAAGTAAATCCTATAGTGACAAGATAAGCTTTATATCTTTCTACATTGCCTTATGAGTCCCTTTTAGTCTTAAAAATCTATTTACAACCAATAGGTTTAACACATTCAGGCAATGGAACAAGACCCCAAACGTCGTTATCTCTCATGGATTACATTTCCTCACCCATGTCATTAATCCAGTTATGAGACTTAGAACTTTTAATTGCTACATGCAAGATGATTGGATCATCTCCCACTAAGTCAATATTTTCCTCATATTTTTGGAGAAATACAATAAAATCATCGAGAATTGCATTTCTTCATTCCCTCTTGGATCTTCTTAAAGGCATTGGTTTTACTTGAATTTGAGTTTGTTGAGGTTGATCTTTATGCCTCTCATAAATAATGGATTAAGGAACGACTGGATATTTTGCTATCGAGGAACTCAACATTGTCATGTATCTGGATTGGATGTTGTTGAATGACATCAGGATGAAAACTTGATCATGATCAACAACAACTACAAGAAGAGGAACATTGACCGACTCCTCTTTAAAGACAAAGTCATTACCCTTAGCTTCCCCCTTCTCAAACTCATCATCCTCAAAGAATTGAGCATTTCTTGTCTGAAATAATAATCTTTTTTTGGGATCATAAGATTCAAATCCCCATGATCTTTAAGAGTAACTACAAAATAAATACTAATACATCTTGCATCCAGTTTCTTAACATTTGGCTTATAGGGCCTTGGCTCAACTAAGCATCCCCAAACACGTAAATGCTTTAATACAGATTTCTTACCTATCTATAACTCATAGAGGGTTTTATTTATAGCTTTTATAAGAACTCTATTAAGTATGTTCATTATGATATTTAATACATCTCCCTATAGTAAGTGAGGAAAAGTTGTACGACAAATCATACTTCGTAATATATCCTTAAGGAATCCTTTTTGTCTCTTTACTACCCCAATCAATTTAAAGAACCTAGCACATTGTATTAGGGAACAATCCCACACTCACTTAGGAATCAAGCAAATGGACCTGGACGTTGTTCACCTGATCTATCGTATCTTTCATAGGATTCACCACTATGATTTGATCTTATGGCCTTAATAGTTTTACCAAGTTGATTTTCAATTTCGATCTTAAACATCTTTAAAACATCAAATAATTGTGACGTCTTGTGAATTAAGTACGTCTTGTGAATTAAGTATAGGTAGTTATATCGAGAGTAATCATCTATGAATGTGATAAAATATTGTTGACCATTTTATAAAGCTGAATGAAATGACCCACAAATATATATCAATGTTAAGATATTCTTAGCTCCCTTAGCTCCTATTTTTCTTATGTTTGTAGTTTTGCCCTTTATACACTTGACACAAACATCATAATTTGATTCATCAAGTGTTTTAAGAATCCCTTCCAACATAAGCTTGTCAATTCTCTTTTTAGAGATATGACCAAAGGCTTATTCCATAATAATGAAGAATTCTCAATTGATAATTTGCATTTAGCAACTTTCGTTTCAACATTATATGAATTTACTGTGTGAAGTAAATAAATGTTGTTATGATCAGATAAATTACTAGTTCCAACAGGCATAAAATTAAAATAAACATCACTTCTTATGTTTCCAAATGAACAAACAAATCCTTATTTGTTTAATACAAAAAATGAAAACAAATTTCACCTAAAAAGTGGTATAATAAATATGTTTTTTGATTCTAAATAAAGACAGTACGTAATAACAACCCCAGCGTTTATAAATAGATGTAGGAGGATCTGTTTAGGAAGTAAGAAGCCCCTTTAACATCTCTTCACCTGCAAAGAATTCTCGATGTGAATACCTCAGGGACAGAAAAAGATTGCAGTCGGTTTGATAATGATTGAGTGACATTGCTTCTTCGGCCCGAACCAAAAAGTCCCTATGCCAAAAACTTCCACTGGATTTTTAACCCTCGTCTAAATGTACTTCTCTTCATCACTGGGACTTCGGTAGTTCAAGCAACCCTGCATAGATATACTTATATGAGTTGTAACACCAGAATCTAACCACCAAATATATCTTGGTACTAAAACCAAATTAACTTCAATGAAAACAAAAGTGAAAGACATATGTCTTTACTCGCCAAGTGCGATATTTGGCATAGTCTTTCTTCATATGAGAACGATCATTGTAAAAGAAGCATTTCTTTTAGTTATGTCCATTCGACATATCCTTATGCTTCTTTTACGATACGGATATCGTAATCTTTTTTCCTTTCTACTTCTTACCATGTCCTGAAAAGGTTGATGTGAAATGAACACTCTCAATCTTGTGTTGTTTTATCCTATCTTCTTCTTGCACTAAGTGAGAGATGAGCCCATTGAATGTCCACTTTTCCTTTTGACAATTATAGCTCACCTCAAACTGACTGAATTTTGAAAGAAGAGACATCAACATTAAATGAACGAGCAAGTCTTCTGACAGCTCTATGTTCAATGTCTTTAGTTCTTCTACAAGATGAAACATTTCAAGTATGTCCTCTCTTAAGCTTCCATTGCCTTTATACCTCATAGAGAAAAATTTCCTTAAAGTTGCACTCATCTTTACCTTACCCTTTTTGGTGGAAGCTTTTCAAGAGTGTTAAGGAGCTGTTTGGCATTCGTTGCTTCAGACATAATGTCCAGAAACAACTTTGAAACAACATTCTTCATGATCATAAGACTCATGCAATTAAAGCCACCAACCTCTCAAAAATTCTCTCATCCTTAAAAAAGCTTTGATTTGTAAGAGGTATAAGACTTTGACACTAAACACTAGAATGTTGTTTATGTTGACAGAAACACAAGAAGCACTAACAAATATCAACTATATAGAGAACATTAAGTAGAACTTAACTTTGTTCCCTTTCATCTATTCTTCCGTTATTAGCAGTTAACCATAACTTAACCTCACACACGTCGATCATTTTATCATCATTAGATAGAGAATAAAGCCAAAAGAACAAATCTTTTCTAATAAAAGGCTAAACTTATACTGGCTAAAAACTCCCAATGGACTTAGGCTATGTTTGGTTGGATGTAAGGTTTTTAATGGAATTGAATGATTTATAATATAATGAAAAGTAAATGGATGTAATATTATAAAATTGTTATTTGGGAAGGATGAAAGGGTTCATAATATAATATAATAAAATGTTGTTTAGAAGAAGATTTTATAATATAACATGGTGAAAAGTTACTTATCATTTTACATTCCATCCTGAACCTCCCAAATTAGAGATTTATCATTTTTACTGTTTACAATAGAATAAGATATAATATGAAATCATCTTCTTCTTTCCCATTCTATTCCATTTTATTATAAATCCTCTTCTTAAATAATAAAATAAAATTATATTTCATTCAATTTCTTTAATAAACTCTCAACTAAATATACTCTGAACTCTTAAGAAATCGCACCGGAGGATTTAGTATTTACGCAAGACAACCGATGCATTTCTCCACCCAAATTCTTGTGGGCCTTGCATGGGGCATGCTTATGGGTCTATAAGATCTGGGTCGGATTCGATTTCACCCGAAAAATAAACGGGTTGAGCTGTCTTGAAAAGGTAAAGTTAGGTCCCTCTGGTTATGGAAAGAGAAGAGAGAGAGGGACACTTTTATACTGAGAAAGAGACAGAGACAGTGAAAGAGAGAGGTGGAAAAGGTGGAGAGCTACAAGCTTCTTGCTTTAGGGTTTCTGAGAGCACATCCCTATTTTGGCTATATTGTTCTCTGTTTTTTGCTGAATCAATCGCAACCCACCAAAGGCTTTATCTTTTGGTTTCAAGTTGAATCTTTATGATTTATGGGCTCATCTTCCTCAGGTTAGTATGTTCCTCATTTTTCTATTTTTCTTTTTGATTTTGCTGAAGTGTCTGAGCTACATAGGGCCAATTCTTCTTTCTTGGGGCTGCTTGATTTTCATTTCCCATTGCAAGGAAATAATCATGCTTTTGTTTGGTAGCTGAGACCATGGAAAGGAAAGGGGTTTCGAGATTTATGAGAATTCGTTTCTTCTTCAAGTACTATTTAGCATCTGCTAGAATGTGTGACCATCTTTTGTGTTTTTTCTTTTCAGTTTGTAGGCTTAATATAACCATTTAGCTTAATTTCTGAGATAAGCCAACTTTTTCATCAGAACCTAGAAACCATATAATAGTTTGCCTTATTTTGTGTATAGATAATTTTACTTTTGTTTTTCTTTGTGAAGATTTTACACTTAATGTGGAACTTTATTTGTCTTCTAATATGCATATAATGACAGTGTTATTACTTGGAAAACTTATCCTTTACTCAGAATGCACGAAAGCATGCATATAGGTCATATCCCTCTCTTATTTACATAAAGAAAAGTTATAGGAAAGGTTCCCTTTTCCTTTTTGATCATTTAAGAAAAATTTCCATTTAGCTCAGCATAGCTGACAATAAGCTTTTTGGTTCACACGCAACTGAAATGGTAGACAACATATCACATTCTAGAGCCAGCGGGCATCAAGTCACTTCCCTGAACAGTAAACCCCATTAGATAATAATAAGATTAGCTTAGCAATTGGAAAAAGTTATGTTTACTGAAATGGGAAAACCAAGGGATTGACAGCAATGATATTGAGAAACTTTGTTCTCTTCTTTAGGATCTTTTAGTGAAGTAAATGATGGACCAAAGTCATGTTTGGACGACCAGGTTGTTGGGCTTCCTTGTTGAGGTTTGGGCATCAACAGCTTGTATTGCTCGAGTATCATTGAATTTTGCTTTCGCTTTTATTATCAGTTTGTTGTGGCCTTTTTTATGTGAGCAATCACAAAATTGAAAGGCATAATCTTTCTGAACATCAATTATTGGTAAATCTCTGATGTTATCAATTTCATGAACTTGTTTAGACATTAATTTCCCACTGTTGAGTATCTCCCTCTAGCTTTCACCCCCCACACCACCCAAATTTTACTTCCTGTATCTCTTTTGGTGCGATTTTCGAGCGAGTTTTAATGATTGTTGAATTATGTCTAATTCTACAGGTATACTGGCTTGGTGTTCTAGAGTTCCCACCTTTCGGGTGCACAATTTGGTATCGGTTTTCCAGTTGTAGAACTCTATGGCATCAAAAAGCTAGGTGAAGGGATGGAATGTTTTCAGTCCATAAGTCGACTTAAGGGTGAGTTGTGGTTGGATAATTCTCTTCTTTTTTTTTTACTTTACCACTGATATATATGTACTTTATAGAAGGCGATTACTCATGTTTACACTAATGACTGGCTTCTGCCTGTTTGCAGCCTCAGTATTCCTGCTCTTGTTGAGATTCATTTTCTGGATATGCAGTTGCCCTGATGTTGAGGCGTCACAGAACCTACTTGACCATAATCATATTTCTTCCTTGTCTGAACTCGCAGTACCACCAATCAATGGTCTTTTTGATCCTATAGAGATATCACCTGCTGTGTTTCCTAATTATCCTACTCCTGCTGAATCTTATCCACCTATGTATCCAACTTTACCTATCCCTTACGAACCCATTTTAACTGGGAGATGCCCTGTAAATTTCTCAGCCATGTCAGGTATCATGGACAAGACAGCAATTGATTGCTATCAACCTTTTGCGAGCCTTGTAGGAAGTGTGATATGTTGCCCACAGTTTGGTAGTTTACTTCATATCTTCCGTGGTTACTATGGTCTCAACTCTGGTCAATTGGTTTTGCACAATGCAGTTGCTAATGATTGTTTTTCAGATATCATTAGCATCTTAATTAGCAGAGGGGCCAATAAGACAATACCTACAATATGCTCTGTAAAGTCATCAAGTCTTACTGGTGGGTCTTGTCCAGTCACAGATATTGATACCTTTGAGAAGATAGTCAATACAAGCAAATTATTGGAGGCCTGCAGCGCTGTTGATCACCTAAAAGAGTGTTGTAGACCAATATGCCAACCTGCAATTATGGAAGCTGCTCTTCAGATTTCTGGAACTCACATGAACATTAATGACAATAAAGATGTAGTTAGCGAGCCTGACCACAATGATGCTCTTAGTGATTGTAAAAAAGTGGTCTATTCTTATCTATCACAGAAACTCTCAGAAGATGCTGCAAATGTTGCATTTCGCATATTATCTGCATGCAAAGTTAACAAGGGTATGTACTTGTGCATGCCTGTATATGAAGTTCCCCTTTCATCCTGTACGGTTGCATAAAATGGTTTATTGAAGTGATACTTTCGAAATTTTAGTTTATCCACTGGGTACTTCTTGGTGAAATCAAACCCTGGTAACATTGAATACATTGTTACAGCCTGTGTTGTATTATTCCCTTCAGGTTTTCTAGTTAGTCCTATGACTCCAGTCTTCCATGGCAAGACTTAAATCAAGATCCTCTAGGTTCCAGAAATATGTGATGTTATTAAATGTCTTTCTTTAGTAGTTGAGAAGAAGTTTATATTTAGGCTTAATCGAACAACTTTTTCTTTGCATTGAGAAATTCCTGTGCTGTTGAGATGCCTGTGTTTTGACTTTCCAGAGATGGCAGCATTTGTAAGAGCTATTTGTTGACATTTTGTAATTCCTTTTTTTTATACTTTGTGCAGCTTGCCCATTGAATTTTACACAGCCTTCAGAAGCTATTGAAGCATGCCGTAATATGGCAGCACCCAGTCCCTCATGCTGTGGCTCATTAAATACCTACATTGCTGGAATTCAAAAGCAAATGCTAATCACAAATAAACAAGCCATAATCTGTGCAGCAGTTTTTGGTTCCATGTTACGGAAGGGTGGTATCATGGCAGATCTGTATAAGCTGTGTGACATTGACTTGAAGGATTTTAGCATCCAAGGTGGATTACTTAGCCTAATCTCTTTTGTAATTTTGTGCTTTTGTTACTTTGATTATTTCATCTGACATCAAGTGTGTTTCATGCATTCGTGGATGCTGTGGCAGCTTACGGACAGCAAGGTTCGTCCTCCCTCCCTCTCTCTCTCTTGCATCTTATATGATAAGTTACACCTCTTGGTACTATCGTCTCTGAAGGTCTAAGCTGGCCTTGGAATTCTGAGAAATTTATTACTGTAATAAGTTGCTATTGCAGCAATGGGAACTGAATTTTTCATTTCGGAGAATATAATGCTCCAATAATGTGAAATAATTAACTTATTATAATCATAATTTTTTATTAGTAGTTAGTATTAAATAATTACATAATATTTATCTGATCAATAATAAAGTCAGATTATGATTAAAAACAAAAAACCATAACTGTTTCTTATAAACTAAAATAAAAATTTAAGTAAACAAGTTTTTTTAACTAAATTTAAGAACAAAAATACAAATAAAAAACAGAAGTCGAATGAAAAAACCGTTAATGCTTGACATATGAAGTCACATGTTCTATGGGAAAATGCATGTTAAATTTTGTCAATGAATTGATATTCATCTAATTGATTTACCTGGAAAGGGATCAAATTATTTACTATGAAACTTCCCTATCAATTAGGATGTTTACTGCGAAACTTGCCTGCGGATGTCATATTTGACAATACAACGGGGTTCACCTTTTCATGTGACTTTGCCGACAACATTGCAGCTCCATGGCCTTCATCAACCTCCATGTCATCGCTGTCTCTTTGTGCTCCAGGTCAACTATAGGCTTATATGTGCATTCAGTTCTTGTTTATATTTTATGATAATAGTGTTTGCTTGAGACATGCGGCAGACCTTTAGTTCGTGCCCTAATAGCTTGAAGATCTAATCTTGCAGAGATGTCCTTGCCTGCATTGCCGACTTCAGAGACATTGAAGAACCCAGGTATGTGCTGATTGCTCTTCTTAGTTTGTTGACTTATATGACTGTTAGCTAAATCACATAATTTTTACTTTGCTAGAATTTACCATTACTATTAGGTCAAATATGCATTGTGTGACATATATAAATCCACAATCAACTGATAAAGAAACTAAATGAAGCTCAAGATTTCTAGGGGGTCAGTTATAGGTGTATCTTTGCCATATTTAGCAACAGTTTCACTGGCATTGCCTGGGAAATGTTTTTTATTTTATTAATGGATATATTCATTCCATTATGTGAAGCAGGCAATCGTGTTGGTGATTTGGAGCTCTTGATACCAATTATTTCATTTTCCGTTTTCAGTATGCTCTTGCACTAAGAGTTCAGCTTGGGGTTGAGGGAAATTGAGGTTGTGTGGGAAATTGTCACTTGTACATTAGAGTAGCTTCCATTCTGTATAGCTGTTTTATTTTTCCATTTCCTTGGCTAATTTTTGGCCCCTTCTCTTTGTATCTAATTTTGATTGTCTTTATCTTGAAGTTCAAAAAGAACAAAAAAAGCTTTCTTGTGCACATCTCTTAACGAACTTTCTGTCTGTGTTATTTCTACTTCTGACTTATGGTTCCAATCACTACCTTAATGACTCTACAATGTAAAAGGTTCTTTGAGCTGGTGACTAGAGTCTGTTGATGCAGTTGTATATGTGTGTTGGATTCGATTATGGTTTATTAAATGGTTTGGTGAAGTTGGCTTTTGGAATGAACGAATAACGTTTCTTTCTATTTAATTGGCAGATGCCAACCAACACAATCATTATGCAACAACTAATTTATGCCTCTAATGTCAAATGTGTAAAGCGATAGATAAGCTGGTAGTCAATAATCGTACGGTTTGTCGATAAGAAGAAAAGGGATCTTCAGATGTACGAGGCTAGAACTGCACACAATTCTGTGGATGATCATTTTATTTCTATTTTTCTTTTTGATATTGTATATCTTACTTAGTATTTTGACAAACTTATTCAAAATTAGTATTAAATAGACAACTACATACCAACTGAAGTATTAATAAAATTTAAAGTTTAATTGAATCTTGTCAAAGACGGGGTATATATGTTTAGGAGAAACAATTTTAATAAAGATAGCAACATGTTAAGTAAGGGCAGGTCAGCATGACTAAAGTTTGAATTGAAGTTGGATGAGGCTTGGCTTATGTTTTACAAGTTCAAGTTCGATTAGATTTTGGGCAGTCAAAAACTTGAACTCCCAATTTTTAACTTGAAACTTGACCTAGACTTCATTGAAGGTCCAACTAATTGGGTGTTGGGCAAGGAAAGCAAACATTTATTGTTTGTTTATTTTGTGCTCAAGAATTTAGATAATGAAACACAAAGAACAAGCCACCTAAAGCTCGCTCATAAGAGGCTTCAAGGGATGGAGAGTAAGCTTCATAAAATACCTCGAACCTAGTCATACTTGAAGTTAACAAGCTTGACTCATGTTTTTTGGTTTGGGCTTTTTTTTTCAACATTTTAAAGTTTTAGATTAAGTTCAGACTTGAACTCCACAATCTTGTCTGAAGTTTGTTTATATATATAAAATAAAAGAATCCTACCTGAAGTTGGACCTTCCTCCTTTGTTTCTATATATGTGTATGTCGTTGCATTTCTCACTTCTTTCACAAACTACCCCTAACTTTAACCAAATTATGTGCTTCTTTCCCTTCCTTTTATTATGTTTCTCACTTCTTTGTGATTTTCTTCCTAAAGTTTGTTCTTTACTTCTTTAATCTTGTACAATTTGATCGAATCACCTTTTCACATCCTCTAATTTAACCTAAGAATAGTTGCAATTAAAACTTGAGGAGAGAATTACAATTTCATTGTAAAGAGTAAGCAAAGGTACAACATGGAGTTTGATTTTATTGTTTGCCACTTAGTTTCATTCTTTTATATCAGGTCTTCATTGGCAATGGAGTTATGAAGAATTATGATCAAGCAGTAGATCATCTTACATTGGGAAATTGGTTAAAATGATAAACAAGGATTGCAAAGAATTTGAGCCAATGATGGTTTAGATTGGGTCAGGTTAGTTGAGATTTGGGTTATTTAGGCTTTGAGCTCACAAATATGAGCATATATCGATCTAAGTTTGGGCTAGGTTTGGGTTGCTTGTAAAGGTTTTCAAGTCAAATTTAGATACTCTTAGGCCAGACCCAACCTATTGTCATGCCTAATAGAGAGGGAAAAAAGAAACAATGCAACAGAAGGAATGGAGAACATTTTCTGAGTGCAAGCGCACAAGGCAGAGAGATGAGACAAAGTGCTTTTAAGAAATGTTAGATAAGAATACACACACACCTTTAAGTGTAGGTTCAATCCATACATAGCCAGATAAAAGTGAAAGTGACAAAGAACAAAGAATAAGGGATAGAAAATAGAGAATGAAAGAAGAGAAGAAGGATTATATACATATATATATATGGTCAAGCTAAAGGTTGGTCAACCATGTAGCTCGACAAGTCTGACTCAAAGTTTAAGATATGTATATCTATATATATAGATATAGTCAAGCTACAGGTTGGTCAACCATGTAGCTCGACAAGTCTGACTCAAAGTTTAAAATCTTTTTTAAAAAAAACTCAAACTTAACCTAAAATCTAGTCAACTTAGACTAGGTCTGTTGATTTTAAGTCGAACTGGGCCAAATCCAGGCTTATTTGTCATTCCTAAATTTTAATAAGCAATGCTCTTCAACAAAAAATTTGAGCAAAAGATGGAAAAAGGAATAACAAACTGAAAATAATATTTAAAGAAAGTTTTATCACAAATCAGAATTAGTTCCACCTTTATCTCATTTATTATTGTCAACATCTTCATCAACTAATGACTTTACTTTTTTAAGAAAATTTATACAAGTAGTCATGATGATGAAGTCAATGAAGAAGTATTTGAGGAAGAAATGTCTCAAGAACAAAAAGAAGATAAAAGAGAAGAGAATTATGAAGAAAAATGGGAAATTGGTGAAGGAGTTTGATGTAAGCATTAACAAGATGAGCATGAACAAGAGGCTTATTGGGAAGCACATAAAATTTGTGTAAAATAGTGATGATGATGAGATTATTGAAACAATAGAGGATGTTGTCTCACCCAATGTCAATGGCTTGAAGGGAGTACCAATATTAAAAGGAAAACATATGTGCTTTTTTACTCTAAAAGCATATAAACATCATCTTAGTTTTTGATCGTGTAGGTGGCAATTTATTTCAACTTTCATTTTCAACCTTATGGATAAGGTTGTTAAGGTATGAGGCATTGATACATATGAAAATAGTATAAAATAAGTATAATATATATTCAAATATGAGTAGTGATGATAGTGAAATAAAAGATATATTCTAATAAATAAATGGTAATTAAAAATAAGAAGTCCATTTCTATTTCTCTATTTTCTTCTTTCTCTCTATCGTTTCTTATTTTCTAAGCTCTACTTTCTTTTATTGTTCTTCTTCTCCTGTCAATTATTGATAAAATCTCAAAAATCATTTTGATCGTAACAAATTCCTTACAATCAAATAATTATAATAAAAATATGAAGAACCAAATAAATATATAAATTTCAAGTTATTTTCATTTGATACAACTAAATATTGGATATTTCCTCAGCATAAAACCAATCTAGAACTTTTTTTAATAAAAAAGATGTGAAAAGCACTTTAGAAGCATTTGGCTTTTCGATGAGAAAGAGACTTAGTAAGGAGTTATTTGACATAATCAATGTCAATGCGAAAAGTGTGTTATTTTTAGCAAGTTGACAAGTAGGAGCCTTTAACTTCTTGGTAAAACTAATATAAAAATGACATAATAAATTTAAAATTTTTTAATTTAGTATCCAATCTTTTAAAGTTTTTAATTTAATTATTAACATTTCAGAACTTGTATAACTCATGTCAAAACATTATCTTCATTAGTTTCTTATTAATGTGACTAATGTATAGAAATCCAAGTGAAATTTGGTAAATACATCACATTAATAAAAAAATTGGTATAGATAATACTTTTTGACCTAAGTTATATTGGTTTTAAAAGTTTAGTTACCTAATTAAAAATTTTGAGATGTTAAACATTAAATTGAAGACATTTTAAAAGAACAAACACTTTTGAATTTGTTGACCCTAAAAGAATCTATTTAGAAAATTAAGGTTCTTAGAGATTTAACTCATGATTTTGGCTTAATATGATAAAATTATTATTGTAACTATATTGGATGACTTGCAAGTTGAAACAAAATTGCATGTTGTTGTGATAGATGAAATGAAGAAGGAAGAATGAATGACTCACAACTATTTAAGAGAGGAAGTATAATTCCAATTAAGTGGAGAAAGAAATTTAGAAAGAATTAATAAGAATATAGAGAAAGAAAGGTTTTATTTTTTATTAGCTAGAGTTGTTATTGTTATAATTCCTATAAGAATAGATTCTCACCCCCACTAAGTACAAAACACGTGTTGGTAAGTTTGTTAGATCTATTGTAATTGAAATAGTGCATTTAGATTATAAAGCTAATATAGTGACATTGTTTTATTCTTCTTTCCCTGTTACTTTTTGTGTTCTTCTTGTTTAATTGTTCATAACAATGACTACTTATTCAAGAATCTTATCCACAAGGTTTGCTCTAAAAAACTTCTTATATAACTCAAACATTGCTTCCCACATTGCGTCTTCTCGTGTTTTGTTTAACTATTACACTAATAATTGTGTTATGGGTCTGTTATGGAATTTAACCATCTGTTGACCTAAAATGGTAAGTGGTGCTTAGTCTACTTGTCTAAATGACATGAGTAGATCATTTGGCACTAGCTCCAGATTAGATACATATTTCTTAATCTAAGAGACATGAAATATAAGGTAGATTAGTGATTTTCCTTATAGTTGCAACTTGTATGCTATCTTACCAATATGATTGATGATCTACTAAGGTCTACAGTGTAGAGAAGAAATCATGTGATAAATTCTTCCCTATAATAAACAATTTTTATAGTGTTGGAGCTTCAAAAATACCCATCATTCTGCTTTAAATTTCTTGTCTAACCTTATCTACATGTTGTTTCATATGATGTTATGCTCTATTCAAGTGAAATTTGCAATCATAAGAGTTGGTTCTCAGTCTTTTATTTCTTGATCCACCATGAAAATCTTAAAAACTCCTGTAAAATAAAGAACAGATAAAGAACAGGTATAGGAGGGGGTAGCAGTCAAGGAACTTAAAGGGAGTCAAATTAATGATTACATGAGATCTGATCTAATCATTTATTAAGAGAATCACCATAGAAACATTAAAGATAAGCCTCTAAAAGCTTATTTATAGCTTCATTCTATCTGTCAGACTAGATGATAAGAAGTAAAGAGCTCCAAACTAACCCTTGTAGATTGAATTTCTCTTACTAAAAGAAACTTCAAATGAGTGAATCTCTGTCACTTTTGATAACTTCTGGCATTTTATGAAGTTTAAAAATATGATTAATGAACACTTTTGCTATTTTTAGGGTTGTGTATAAATGTTTGATAGCTGCAAATTGTGAATATTTGCTAAGCATATCTACCATAATAAAAATAAAATATTTACGTCAAGATGAAGGCAATGATTCAATAAAGTCTATGTTAATTTTCCTCCAGCATTCTTCCAATATTGATGAAGGTTATATAAATCTTGTATATATAACATTATCATGTTTATTTCATTGGCATATCAAGCATTTCTTGATATGGTTCCTCACATCCCTAGCCAAACTCTTCTAATGTAATTCATTTTTCAAATGGTTGTGGTTATCCCTTAATGGACCCTTTGAGGTTTATCACAATATATGGATATCAACTTCTCCCTTAATTGATTATCACAACCCACTATTAGTCTACTCATCCATTTGAGTAATCCATCTTTCTACCTAAATGTCTTTAAACATGCTTCCCTAGCTTCTAGCATCTTAATTAGTTCTTGAATGGTAACATCTCTTTGCTAACCTTGTTTAATGTCCTTAATCAAGTTAGTATGATAGAACTAATGTCAATTTGAAAAGTATGTCATTTTTAGCAACTTGACTAATAAGGACCTCTAACTTCTTGGTAAAACTGATCATAAAAGAATGATATAATAAATTTAAAATATTTAACTTTTTGAGATTTTTAATTTACTGTCCAATTTTTTAAAGTTTTCAATTTAATGATTAACTTTTCAAAACTCATATAATTCAGGTCAAAATATTATCTCTATTATTTGTTTGTTGATGTGACTAACATATAGACACTCGCATGAAATTTAATAAACATGTCACATTAATAAAAAATTAATGGTGATAATGCTTTTTTTAACCTAATTTGTATTGGTTTTAAAAGGTTAGTTAATTAAAAATTTTGAGATTATGAACATTGAATTAAAAACATTCTAAAAGATGAAACACTTTTGAATTTATTAACCTTAAAAGATATATTAAAAAAACTAAAGTTCTTGAAGATATAACCTAGAATTTTGGCTCAATATAATAAAATTATTGTTGTTCGCATATTTGAGGACTTTCCATTTGAAACAACCTTATATGTTGTTACAATAGATGGAATGAAGGAAAAAGAATGAATGACTCATAAATATTGTAGAGAGGAAGTAGAATTCTAACAAACTGGAGAGAGAAATTTAGAGAGTATTAATGAGAATAGAGAGAAAGAAATCTTTTATTTTTCATTACCTAGAGATGTCATTGTTATTGTAACACCCCATTACCCATGGTAAGGCTAGAATCGTGAATTTTGAGAATTGTTCGAGAAATTGGGAAAATGCACATCATGCATGAATTAATTGTGACATGCACTTTTTTGCACATTAATGGGGTTGTACATGTATTCTTTGATATTTTTCGGGTACAATTGGGTTGTTACATATGAGTAAAGTGTGTTTTGGCAATGGTGGTATTATTTGGGATATTTTGCACTTTTAGTGGATTTTGTGAAAAATATGATTTTTGGGCCAACGATAATGTGACATGTGGCATTTTAATTGGGACAAATGGCAATGATCGAAAAATGACCAAAATAGCGTAATTTGGATCAGTGTACCAAAAGATATTCTCAAAATATCTTAGACTGTTCTTAAGTTCTAGCAGAATTCTTACCTCAATTTCCAACCAAAAATTTGAAATCTTAGAGACATAATTCAGACTCCATTCTTTCATAAAAGTTGTATCCCTAGGTCTCTAGTTTACAGCAATTCAAGAATCAACCAATTTGGATAGCCACAAAGAAAGTTGTAGTCCAAATGTGAAAGTATGTGTTGTATTTGGAAAATGGGCCCGAGTGGCTATTGAAAAGTGTGTAGAATGAAATTGTATATGATTGAATGAGGACCCAAATTGGGTATTGAATTTCGCGTTTCTTTTTACAAAAAAATATAATTAATGTAACAATTACTGATGAGTAATGTAGTACGCCACCCTCGCGGAACACGGACTCGGATATCACCGTCGATGGCGGGTTCGGGTCACGCGGGAGTGGGGTGTTACATTTGGAATGGCTATAATAATAGATTCAAACCCCCAATAAATACAAAGAACATATTGGTAAGTTTGTTAGATCCATTCTAGGAGAAATAGTGTGCTTAGATTATAAAGCTAATACAATGACATTGTTTTATTATTCTTCTTCTTGTAGCTTCCTGCGTTCTTTTTGTTTAATCATTCATAACATGAACTCCTTCTTCGAGAACCTTATCCATAAGGTTTGCTCCAAAAACCTCTTATATAACTCAAACATTGTTTCCCACATTGCATCTTCTACTGTTTTGTTTGACAATTACACTAAAAATTGTGTTATTGGTTTGTTATGGCATTTAACCATCCTTCGACCAAGAAGATCATTGGTGCTCAATCTACTTATATGAATGACATTAGTAGATCATTTGACACTAGCACTAGATTAGATACATATTTCTTAAATTGAAAGACACGAAATGCATGGTAAATTAATGATTATGCCTATAATTGTAGCTTGTATGCTACTTTACTAATTTTCTTAATGAACTAGTAAGGTTTATAGTTTAAAGGAGAAATCATTTGATAAATTCTTCCTTAAAATGAACAGTGTCAATATTGTTGCAGCTTCAAAAGTACCCTTAGCCCACTTTAAATTCCATATCTAACCTTTTTTTTATCTGCATGTTGTTTCAGTCTATGTTTTGCTCTCCTCAAGTGAAATTTTGTAATCATGAGATTTGTTTCTTAATCCATTATAAGAACCTTAGAATCTCATATAAAATAAAGAACATATATAGGAGGGGGATATTCATAAAGGAACTTAAAGGGAGTTAAATTAGTAGTTACATAAAATCTAAATTGATCACTTATTAGGAGAATCACCATAGAAATATCAAAGATATGTCTCTAAAATCCTATTTATAGCTTCAATATGTCCATCAAACTAGATGATCTAGAAGTAGAGAACTCGAAACTAACTCTTTGTAGCTTAGATTTCTCTTACCAAAAGAAACTTAAAAAGAGCGAATCTCTTTCACTTATGATAACATCTAGCATTGTATGAAGTTTAAAAATATGATCAATGAACATTTTTGCTATTTTTAGGGCTATGTATGGATGTTTGATAGATACAAAGTGCGAATAGCTGCCAAGCATATCTACCACCACAAAAATAACATATTTACCTTTAGATGAGGGCAATTCTTCAATGAAGTCTATTAATTTTCCTCGAACATTTTTTTGATATTAATAAAGGTTGTAGCAACCCTGCATATATAACATTGTCATATTTGCTCTATTGGCATATCAAGCATTTCTTAGTACAGTTCCTTACATCCCTAACCAAACTCTTCCAATATAATATGTTTTGAAACATTTTAATGGTTAGGGTTATCCCTTAATGGATCCCGTGAAGTTCATCATGATCCATGGACGTCAACTTATCCTTTAATTAATTATCATAACCCACTATTAGTTTACTCTTTCATTAGAGTAAGCCATCTTTCCACTTATATGTCCCTAAATATGCTTCCCTTGCTTCTAGCATCTTAACGAGGGCTTAAATGGCAATGCCCATTTCTTAACCTTTCTTATTGTCCTCAATCACATTAGCATGAATTTGACTATTATCAATTTTAAAATCTTAGTGCTAGTAACTGAAAATAAGGCATTAGATTCTTTATGATCCTTCCCACTCCCATAAATAACTTCATAATCATATCTCAACTATTTAGGTAGCCATGTTTGTTGGAAACAAGTTGCAATTCTTTACTTCAATAGATACTTGAGGATTTGGTGATTTGTTTCACCTTGAATGTTCTTTATTTAAGGTAATAATGTCATTGCTTGGTGGATTTGATGACTGCTAGAAGTTCTTTTTTGTATGTGGAATCCCTTACGTGCTGAGCTGCCAATGTCTTGCTTAAAAATGAAATTCGATGTTTTTTCATTAAAGGACAACTCCTATACCTATCCCACTTACGTCTGCCTCTATTATTAAAGGTTGAGAGTAGTTTGGTAGTGCCAACAATATATTGATATAAAGTCCCTTTTGAGTTTTTCAAATGCTTTATATTAGTCCTCTCCTTATTCACATTTCATATTAGCCTATTTTCTTAGCATCTATATTAATGACTTAGCTAAGTTAAGATAATGTTTGACAAATCTTCTATAGTAACTTGCCAGCCCTAAGAATCCTCTCAATTCTTTAGTGATCAAAGTGTAAGCCAATATAGCATAATTTCTATCTTCTTCATATTAGTCAATATACTTTGCAGAGATTGAATGACTGAAGTAATTTATTTGTCTTATTCTAAAAATATATTTGCTCCCTTTAATAAAGAGTAGGTCGGTATGAAATGTCTACATGATATTTTAAAGATGTTTCATATGTTGTTGAAAAGAGTTTTTTTGTAAACTAAATGTCATCAAAGAAAACTAAGATGAATTTTCTTGAGATAAGATTTGAGTATGTCATTCATAAGGCTCTAAAATGTAGAAGGTGCATTGGTTAACCTAAATGGAAATATAAGAATTCATAGTGGCCTTCATATGTCCTAAAGGCTATCTTTTGGATATCTTCATTATACATTCAAATTTGGGAATGCCAGACCTTAAGTCCAACTTAAAACACCAACTCGTTCCATAAAGTTCATCAAGTAGTTCTTCAATCAAAGTTGTAGGGAATTTGTCTTTAATAGTGTGTTTATTAAACTCTTTGTAATCATTACACATTCTCCAAGAATGAACTTTCCTTCAATTAATACCATAGGTGAAGTGTAAGTATTGATGTTGTTCCTAATGAACTCTTACCTTATTAGTTCTTGGACAACTCTTTCTATGCCATCTTTTTATTCTTTAAGAACATGTATAAGGTTGAATATTGATACTCTCCACTCCTTTCCTCAACTTAATTAAATGATCATGTGTTCTTTTAAGTGACAATTGATCAGACTCCTTTAGTACACTTCCAAAATTAGCTAACTATCCATTCAATTTATCAAATGTGTTTTGTTAATCCCTTAATCTAACTTGTTGCATATGGCATTCAATTAGGTATAAAAGCTCTAGCATATATAAACTTTCACACATGGAGTTCTAGAGGATTTCTTTAAAGTCTTTATTAGAGATTACCTTAGTATTCTTACCAAGATTTCTCTTTGATGTTACTATCTTTACATCCCATTTAAATCTTATTATGTGAGTTCTAAAGTTTCCCTAGGGATGGTAATGGGTGACCCATGGGCCTAAATTCAATTGTTTTCAATAAGTCGGCCTATAGCCCAGACCCAGGCCTAAACCGACTCAAGGTCTAACTATTCTAAACAAAACTATATTGTTTTGGCTATATGAGTTAGGTTTCAGATAGGCTTGGGCCTAGGAAACTCAGATCTAGACCCAATTAAAAAAATGTTGTTTTACACTTTTAATTTTAAAAATTATTTTAAAAAATTGGTGAAGGCCAGCCCATTATGTTAGACCTTGATTTTTTTAATTTGCTTAATTGCTTATTTGATTGTTTATGTGTATTTAATTGGTTAATTGTGTGTGTTTAATGGTTCAATTTTTTTATTATT
>JAOTAX010000005.1:8244916-8290550 GCA_025629825.1 Erythroxylum guanchezii | reverse complement strand
ACCATGTTCATTCACTTATCCTCACACAACATACATTTATACCCAACCAAGCAAACCATAGGTTTCATGAAATTAATTCATCATAATTCATCATTAAGGAACAATAACTTCCACTCTATGCATCTAACTACTAATTTATTCATTAAAAGCATAAACAAAGCTTAAAACAACAACTTACCTACTTTAAAGCTTCAATCTTTAAGTCCTCAAATTTTCAAATCACATCCATCTTTCTTCTTACCAACACCTACGGCCATAACTTCCCAACACACTAATCATCACCCTCACAAAGCTTAAGGTTGGTTTTGTAGGTGAAGGAAGAGAAGCAAGCACATAAATAAGAACAAAAATTCTTGGTATGGATGAAGCACACCAACGAAGAAGGAGAGGAAGAACACCTACGGATGGAACTTGAATAACTTTCAAAGTAAATTTTAAAGCTTTCCAAGGAAGTGTCGTAATTGAAAGAAGGGAACAAGACAAACCCATTAAATGAAAAAGGACACTTGGCATTTTGAGGAAAAAGACAAAAGAAAGAAAAGACAAAATATGTAATAGGATTTTTAAGAACCCTAATGAAACCAGTCAATTCCAATGGCCCTAATTTCAATCCCAAAATAATATACCCAATATTGTAGTGCCATTGGACAGCAATTTTCGATACCGAAAATCAACTGATTCGCCACTTGGCGATTTTTCCAGTTCGGAAATTTTCTCCGGAAAATTCCAGAAAAATTTCTAAAAAGTCCTTAAAATATAAAACACACAATGGATCACTCAGAATAATTTTTCAAACACAAATACCACGTTATTCACAATCAAAATCCGTTTAGGCCCAAATACCGGGAATGTCATGTATGCATGTACAGTTATTTTTCATGTGCAAAAATTCACTGTTCTCAACTACCAGTATGCATAACAATGCCTAATCAGTCCTACTCAGTCTCACCCCCTGACCAAATTACTATTTTATCCTTCCCGTCGGGGGTGGGATGTTACATCCGGCCTATGCCAAATATTGAAAGGATTTGTGCACGAACAAGAGGAAGTTTAGGTCGAATGAAAGAGTCCAAGTGAGCTCCAATGTGTCAGCCCTTTTCAAGCCCCAAATCCCAGTTAAATGTAAAGACCCCGGATCGTTTACAATTCCTTGCATCATTGGAAAGGTAACTATCGGGCGGGCATTGTTAGATCTAGGGGCGGCTATCAACGTGATGCCGAAACCTGTCTATGAAGCCCTAGGTGTAAAGAGCATAAAACCTACTTCGGTAGTGTTACAATTAGCTGATAGATCATTTAGGCATCCCGTGGGCATAATTGAGGACATCTTGGTCCAAGTAAAAGGGTTAGTATTTCCTGCTGATTTTTATGTGCTTGACATGTCTACTGAAGTTGTGCAGGATACTTCACTGATTCTCGGACGACCCTTCCTAAGGACAGCTAGTACTATGATCAGCATGAAGGAAGGTAAGATCACCATGGAGGTTGGCGACCAACAGGTAAGCTTCAACATGTATGAAGCAATGAAACACCCCCATGAGGATTATTCTCTACTTGGAGTAAATATGCTTGATATGTTTGTTGACGATGCTTGTATTGATTTTGCACAAACTTTAAAATCTTCTACTGATAATCTCTTTGGAGAAAGTTTTCTCGCTGATAATTTAGCAGGTGAACCTTCGGATATAGGAGTGGACATAGAGCTGCAAAGGAGCCGAGCTGCTGAGATAGAGCTTAGATATCAACCGGAGGTCCATCTCGAGCTACAAGATCCACCATGAGTACCAGGTTGTCTCTTCTCTTTTCACTTGCAATATAATTGTGCATTTTGATTGACAATAGTGAATTCGTTGTGCATGATTATCTTGGATAAGTGTGGGGGGAGAGATTACACCAGTAGGATTAGCGGTAGTTAGGTAGGATTTCTATTCCTTGTTTTAATAAAATTACTTCCCTTTTTGAGCTCTGCATCTTTCTGAATTAA
The DNA here is from genome assembly GCA_025629825.1 of Erythroxylum guanchezii. NCBI lineage: Eukaryota > Viridiplantae > Streptophyta > Magnoliopsida > Malpighiales > Erythroxylaceae > Erythroxylum > Erythroxylum guanchezii. The sequence continues at coordinate 8,288,566 of JAOTAX010000005.1, read as the reverse complement.
TGAAGCATGGATCGTGGTAGAAGAGATTAGTTAGTGTTTCTGTACTCGCATTGCTTCAATTAATGATCAATCTTCACTTTCCTCTTTTATCTCTTTGTGCATGGTTCTTTTTCTGCTTACATTGCTATATTTTTCATTGAGGACAATGCTGTGTTTAAGTGTGGGGGAGCTATGTTCCCTTTTATCTGTCTCGTTGCATGCCTGTTGACGTTTTGTTTCTGCATGTGTTAGCCAACCTTGCTTTCTGTCGGTAAAACTTGGTAAAATTTTGGTAAAATCTTTTGGTAAAATTTTAAAATTTTCTGTCATTCTGCTGCTTACACGTCGCGACGTCTGATCGCGGCGAACTTGTGATTCATGCATGCACGTCGCGACGCGCAAGCTGTATGTCGCGACGTCCAACCTTTTTACAAAATGCATTTGACAGACCTTTCCTCAATCCCAGGTTCTTCTACGCTTAGCTCTTTGTAACTCTTGTTTTCAAAGAATTTATAAGTTTAAAATTGGTGCTTGAGTTTTTGGAAATACCCTACATTCTTTTAATGATAGTCGGAGTTAGCAAAATTTTACTTTCAATGTTTTCAATGCATAGTGAATAGGGGCATGCTAACAAAGTAGCACTTTAAATTTTTGAGACATGAGATTGCGCATTGAGATAATACCCTTGTTGGAAGGATATTTGAGCCAAAAATTTTCTTATATCTTCGTGTGCATCTGCTTATTTCATACTTCTCTAGAACTTGTTTCAATTCTTACTCAAAGCTTGATGAACTAGAATTTTTGTTGATATGATAGAGGCGTTCCTTGTTCAAGCCCTTTTCCCCAAACACAGTTCCTCAAACAGCTACCCCTTGCTACCCCTTTGAGCCTTATTGTTTATGAGCACGTACATGCATATTTATATGATGTCATTGGTTATTTTGTATTCGTTTTTGTGTTTAAAAAAAAGGTGTCCCAAAAAGGGACAATGTCTCAAAAAGAGACAGAAAAAAAAAAGTGTTCCGTTTATGCAAGTGTTAAGTTTCAGTTCAACTGTTGACATCAGTTCCTCATTTAGTGCACGTGCTCATATTATTCTTTCTTTCACTTCATCCATTCATTCAGCCTTCCGTGCATTATAACCCTGAAAGTCCTCTTGATCTTCAAAATGATAGTTCTTGTAGTGGAGAAATAGAACTGACACAAGCTTATGGTAGGGGATGGATTAAGCAGATTGAGAGTAAAAATATCCCTAAACACAAGTGAGATGAGCGCAAACACTATATCCTGAGTGATTCTCTTTTGTTCAATCTCTTGAACTTAAATTCTTTCAGTGTTTGTTTATTAGCACTCTTTCAATTTGCTGTTATTGAATTCTGAGAAAGTGAATTGTGTTAATTTCCTTTTATTGTTTTGAGCATGGGCGGAATTTTCTTTTACTCTTGTATCTTTTTGACTCTTGTAAACTTTGTCCAGGAGTACAAAGGTCTAAGTGTGGGGGAATTTGATTGAGCCAAGTTTATCTTATAAATTGGCTGCATTTTTATAAGTGTTAATGAACTTTTTGACTCCTAATTGATGATTTTTTGTGCTTAAATTGATTCCCTATGATTAGCTCATATGAATTGCAAATTGTTAGTAAAATTGTTGTGAATTGATCTTAATTGCATTATAATTTTCCCAAGGACAATTGATGCTGCAAATTGTGATTTAATTGTAGGAACACAAAGGAGTCAACCAAGAAGTCAACAGGTCGTGAGCCATCGCACGTTGCGGTGCATCAACAGAACAAATCAGACGTCGCGACGTAAACATCAACACGCCGCGAACACGCCGTGGCGAGCCAGTCAAGTCCACACGTCACTACGTCCATCAGTTTACACGTCGCGGCGAGCCAGTCAAGATCACACGTCGCGACGAGAATTAATTCACACGTCGCGACGTCCAGTCGGATACCAGAACCATAAATAGAAATTATCTCACTATTCCGACCCGGCCCGCCTCGGTTCTTTAAATATTTGCCCAATTAGGTCATTCGGGAGGCTGGACCATCATCGAGACACCGTCACAGAACACAACACACCATCATCTTCATCATCTTCTCCACCACCGAACACACCTCACAGACTCCAGACTCACATTCGGCAGCCGCCAGTGACGATCCCACATCATCGTCTACATCACCAATCATCATCGACGCCACACCACCCTTCCCGTCAGTCGCTGGAGTCGTGCTTAGCGCCGGAGTTCAAATAGCAGTGATGGACATCGCCGGAGTTATACGTGGCTAGGTTTCCGGACCTTTTGAAGATGTAGCACCGGCTTGAGTTCACCGAGGGCTTCAAAGGGGAGTATCATGTATTGTCTGAAGTTTAGTTATATTATTGTAAAACTATGGTTACAGATTACAGTAGTATGATTAGATTAGCATGATTAGGGTTTAATCATGTGTTGAACAATATTTTGCGATTTGGATATGGATTATGTAGAACTTTTGTGCTTAAATATATGAGGTCTCATATATGTCATTGGTGATTGCATTACTGATTTTTATCTGCATGGTTGTGTTTGATACAATCGATTGTGTTTGATCCAATGACTAATTGCATAAACGTATCCATTTTGCACACTAAGGTTTTTAACAAGGCTTTAATTAAATGGTCGTTTGATTAATTCCTTGGACTTAAGGGGTCCCTTAAGGTTGATTTGTCGGAAACTTAGTGGATTTTATCCCTAAAAATGTTTTTTGAACCGTGATAGCCTAAGCACATTTTCAAGAGGATTTTCTATCATTGATTATCATTTGAGTTTTAGTTGATTTCAAAAATTCCCAAAAATCCAAAAATATTCTTTTATACCTTTTTCTTTAATTTTGATCAACAAACCAAACCCTCCCACCCTTTTTTATCTGCTTATATTGCATGTTTTCGACTTTAGGCTAGCTTTTAAACCATTTTTCGTCGGTTCCAAAAAATTAGACGACCCGAGGTTCAGCTTATACTGCAATCTTGGAATTAATTATTTTTGATCGGTTTCTAAGGATCGATTCTAGATCGAACGACGAGCCGCGATCAATAAGCATACCACCAATTTGTGAAAACAAAATATGTTTCTAACTACTATTATGATCTGACCTTCATGTTGTCTGAAGATAATTATTGTTGAGTTAATTTCAATATTCTTATCCTTAAAGGAAGTAAGGTTACCAACAATCTTTTTTAGACTTTCCTCTTTTCTTGCTTGACTGTCTTCTAGATAAGGCAGGAGAGTCCATCATTTTTTCTTATAATTTAAGTAATTTGTCCTATGACAAATCTTCTTCTACCATCAAGCCAAGTTCTTTAGCTTCCTCTCTAAAGGGAAGAGGATAGTTGTTATTGGGGGGGGGGGGGGATCAGAGCATTCCTCCTTCCCCAGGTTTGCATTTGTATTTACATTAATCTCCTTCTGGTCATCCTTATTAGAGACAGTCACATTATATCTATGATACTTATTTTGACAATTCCAACCTTGGCTAGCCTCTGCTCCTCATAGTTGGTTTTTCTTTTTGGTTAAATTCCTTCAAATTAGGATATTGAATACTTATGATTTAATAACAACTTCATGTAGTAAAGATATTTCAAGTGGCTCTCCAAACTTTGTTGCTTTACTTTTTTCAAGAGTAAAAGAGTTAAACCTCATATCTATATAACTAATTGAGTTTATTCAATTTCATTAGAGGAAAGCTCTTAGGTAGTTCGTCATTTATCTTAACTCAATACAAATCCTTGCCTAGCATATTCTATCCAAGTTGGTAGTAGGATTATCAAAGCATAGTGGTTTACCAACTGAGCTAACAAGGAAACTAAGCCCTTCCAAAGTCCAATACACCAAGGGGACATTGTGGAAGTTAACTCATAAAGGTATAGTTTCTATTATAATTTTTTGAACTTCATTCCCAGTCTCCATTTTTTAATAAACAATGGTTGGCTACCAATGTGTCAAGGGCCAAAAGCCAAAACCTCGTTCAAACTGTCCAGATTTGAAAATCTAAATATAAAATAGTCATCCTCAGTAAAGAGAATTTTGTTAAGGCTTTTATTACCTCAATTCGTCTCTGATCATGCTTAAATATGTGGAAAGAAGGCCTTTTACATGACTAGGCTATATCTCCAACTTGAAGCATTTCTAGAGGTGGAGTAATCACTCCATTTACTATTGTAGACTAAAAATGGATAGGTTTTCCACCCGATAAGGACGGAGTTACAACATTCCTCTAGGTTTTGTTGATAGAACCATTTGATTTTCCATTCTACCTAGACTTTGAGCCTTTACAGTCCCTAGATATGCATAAGGAAGCTTAGATGGGAGGTATGGGCTGCGTTCTCTAGCAGTTTCCATTGCAACTTTCCAAACTTGATAATAAAACTCAAACAAGCTGGGGAGGAACCACCTTAAAATGTTAAAAAGACTAGCGGATTTCAGTTGCAAGACTGACTTTTAGTAGAAAGAAGTTAGAGCATATCTCTCTGGCATCCCCCATTAATGACCCTGATAGGAAGGATCTAAATAGTTGCTAACTTGTTACAAGTACAACAGGTATAAGAACAAATTCTAATCCGTACAAAGTACAAGACACTTCATTGGTAACATTTGTTACAAGTGAAATGGTACGTTTAGATTATAAGACTAATTTAGCAAGCTTGTTTTATTCTTCTCCTCTCCATTTTTTCCCACGGTTATTTTTATTTAATCATTTATAACACACGCCTACACGAAGGAGGAGGCTTAGAGGTGTCCCGACAAGCATTCCACCAGGCATAGGTGGAAATCGAGAAAATGCTTTCAAAATTAAAGTTAATTGGATTTAGAGTTATTTCTTGAAATTATTTTACTAACATTAATTGCATTATAAGATTATAGTACTTAAAATATGCTAATAGTTATTTCAATGCACTAGAGAATATTTATGGAATCTTTGAAAACTACATACTTAGCTGGTGGAGAAACGACTTTAGGTGGCAACAATATTTTATTATATACATGAACTAAACAATTTGAATTCTTAATTTTCTGATTCAGAATACATTGTTTATGGAATAGCTCTAGATTCAAAAATGTTGTAGAATAGATACGAATGAATCAAAAGTGTTATCTTGACAAAAGAAAAAACTTTGAAAGGTGATGCTCTAAAAAAGTTTTTTAGTCTAAACAAACAGTAAGGGATCATAATTGTCTTGTATCTGCATTTCAGACACAAGTAAAGTATCATAGCAGGATCTAATTTACTCACTATCTTCTATGTTAGAATCTTGTCAAGTGGTCTTAATTAAACCTTTAGTTGTTGAAACGCTGCAGTGGATAGTGTGATTAGTAAAACTGAAGCTACTTTTTGTAAGAAATGTTTATGCCTAACGGGGTTTTGATCAGTTACAAAGCGGATGATTGACACAAAAGTTCTTTGGGCCCTTGGACTCTCATTGCTGAAAGCATACCCAGGCAAACTACATCTCCTTCTGGTTCTGGTAAACGACATCACTGGAAATTCTTACTTTCTACCACCACAAGGTGAAAATCACACATCTTTTGCTTAATCGTATTCAAATAACTCAAAAATCTACACAAACTAGGAGGATCAAGGAACGTAGAATATATTGCCCTTAATCATTGCTATAGTTACATCCATTTTCACCCATTCTACATTATACAAATCTACAGATCTCTATTATCTAGCCTTACTACACAACACCATATAGTCTTTCTCCCTCTCCCCCTTAATTCCAACCCCAATTCTAATAGACGAAGACGTATTTAAGGCCTACTTCAACTCATTGTTTGAACCAGCAAGCTCCATCCATTACAAGGAGATGCAATTATACCTTGACCACTATGTACTCCCCCTTCTTCATCTCAAATGTTGAATGATCTTGTACAGATGAGCTCTCCAGAACAGAAAACTCGAGTTGAAGACTGCCTGTATCATCTGCTTGCTGCCAAAAAGCAGCTGCTACTATCTGAGCTACTCAAAGCAAAAGGTATGTCACGAACTAGAAACTTAACACTGCGTGTTCCAACATAATCCAATACGTCAAGGCACTCTTGCAAATCTGAGTCACTGATCAACATTACCCACTCCTCCTCGTCATCTAGGTATTTGAGTTGGAATGTTCCATTTTGCAACTTAAACCTCCTTGCAACCTCCTCATAGAGTTGGAAACACCCTGCGGGAGGATCAAACTTGAAACGTATAGTGTCTTCTTTGTAAGTTGCTTTAATAGTAATTTTGGATCCATCTTGACCATCGCTTGCTTTTATTTTTGAATGCTTAATCTCCTCAAAGCTTGACGAACTTGATGTACTGACATGCATCATTGACCCAGAGGCATTTGATGAATCGGTCATACTGGAAGAAGTAGGCTGGTTAAGTTCTACAACACTATCTTCGCCCTCCAACTTGGTATCCACCTCATCAGCTGCAGCCAATAAGCTAATGCTACATGAGACAAATCGGGATTCCAAGTTCTCTGATTTCATATTACACCAGTTCTTATCCACATCATTTCCTTCTTTGGTAAGGCAATAACCAAGGGAAGCTTTATTAAGGCAAGTCCGAGGTCCAGATCCAACAACAGATTGATGGTACAATCCAGCATCCACCTCAACCAGCTTTGAATCTTCACTACCATCAACTCTAGATATGCTAGAATTCCTCATTCCTTCCCCAGGAGTACCAACACAACATTCATCATCCTCGAGCTTGACTGCAGAACCTTCACCACCATTAAGGGATGAGAAAAGTACAGAACCTCCTTTATGGATAACCCGTTCATAATCTCTGACAACTTGGTTTTTTCCAGGAACACGACTCTTTTGATAATCAAATTCTTGCATTATGGAGCCAGTTGTCAAAATTTCCCCAGTCATAGGATCAAACTTGATTCCCCCTTCCACTCCCTGAACAGATTCAAGCACAGTCTGTATTTTCTTCAATGAACGGTTCACTTTGTTTATCTTGCGAGATGGCCACCTTGAGATCCCATGTTGTCTGCATATCCTTTTTAATGTTGTGGGGCAAACTATACAGAAAGAAAGAAATTTGAACATTAATTATTGTGTTAACTTACTTTTTAATTAAGAAATCTATCCTCAATTATCTACAAAATTAAAGAAGTCTCTTAAATTGTAGCTGACGGATCCTAATGGCTCACTTCCTTATTGATTGCTACTTTCAATTTGGTTTAACTTTCATAGCATTTACCTGTATCATTTTCAGCACTAACTGAGCTGTATGTGATTCAAACATGAAAGCGATTATGTCTCCCCAAATTCTGGCTTTCTTTAAATTCTACGTCTCTTGACGACAGGAAAAGATAATAGTATATGGAACTTACCACCAATGCTTTTGGCAGCATCCTTCAGGCTTCCAGTAAAGTATTGTTGAAGAACACTCAAATTCACATTTTTCTCTGCTGTGCTCCTTTTCTTCTCCACATGCCTTCTTCCGTCCATCATCTACAAGTAATATACAGTTTGGGAACTCAATTAAACAAGCTCAGGAGATTCATATGAAAATCTGTCCCAGTTCCATTTATACAGGCTCAAAGTTCATGCAGACACAGATCCTATTGATGCTAAAGAAGAACCTTTATTGCGCTACGTTAGTTGGATGACCTATCAACTGTAACTAATATCCACAATTGCATAAAGGAAACTTAAACGCATGCAGATGTCTACAGATAAAACCCCTAGCTCAGTTGTTCTCTTTTCTTCATAAAGTGTTTGGGGTTAAACAAGGAAGAACTAACATCCACTCCATGACACATCCAAGCCCAAAGTCAAAATTTTTAGTTTAAACAATGAACTCTGGAAGTAAACAACATAAACATAATTCAATGAGAAAATAAAGCTCTTTTTCACCTTCTCAGTTGTGTTCAAATTGTTTTCAGATATTGTAGCTTGAGAACTTCTCCTAGGTATCGGAACTGGCAGGAAGCTTGCTTCTACCCCCTTCAGAAGCCCTACCTTACAGGTTTCTTCTCCAACCAATTCTGAACCTGAAACTGTTCTCAAGCTCTTACAGATTCTCTGCATTGTACCCGAGAGGTTATTCAACAAGAGTTGCTGCTCTGTTCTCCCTTTTATATTAACAGGGAGAAACAACTCCAATATATAGTCAGCATCTCCAGTGTAAGTACTTCTCAACCTGATGGCAACTGCAGCATTCAACCTATATTTTCGTGCATGCTGGACAAGTGGATACTCTGTTATATCATATGACTTCACATCTGGGGTGAAGGCGTGATTTGATTCAAGTGCTTTTCCTGCTATACCTTGCCCTTCCTCAATACAATGCTTCTCACATGCATGGACAAACCCCTCCACCTCTTTATCATTTACATAACAGGCTGTAGCCTCAATGCATAGTACACATTTCCCTTTAACGTGTGTGTTACCTTCTCTAACATGCAATTTTATATCTTGCTCATCAGCCTTCTCAGAATAAGTGCAAGGAATCCATGTTAGAGCAAGGGGCAACCGGTGTGCATGGCATACAGCTCGCAATACATCTGATATTTCAGACAAAGCAGCTCTTTGATCCATCGAGAGACTCTGGAAAATGACAATTGTCCTTAGAAAAGGTGCAGTTATCTTATAAGAAAAGCATTAAAAGCTAACCACCTTATCTGTGACTCTTCTTCCAACTATTGATTTTATTTTTTTGGGTAGAAAGAAGGGGTGGTTAGTTAGTAGGTTTTCATGAAGTAATGGAAGATATTAAATAAGTACCTGATGAAGAAGTCGAGGAGGAACAACACTCCTTAAATTTACAGCCTGCAAATAGTTGAGAAGAATCATAATCAAAGAAAAATAAGTACCAATATAAACATCGTAACACAAATGATTTCTGGATTCTAGCTAATACCATACCAGTGAACACAAAAAAAACCAAGTAGGAGAAACCGTCAGTTCTCGTCAAAATGCTTAAAACATTTTTTGGTTAGTACTATTACGTTGGGGCTTGAATTCATGCAATGCATATCAGACGTTGGGGAGATAACATACGTGATAGCTCCTGTGATAGAATGGTTTTGAATGGCCAGAAGACAACAGTGCCCAGCAAACAAATCAAAGAACTTTTAACAGTTATATGTTGTGCTCCATGGATCTGATTGGTTCACAGTTCTTGTAAGCCAAAACTAAGCAACCTTCCTACATCATTCTTTCAATTACCTAGTTTTTCTGAGGAAAACATGGACTTTAATGAACCTGAGAGTCTAACAGAGGTGAGAACATCCAACCGAAATTTAAAAAGAAGTAAAGTTTTGTCATTCAACATAGATGGTCAGACAGTTTCTAAACCATCCCATTAGTACTGCTCTTCAAAATCATATGTCTAACAGGAATCCTTCTTTATAACCGATTTAAGAACTTCAGAATGCTTACGGACATGTCGGTAAGTGAATAAATATCAGAAAGCCAGAAATGAAAGCTGAACAAGTACATGAAACAGTAAACAAAAGGTTCATTGCAGAAACAAGTACCTGAAGTGCACCGCAAACATTTTCCATCTCAAAGTCAAAGTCTGGCTTCTCCCTCACTGTGACAATTTCCAATACAGCACAGCAGGATTTCTCGGTAGGATCAAAGACCGGCACAGCAATAGAACCCTTGACATCATGATCAACAGCATGCTTTACCCGTAAGTATTCACCCCTGCTATAATAGATTACGTTTGAAGTCCATTCTGGGACTTTAGAGATAAATACACGACCAGGGAGCCCAAGCGGCAAACCAGGCTTCACTTCAGCAGAGAACGTGAATGTTCTGGAGATTTCACGATATCCTGCCAGAATTTGGTCAAGCAGATAGGGCTGTTCTGAAGTAGTTAAAAAATGTTGACCTCCACGCCTCATGGGAACCCAAACTTGTGCTAAAATTCCTCCTCGAGAAGAATCTTTCAACAAAGATAACGCCCTCAGCATCCTCTCGTTAAGTGTTGATCCAAACGACCTAGGAACTATACAACTTGTTACATCCAAAATGTTGCTTTGTTGACGAGTTTCATCACATCCCCTTGCACCCAAGTTATCAGCTTCAATTGACTCTGACACATTATCAAACTGGAAAGTTGGATGTTGAAACATCATTTTATCTCCAGGATTGCAAGAAGTCCCGGCAGTATTTAACATATTACCACCATTTGGATAGGCAACATAACTTTGTTCCCCAACATTTTGTTCTTCAACAGATGAGTAGGGAGTTGATTGAAAAGAAGACACTGCATAGGAACCAAATCCTTGGTCCATCGTTAATGGACTGTTACACCATCCAGCATACGTATCCAAATTCATGAGATCAGAAAAGTTATTGAATGGATCCTCCAATGTCGAATTCATGGCAACTGTTTCTGCTGGGGCTGTATTATCCATCTGTGCTTTTGACGAAGTCCAAAAGCTCGTCCCCTTTTCTTTTGAGGAGGGGTATTCCATTTCGATAAGAACAACCAAACTAAATCCAGAAAAGGTTAGAGTACTATCAAAAGAAATCCACTAACATCAATCCCTTGTCTCCTGCTACTTCCCTTACGCTGTTCATTAGGATCCCTAAAATTAACACCCAAATTCGTCAAGATTTTGCTTTCCATGCTCATACAACCTTTCTTCTCTTTCCTTTTTTGCCTTTTCCCTTTGCTTCCGTGAACAGAAATTTCACTTCCTTCACTCATATATATAGCAAGCACGAAACAACTACTGCATATTAATATCCCATCATCAAATGGATTTCGTACAAAAGTCTCACAGCAAGCTGTTTACTACAAATAGTAAACATGAACCTCTGACACTGATTTAAAAGCGATGGCCTCCAAAAAGCTGCAGTCTCCAAAGCTGCCGCCAGTCACTGCAACAAAAGTCCACAGCTCTCAATCAAAAATAACTCACAAAACCCGCCTCAAAATTTTGTCCTTTTGCACTAAAGCACTCTACACGTGTTCATGTTATCACACATATCCACATACAGCAACACATAAAGCTCAACGAAATCATCTGGTTACTTCAAGAAACGGCAAAAGCAAAAAAGGAAAGCAATTAATCGTCAGAAATTCAGATGAAATGAACGAGAGATGAGATTAAGGGCAAATTCATCCCCATCTTTAAAGCTTTACAGGCATTCTTTCTTCTCTATTTTGGAAATTAAAAGTTTAACCATACTTTTAGCTCCAGATGACGACAACGGGAAATGAAATTGATAATCCGAATCGAACAGAAACTCGAACTAGAAGACAGAGAAGACCAAGTACGGAAATCAAATCCAGAAACCCTAACCCACAGAAACACCAACCTTGAAAACCTCAATATCCTTGAAACTTGGTCTTGTCTGGAGTAAAGAAGCGAGATTTAGAGCAGGAAGAAGAAGACAGAAGAGACAGAGTGTGTGTGCTTAGGTCGTTTAATTAGTCCCTAATCACGTTGCATCCCTCACTCGCATCATTTTGCGGGTTCCTCCATTTTTTTTATTAAAAAAAAAAGTCTCTCAGAGAGATGCTAAAAAGGGAAATAAAACTATACAAACTGTAAAAGACAACGGCTTCAGTTCAGACACGGGGGTTTTGTGGTCAGTTTTGTTTTAGCTTTGAAGAGCAGAGCACAGCAAGAGCCCCGTCTTTACCAAAAGTAGAGGGCAAAGAATTCCGTTTGTCGTGTGATTGTGAAATTTGCGACTGTCGCATGCTAGCTGCCTGCCTTGAACTGAGCTTTTGACCTTATTGTTAAATGTTTACATTGTACCTGGATTAGATTAGACAGTCATTGGGAACCTTTTTTCACATGAAATGCAATTTGATTGATCGTACTTAGTTGTTTGGATTGTTTGACTTGTGTAATAAAAATGTGCCACAGTACCGAAGGAGGAGGGTCTTCCTTTTTTTTTAACGTAACTTGATTTATTGTTATTATAAAAAATACGTTTTTATTTTAAATGAAAATTAAAATTAAATATTATTTTTAATATTAAAATGTTAAAGATTTATTTAAACTTTTTATAAAAATTTAATCTTGAATTAACATTTTTAAAATATAACAAAATTGATCTTTTAAAAAATAAATAAATCTAACAGCAAACTTCAAATAGTTCAAAATATTAAGACATCCCATCAGGACTAAAAAAAGGTCAAAGTCTAGACTCTAGCTGCAAGGCAAAAGGATAAGGGCAAGAGTGGGCTAATGTATCTCAACCATTCAATTTATTGCATTGAATGGTTGAGATCTTATAGAACATGGAGGAACTGAATACTAGGAATAGAAAATCTATTCCCCAATAGTGGAAGGAGTGGAAAAGAGGCGGAGATTGACATGATACGCCAATATCCCAAATTCGTCGGTAAGCCAACTTAGTGGGAGAAACAATTACAGCCACGCATCATTTTGTCCTAATAAAATAAGATGATGATGCAAACCTAACAAGGTGAGAAGGATGACAAGATTCATAAGGGGCAACAGAGTCATTGAGCACTAGAATGTCAAAACGATTTAATTGATGAGAAGGGGATCACATCTTTTATTTCGGCTATAATATTTTATCATATTTTATTAAATTTTATTTATATATTTATACGAATCATTTGTTATAATTATTTTATTTTAACCCTATTTTATTAAATTTCAACTACACAGAAAATTTGTCGTGAGAAAGTGATAGACATGTGAGATATAAAAGGACTGAATCTTTATAACCAGACATGTGAGACACAAAAGGATTGGATCTTCTTTTTTTTTAATTAAAGGGAAACACAAAACACTATAGATAACAAAACTAGTCTGAGGCGCAGCTCTCCGACCTATTCTCAAAGAGGAAGCATTGGCACTCGAAAGGCGCAGTAGTAAAAAAAGTAACCCCTACATCAGAAAGAATAGCCGTAGTGGTGAGCCAACCACCACAAGTGTTAGTCTCTCGGTAGACATGACGATGAGCAACTGTCCAGTTCCTTGTGAAAACTTCATGGATTTCCTGGACGATGGGGTGTGGCACCATGAATTGACTGGCGGAGGAAGAAAGGAGCTGGTGTACCACGAGTGAGTCCACGTCTAGTTCTAGTCGGCGAAAGCCCAATCTCGAGGCAATTGAGAGGCCAGTAAAGACTCCCCAAAGTTCGGCGATCAATGGAGCACACCAACCGAGGTTTTGGATGAAGCCTCCTAGCCAATTACCATCACTATCTCGTAGAAGGCCCCCTGCGGAAGTCGAGAATTGGGAGCGGTTGCTTGCTCCATCTATGTTTAACTTGACCCATCCAGGGGCAGTTTACGCCAGCCGATGAGGTGGTCTTGTCAGGACCGGAGGCCGAGCTCAACTCTGCGTCTCCACCCTGCAGCTTGGCAGATTTGATCTGCATAAGACAAAATGAAAGAGTTAGGAGAGGAAGGCCTATGGAAATGAACATCAAAGATAGACTGATTGCGCCACGTCTATAAGGACCAACAGGTCGTGTCAAAAAGAACAGTCCAGTCATGCCCCAGAGTGCCTCAGTGGAGTTGGAGGTTTTTGAGGAGCCAATCTTGTAGTGGCAGTGAGAAAAAATCCGAAGCAGTTAGGTGTGGTGATAAAAAGGCCCACACTTGGCGAGCCGTAATGCAATCTCGAACCACGTAAAGAGCAGATTCCTTGAGGGGACAGTGATGACATGAGCCGTCAGTGGTGATCACAGAGTCTCTCTGACCTAACTTTCCCTTCTAAATTCCAACCTGTCATGTCTTTCTTGGGAATTGTATATATTGTTCTTTATTACAAAAATAAGAAATAGTTGCAAAGCACCATCCAGTCGCCAACTTCACATAAAACAAAGTTGAGAGTTTGGTTATGTCATCATCTATCAATTAAAATATACCTTTTTATTTTATTTCTAATGTAATGTATTGGGATCCGTACCGTTCCGGCCGATATCGGCTGAAAGGTACCGTATTGACTGGAGATCGGTACATGGATCCCAATTTCGGTACCGACCAAAAATATCAGCTGGTACTGGAGTTTTCTGTTAGATACCGGCCGGTACCCAACATACCAAAAAATTCTGGATCATTTCGCAAGTTTTAAAAAGTCGGAGGACTAATTTGCAAATAAAAAAAATTAACCTAAAAAATCTACCCAAACCCCCCCCCCCAGGACTGCTACCACCCCTCTTCAGTCTTCTCTCTAACTCTCACCCTCTCTCTCTCACTCTCTCGCTCTCACCGTCTCTATCGTCGACGTTTGAATCGTCTCATCACCGCTGACGCTTGTTTACTATCTTCTCCGGTTCTCATCCTCGCCTTATCGTGTAGATCTGGCCTCTAGGTTTGCAAAGTCCGCAGTCACACCTCTCCTGCTTGCCACACCACCGCAAGTCTGTACCACCACCGACCCTCCGACACTCACAGGTAGACGGCTGGACCTGGACAACAAACAACCTCACCACCCGAAGCCTTAACCTGAATACCGAGGTAAAGACCCGAGTCACCCGACAATTAAAATTTTTTTTTGGATGTGTGTTGACTGTTGATACTTGATTTTGTTGGTTGATGAGTTGATATGTTCTCTTTGTTTCCAAAAATTGCTGGTAAATAGAAAAAAAAAATTTGTGTTATAGATTGGAAATGGATTGGATTTGCCATGTATTAGTGTTGATGAATATGCTGTTAGTGGGTGGAGGATTGGATTTGAAGGTCGAAGTTTGAACCGTTGAAGAAGTTGGTTTTGAATTTGGAATGGATTAATTTGTGAATATTGATTGTTTTTTTTTGGAATTGGTTTGGAAATTGGAATGAGGATTGGTTTGAAAGTTTTTGAATGTTCAGAATTGTTTTGGAATGGAATTTCCAGGGTTTTGGAATGGAATTTTGAAGTTGATAATTTGAAATTGTTGGATTGAGGTTGAAGAATACCGTGGGTGGGTAAGTAATTTATGTTATTTTGTTATGAATTTGTTATATGAAAATTAGAATTGAAATTGAAAATGGAATTGTAAAATAGGGTTAGTATCTAATTAATTAATTATGTATTATGCAAAGATTGTTAAAACTTAAAATTGAAAGTTGATAATTAACATTTAAACCTAAATGTAAAATTAATAATCAAATGTAAAATTGATAATTAAATGTGAAATTGAAAAATTGATAATAAAATTTTGTAAAATTGTAAAAACTTAAATCATTAATTGATGATGATTATTTTGTTTATATTAATTGTGGTTATTATTTATATGTAAAATATTTAAAAATTATTATTATTTCATATTAATTGTCATTATTATTTATTATTAATATTTTTGAAAACATGGTTGATGTAAACAGTAAACTAACAAAGTATACAATATAACTATACAATATACTAACATGGACTATTTTATAATTTTTAAAATTTTAGGGACTATTTTATAAATTTATAAAATTATCCAAAACAGTATCGATACAATTTCATTCCAAAACTTAATCTAATACTAAACCTGGTACGATATTCATATCTTTGGTCTAATGCCTTCGCCAAGAAGCAAATAGGCTAATGAAGTCACAAGCTCTGTGTTGAGAAACAGTTTTTAGTGAATACACATGTCATCGTGATATTTTTATAACTTAACTAGATATATTTTCTCTTTCAAGTTTCAACATGAACTCTGTTTGAATTAATCCATAAGTCAATCTCAAACTAATTACAAGTTAATATGATTCAATAAATGCTGACAAAGAGACGACAACCGAGCTTGTGACTATGATTAAAAGAGCACGTAAATATCCTCCGAATAACACTTCCCTATGTCCCGCCTTCCTATCGTTATAATCTAAACTTGGTAGATAAAATTTTTTAATTATTTTACCCTCAATGCATACGACAATTAGTGTTACAAATGATAACTGATATTTAAATTTTCGAGTGTTTTTTGATTTAATAATATTAAATAGAATCATTAAAATAATAAATATTTAAAATTTTAACTTATTATAAAATTAGTTTGTCAT
The DNA here is from genome assembly GCA_025629825.1 of Erythroxylum guanchezii. Classification (NCBI taxonomy): domain Eukaryota; kingdom Viridiplantae; phylum Streptophyta; class Magnoliopsida; order Malpighiales; family Erythroxylaceae; genus Erythroxylum; species Erythroxylum guanchezii. The sequence continues at coordinate 8,272,622 of JAOTAX010000005.1, read as the reverse complement.
TAATTTTCCACCACATAAACAATATCTTTTAATAGCTCAATATTTTAATGTGAAAATATTTATAATTTAAAGTTATTTAGAAAAAATCAACCTAAACCCTAATCACTAGGTGAGTTAGTAAGGAACTCTTCTAGCTTAAGTAAATTCGTGGGTTCAAACTCTCCTCATGTATGCAGTAGTTTAAAACTTAGGGTAAGAACTTTGCCTCCCACAAAAAACCTATCCAACTTAAGTGTGGATTAGTCTGAGTGTGAATGGTTTAAAAATATCTTCTTATAATTGAGACCCTCTTAAAATAAAAAGAGAAAAAAAGTTAAGGATGTGATTTGTTTGAAGATGCTAACTTTATTCTTAATTTAATCATTGAAGACTGGAAGTGGAGATATTTTTAGAAAAGAACAAGTTCGCCAATGTAACATTTTGTAATGCTTTTAAGGATTCTAGCATTATGGCAACCCTACGAGGTGATAGCATAATATAATCAAGTTCAAACAACACTTTAGGTATATTAGTCTTATCTTAAAAAAATATCAAATAATCTACCACCAAGTTTTCCTCTCATTAAAAACTGAACCATTCATCGATGTCCTTATTGTCACGCAACTCTCGTCGTCGCTTGTTTCCAACGTTTTAAAACTCGGACCGGATCGATTGGTTCGACGGGTGATGGGTTGATTATTCGGTCCAGTTAATCATAAAAAATTGGTCTTGAATTGAACCAGTTCGAGCCGGTGAAAATCGGTCGGACCGGTCCGGTTCGATAATTTTTTATTTTTTTGATTTTTTTGGTATTTTTAATATTTTTAATATTATATATAATTAAAAATAATTATTGCATAATTATGATGTCATACCGGTTCAACTGGTGGTTGAACCGGTCAAACTGATGACCAATAAAACCTCCAATTCAATGACCGATCCTGACTTCAAAACATTACTTGTCTCCGTTACCAAGTTGCCCACCACAACCCCTTCCATCTTCGGTGTTGTGTCTTCCATGCTTCTATTGTTTGTTTTTTATTTTTTTGAAATAAATAACAAAAATCCAGATAATAAATAGAGAGCAAGAAGAGAAGAGTTTCACCTATCTATTGTTTGGTGTTGTTTAAGAAAGTCAGAGAATAATGGCTAAAGTTTTTAGAGTTTTGAACTTTTTAGTTTTCATCCTCTCGTGTGAAGCTCACCCAAAGACATTTTGATTTTTAATGAAACAAAAATTTTATATATTATGCCATTTCATATGCCTTTTCACAGGGAATCTAATCATTTACTTCACATTTAAAGATACTTCGACCAAACAAATATTTTTACATATTATGCATTTTCATAAGGAAACAACTGGAATCACCACTTGCTCCCTATGTAATAAATTTGTTATTACCCTGTTATTCTAATAATGCATTAATACTTTATTATAAAAGACCATGCCTTTCCTCAATTAATTTACGTAGATAATTGTTAAGAGACTCTTTTTCACTTTTTGTTTTTAATTAAAAAGATAAATTTGTATATTTAAAACTTAAGATTTATAATAAAAACTAAAAATAAAAATTTATTAAAGTAAGATTTGTAATAAAATTAAAGAATAAAATTTTGTTTATTTTACTAAACCTTTTTTAGTTTGTTCTTTTTATATTATTATATTTAAAATTTTTATACTAAAATTTTTCTTAACATATCAAATTTTATTCTTAAAATAATTTAATTTACTATTCATTATTTTTAAAAACCAAAAAAAAGGACAATTATTATATTTCAATTTTATATAATAAAACAACCCACTTTCAAATACTTAAGAAGAAACTTTTTTATAGAATCTACATCATTCATTTGCTAATAATTTGAAATAAATAGTTTCAATTTATATCAACTCATGAATTAGCCGACCTAAGAATGAATCAATTAAAATGAAATAGGTTATAGAATCCCTTTATGAGTATTGGGAACTCTTCAAGAAGTTATGTGTCAGAAGCCATCATCACAATATCACAAAGTAACTCCTTATCCAATACTTCCATAAATGATTTTTACCTATAGATAGGAGTTTGATAGAAGTAGCAAGTGGTGGAACACTATGTGAAAAGACTCCAAAAGAGGCCAGGACTTTAATCGAGCGCATTGCAGTAAACACTTAATAGCTTAGCATTTCCAACGATGTTTGTCAAGTAAATGGGGTAAAAAATTCATCCATAAAACATTATTTAGATAAACTAACATCTTTTATTAGACAATTTGTTGAAGGATAGGAACAAGTGAAAGTATGTAGGATATGTACAAATATGAACCATCCAACAAATGGGTGTCTAACTCTACAAGATGGAAATATAAAGTATGTCAATGCTGTAGGGAGAAAATTTTCCCATCAATCCAAACCATATTCCCAGACTTATAACCTATGTTGGAGAGATCACTTGAACCGGAGTTATGGAGGGAATAGGCAGTAGAACTACCTCCCATATAAGCCATAGGATGAACAACAATTTCAACATAGACAATAAACCTCCCCCTCTACCTCAGGTGCATCATTATAAGATATGATTATCTCTTGCCACTACCACTTTGCAATTCCAACAGGATGTACAGTAATTTTAGCAGAAGACAAAATCTCAATTCCAAGAGACTACGATTAGTATATAGAATTTAGAGAGCTAGATGGAAGTGGCTGTTAACCATTTAGAAGCCTAAAGAGGAGTAAAATTGTTATCATAACTTGAGATAAATATGAAGAATGTTAATGCAATCACTCTGAGGAGTGGTAAGAAGCTTGAGGATCCTGAGGGGACTAAACAAAGGATGACTAGTGAAGAATAAATTGAGAAAGAGCTTGAAGGAGAAATGGATATATTATCTATCTTAAAAGAAAATGTTGAATCCTTAATTGTTGTTAAAATTAACCCTCTATCTTTCTTAGCAAGTTAACAAATTCAAATAAGGAGGATAAGGATAAAGAGATCTATGAGGCGTTTCGAAAGGTTGAGGTGAATATACTACTATTAGATGTGTTCAAGCAAGTGTCGAGGTATGCAAAATTCTTTAGGGAATTATGTATCAACAAGCGAAAGATAAGAGGTAATGAAATGACCAGGATGGGTGAAAATTTTTATATGGTCCTTAAAAAGAAAATACCTCCTAAGTATACAGACCCATACACATATACCATTCTTTGTAAAATTGATAATAATAAGATTAAATAGGTCATATTAGATATAATGTTACGCCTCGTTTTATACATGATTCTTTAAATTTAGGCTCGTTGAAAGAAACTAGTGTTATTATACAATTGACTTATCACACTAATGTTTATCCAAAAGGGGTCATTGAGGATGTTCTAGTACAAGTAAATGAACTAGGGTCTTAGTAGATTTTTATGTAGTAGATATAAATGATAAAATTTTGTATAATCTCATACTCATCTTACTAGGGAGACCATTCCTTAATACAGTGCAAACTAAGATAGATGTCTGTGAGGGTACCATACAATGGAATTTGATGGGGAAATTACTCATTTTAATATTTTCTATGTCATAAAGCACCCCTAATATGAGATTATAATTTTGCAATTTTATAATTAATGTGATTGACCCTTCAATATAGAAAGATTTTGAGCATAAATGTATAGATAAATTAGAAGTAGTTTCAACTAAGGAGAAGACCAAAGCTTTTTATGTCTTAAGGAAAATCTTTACTATTAATCAAAAAGTGCTTCTTTATTGCTCTAGATATAAATTTTTTTCACATAAATTACATCCTTATTGAGTTGATCCTTTTGCGGTTACTAATGTCTCTCCCTGTGGTGTAGTACATATTAAGAGTCTAAAAATAAGGGAGACATTGAATATGAGTGGTCATTGACTTAAGCCTTGTCTTGAAGAATTTTAAATGAAGACTGCAAAATTTGTGATCCTTGAAGATCTAAATTTTATCATGTAATGAGAAAACATGGAGTCAAGCTAATAACAATAAACAAAGGCGCTACTTAGGAGGCAACTCAAAGAGAGTTTGTCCTTTTCTTTTACATTTTTACATTTATTGTTTTCATTGAATGAATTATTTCTTACATTTAATGTTACGTGGCGGACAATGTAAATTTTAAGTATAGGTGTGGGGGATCTTATTTATTATGTGTGTTTTTAAGTTTGTTTCTTACATGTTTAAGTTCTTTTGCATGTTAAAAAAATAAACACAAAAATTTTCTCTTTTTCTATTGCTCCTAGGATTATATAGTTATAATTAGAAAGTAAAATTAACTAGAAAAATTCATAGCAACTTAGGCATTTACTTTTTCTTTAAAAGAGCGATGATTAGTGGGTAGACATAAGCCAATGAGATTTTGAACCTTTTTTACTGACACGTCTATATTAGTTTCGTTGCCTTTGCCTTGATATTTTATTTGAGACCACATTTTTATCAAATACATTAACATAGAAATGATATAATTATTGTTTTGTTTTCCGAGCTATATTAGCCAAATAGCTTGCTTAATGATATGATTTTTCCTTTTGTTAATCCCCTTTAAGGTTTATTAGTCTTTTCTTTTTATGTTAACTATATTACGAGCCCTTAACTAACAAAATGTCTTACTTAAGCCTTAAAGCTAGGAGAGCATTTATGATTGTTGATGTTTGATTTATGATTGTTGATGTTTGTGGATGCACAAGAGAATAAGTGTGGGGGTGCGCATATATCCAAAGTTAGTTATAATTGATGGAATGTGATTTTCATCTCTTATTAATGAATTCCATCATTAATGAAGTTTCTTTCAATTTTTGTCTTAAAAAAAAAGAGAAAAGAAAGATACAAAAGAAAATAAAAGAGAATAAAAGAAAAGAAGTTATTAAGGAGGAAAATCATTTGTTTTGCAAAGTGATTCATGTTAGTTTTTCCCGTTACAGTTGTATGAAATGGGTGAATTGATTATAATACAAATAAGCGAGAAATTGTTATGAAGACTCACTTTTTATGATTATAATGTATTGTTCATCATTGTTTTTATAGGTGATTCCTTCTAATTCCTTGTGTTTCATGTGGTTTACAATATGAAGGCTTAAATATAATTTGTGAAACATAGTTTTGCATTCATCATAACTAATGGTACCCGGTTTTGAGTGGATGATAATTTTTGCACTCGATACTCTATTAAGTGTTTTTTCTGCTTCATTAGTTTTAATGACTTTTGAACTACATGACCCTAATATTTCTCACCTTAGCCTTTGGCTTCATTATAACCTTAAAAAGTCTTTTAAGTCATGATTATGCATGTGAATTTATTGTGATAGAGCACTGAAATTTGCTACTTGTATCAATCCTTCATAACAATTACGGATCATCGAATTCCTAGATAGTGATAGAATAATGATTATTAAATTAAATTGTGAGATTAATTATTAATCATTCATGAAATATAAGAATTCAAAACAATAAATACTTGAATTCAAATGTGAATAAAAGTTTGGAACACAAAATCTTACAAGGTTATAACTAAAGTTTCGAATCCCCTTGAATCATAATGATTTAGTTTAGTCGCACATGGCTTTTGATCCAATAATAAAAATAAAAGAAAGTTAAAGAATTACTAAAAACGTAAAAAGAGAGAACCTCTTTCTGTTGTGAGGAACGTCCCTTTTTATAGGATTTTCTAATCTAATCCTAATCTAACTCTAACTTGTAAAGATGTCTATCTAAAACGAATTCAAATTCTTACATGATAAGAATAAGGCGACGTCTTCCAATCAAACTCCAACTATTCAAGTTATCAATTTTATCCACTGCAGCAATATTTTCACTTTATCCAAAATTTTATAATTATCTCCAATAATGTCCCAATTTGATGTAATCTCACTGTTCATCTTCTAAAAAAACAAATATTAATTTTAACATTTAAGCACAAAAAGAAATTCAAAACAAAGGAGATAATATCAAATAATACGTCAAAATGAGATCTTATCAGGAATTGAGTTTTTTTTTAAATAATGAATATACTTAAATCAAATGATTATAATATGCAGAAATAAGATACTAAATAGAATTCGTACCTAGTGTAACAAACAAGGCTAAGGTTTTAGAATTACCATATTTAGAAGAAAAAAGTGCATCTTTGAGGGTATCGATATCAATTTGATTAATAAGAGCAACAAGGTCAGCTCATAAGGCTTAACATAATTTGTAATGGCCACAACGATGAAAGAAGAAGGCTTGTATTGTTATTGATCATTCTTTTGGTTAAGATCCTTTTTCAATTTCCTGATCAAACATTCAGATATTCAATTTTTAGGTTCTTTATAATTACTACGATTTCCCTTCCTTGGAGGAAGAGAACCTATAGATCATGTAGGGGTCAAGACAATATCAATGGAACAATGAGATTTTAGTCTAGCTAACTTGGTCTCCTCAAATATAAGTTTGGTAATAATTATCTCTACCCAGGGAAGTAAGTCATAACGTTGAAGAGATCAACACATTGGTTCAAATTCACAATGAAGGGATACCAAAGCTTCATAATATTCATGCATTCCTATTGTTGAGTAGACAAACCAACTTCTCTTTATCATACCAATTAAGATCAGAGGCAACAGATTGATCATAAATAGCTTGTAATTGTAAAAGAAAATCATATACATATGTCCAACTTCATATTTATGTGATGTAGTTATCCTAATAACTGAAATTGATGAGCAACATCATATATGAAATAACATTTGACAAGCATATACAAACCTCTTTCACAGTTCCTAAATGATTAATGTATCTTTTAATTATCGACTCACATGTGTTGTGGATTAATATGAAAATATAATGATTTTTACAATATTTTTCTAGTCATTCTTTGAAATTTTCTCCGTCCTTCTCAGTAGATTTAATGAAAACATTTGTAAATAAAACATAACTTATTACCTCATAAAAAACTAGGTAATTCTTGAGTTCACAATACCTAGTCCTATCAAATGAAATAGCGGTGGGCTTGGCAACGTTGAATACATTCATAATAGTGTAAATATCCATAATAGTGTAAATATCAGTGACGGGACAAGTGTAACATGACGATTGTAGAAAATAGGACAATGATTAAAATGACAAGACATTTATAAGATAGGTGCAAGTTACTGCAAGTACAAAATATGATGCACGAGATGTATGACAATTAAAAGATAATGTAAGCACTCCAATACTAAGAAAATGAATAGTTTATGAGAAATTTTGTATATTGTTATATGTCAAAATATGTAAAAGAAAGTCTTTGTATAGCGTTATAAGTGGATTAAAATATCATTTATAATTAATTATCTAAATATTCGACATAATATTTTGTTATTATTATATATGCAATCAACCATGTTTTGATAGTTGATTAACAATAATTTTTATATTAATATAATTTTATAAAATAAAGCAAACAATTTAAAATTCTAATTATGCTTGATTTTATTTGAGAATAATTTTAAGATTTCATAGAAATTATTACATAACTCTTTTAGTGAGATCCTATTTTATTAGAAACTAAAATTAAAATTAAAAATATTTATTTAACTTAAATTTATCAATAAGTCCAGATGATTAGTTGATGATTTCAATAGGTTTGCACGTAATGGAGATGATCGTACATACTGATTTCCAGTTGACAAGCAGTCCCTCCCCCGGATATATCTATATATTGTATCATCACGTTAATCCGTTTCAGTTCACTCTTATAAGACATAACTGACCATAATTCATAGATAGGACATAGCAATTAAGCCTTTGAAATTATCAAAACCAAACACTAGAATGGTTACATAGTCCTTGCAGAAACTTGTTATAAAAAGAATAAAGTTTGTTTGAATTGCAAAGTTTCAAAGTATGATGGAGTGGTTGAACCTCTCCAAGAAGTTTGGGGCATCGTTGGGTTTATGTCGTTTTCATAAGCAGCCATTTGGCTGGCGATGACTTTGTTACTAAGCCAAAAGTTAAGTAATAATTTTACTTTTGTAGGAATATAAAAAGGGACCCCTCGTGATGAACAGCATAAATCAGGATGTTACTTTTGACTTTCATGGTGGTCTGTGAAGTTCAGTGATAAGCTCTTGTCATTTTGTCACTCTCTAATAATTCAATTTACGGCATTTACAGACACGTAATAAACGCTTTCCAAAAGTCGGAAAAGGACATGACAAAGACAAAGAAGCAATCCCGTTTTTACAAATAAAAAATAAAAAAAGAACATATCATTGGCATTATAACATTATTATTATTATTATTATTATTATTATTTCAAGTGTAAATAGTTTAAGGAAACTTCGAAACTTTGAGGATTAGGTATTAACTTGGATCAAACACTTTTATATATTAAGTATTTGATCTTTTTAAATTTCAAGCACTTATTCTAAAACCTATTAAGATAATCATAATAAATCTTGATTTTTTTCCAAATTAGTTGGTTCAGTCTAGCATTCAAACCAAAACTTGCTATTAATTGATTTGGTATAATATCATTTTCCTATCAGGTAAATGATAGCAATAAATTTAACGAAAAAGACTAAATCTTAAATTAAATAATAGAGATAGCTACAATTATTTAATTTAATTTTCTTATTTCTCACATGTTAAATATATAAATTCATATATGACCTATTTGTTATATATACCAATAATGAGAATTATAAATGACTGAATTTGTGAATAACTATAGAATAATCAATAGCAAATTAATTTGTCAAATCAATTGATATTAATTACTCATGAAATAAAAAAAACACAAAATAAGAAATATTTGAATTGAAACAAAAATTTAGGTTTAGAACAAAACCTCACAAAATTACAATTAGAGTTTTGAATACATTTGAATCAGAAAATTTAAATTTAACTATTCATGGTTCCACCAACAATAGAAAAAAGAATGAAAGGTGAAGAGACAACACAAAGAAAATTAAAAGAAAATTACAGAGAAGGTGTGACTTTTTTGTTTCCTTCCCCACCCCAAAACTAAATTTTAACTCTTGTAATGAATTTAACTTTAGGCGTGATCTAACCTTATCAACTGTAATAATCTATCGTCTATTTTACTTTAACAAATAATGATCTAATTTTATCTAATCTTTACTTGTCATTTTTAAATAAAATAAATATTATTTATATCAATTAAGTATTAAAATAAAATTAAAATAAAGGAAATAATTCTAGTTAAAATAATGAAATCAGATCTCATCAATAAACATCCGCTTCTTAATAAATTGAAACTTGGAATTTTGCAAACTTGGCAAAATAAGGATTGTATAGAGTGACTCCTGCAAGAGAACGAAGCTTAGCCTTAGAGGGTCTTGAATTGATATTTGTCATATGGGAGTGACCGGTGAAGCCTCCTGAGTAATGTTAAACACACCTATGCCAACTCGATTTGTCTTGTTAAGTCAAGTAATTCAATGCTACATCCATTTTAGTACCAAAAAACAGTAAGTGATTGGATCTAAAGGTTGACAATGAAATTACGCGTCAGCTTATAAGAAGTAAGTACATAAACAAATTCTTAAATTTCTTACAGTGGTGTGGATATTCTATTAATAAATTTCTCGCTCCTCTTTCCCGCAAGAGGCTATTGGATGGAAGTGAGTTTACAAAGTCAAACTAAAAGTTGATGGTTCTTTGAAAAGGTACAAGGCAAAGTTTGTTATACGTGGTGATAAGCAACAATTTGGAATTGATTATTCAGAGTCTTTTCCCCTATTGTGAAAATAGCAACCATTCGGACTGTTATAGCTATGCCAACATCTAAAGATTAGCCTTTATACCAATTGGATGTCAATAATGCTTTCTTGCAAGGAGATTTGAACGAGGATGTCTATATGCAATTGCCACAAGGAATGGATAATCCAGATAATTTGGTTTGTAAAATGAAGAAATCTCTCTATGGGCTTAAATAAACATCTAGACAATGGTATGCAAAGTTGTCTTCAGCCCTTTTGTTGCTTGGTTTCACACATTCTGGGTATGATCATAGTTTGTTTATCAGAAAAGAAAGCACCGAAAGCACCTCTCTCACACTTCTTGCTGTCTATGTGGACGATATTTTGGTCTCAGGGAATGATGTATCTATGATGAACAACATGAAACGTCATCTTGATTCTTTGTTTGGCATCAAGGATTTAGGGCCACTTCACTTCTTTTCGGGGTTTGAAGTGCCTTATGTTTCACAAGGAATTGTTTTGTCTCAACATAAGTTTCTTTTATCTCTGAGCGGTCTTATTGATCTTCGAGTTACTGCTACGAATTGTTCCTTGTCTGTTGATGGTTGTGGGGTTATTTCGGATGTCTTTTATTACAGGTCTATGATGAGTAAACTAATTTTCCTGACCCATATGCATCCAGATATTTGTTTTGCAATCCAGACTTAAGTCAATTTTGCAAAATCCTCGTCAATCTCATTTAGTGGCATTTCATCACTTGCTTCGATATGTTCGTGGCACTTCAGGGCAGGGTGTTCTTCTTCGAGGTAGTAACAATGCTCATTTGGAGGCTTTTAGTGATTTCGATTGGGCTGCTTGCCCTTTTACTTGTTGATCAATTACTGGGTATGGTCTTTTGCTGGGAAACTCATCGATCTCTTAGAAATCCAAGAAGCAAAGTATAGTGCTCCGGTCCTCATCAGAAGTTAAGTACCGCGCCATGTCTCATATTGCAGCTGAGGTAACGTGGGTTGTTAATTTGCTTGAAGAATTGGGTGTTCAGCAATCGATTTGTGAGCCATTGTGATAATCAGTCAGCTTTACACATTGCTCGCAATCTAGTTTTCCACGAACGTACGAAGCATATAGAGCTTGACTGTCATTTTACTCGTTCAAAAACTTCTTGATGGTTTGTTGGATTTGTGTCATTTGCCTACCAAACAGTAGGTGGTTGATGTGCTTACGAAGCCTCTTTCTTCACCTCATCAGCGTTCCCTTCTTCCCAAGCTAGGTATTTTATCCACTCCAGCTTCCGGGGCGGTGAAAGATTACTTTACTACTGCAGCAATTTCAAGTTAATTAATTAATTGGTTGTTACGGTAAGCTAGATGGTTCTACTTTCTTCTAGAATGTTTTGTTTTGTTTCGTGTGTATATATCTATTTTTTTGGAAGAGAACAGTGAACATAATTCTTCAGTTTAAAATACAGTTATCCTGCAACTAAATTCCGTTAGAGTTCATTTTTTTCTTAGAGCTTTCTATCACGGACAAAAGTAATGATGTTAATTACATGGTAAAGTGTAAGTTTAAGTTGAAGAGACGAGGACTACAAGGGTAGAGCTTCTACACTAGGTTACTCCCTCGTCCTCTTGATTTTTAAAAGAGATGCATATATCTTTCGTTATTTAATTATTAAAATTTTTATTTCATTGTTTACATTTACCGATAATGAATTATTTACATGCTTACTATTACAATTTACTGATAAATATTTTATTGGATGGACCCGTCATTTCAAACTTTTTACTTAATTTTGTTGAGGTATGATTTTTGTTAAATATATTAAAAATTTTAATATAAATAGAATTTTGTTATATATATTAAAATTTCCTTTAATTTTATTGATAAATCTGTAGAATATGTTGTATTTATGTTGTATGTTTTTTACTGTAGAGCTTGTACTGTAGCTAGTGTTGTAGAAATGTCAATATGTATACGTCGTTTTTGTACCAAATATCCAAATCCCTAATTTTGTACAAAATCATTTTTGTCTCTTTGTTAGGAAAATAGGATCTTAAATTTCGTGTTCAAAATGCTAACTGTGCTATTCTTATGATGTTGGCTGATGTTTTGAGGCAATAAAAATAATCATAATGACAATGCTATAAATAATTAGCAAGATAGTTGTAGCAGTTCTAATAACTTTCATATATAGCATTTAAAGGGGTGTGGCTTGATCGTTGAAAGCTAGGTTTAATTTTGGTTAGGTCTCAGGTTCAATTTCAAGCTAGCCTCTCTTGTAAGGGCCTGAAGCAGCTGATGTTTTACCTATAGGTAGAGAATTAATTGGGTCCTTAATGATGAGGCGTGTCCACTTGACCTGCCTATAGAGTGGTGTGTCAATTAAACCTTCAAAAAGGTGTGCCGGCTTTGCACACCTACAAAGTTTTTTCGAGTTAAAAAAAAAAAATTGATATGTAAAAGATAGAAATGATAAAAGAAAGTTGTATTTTTTTATCCTGCATTATCTCCAGTGGATGGACCTTCCTGTGCCACATATAGATCAATTCAATTTCAACAAATATTAAACATACAGACCGTAAAAACCTATAAATTGGTTTCTCATGTTCATATGATGGATCTAAGCTTATTATATTGATCTTTAACTTGGTTTATAAATTTTTTAAATAAAAATCTTTGCATCATATGGATTAGTTTTAATCCCGAAATTCCATCTATTATTATTTTTTATTGAAAATGTATTTATTTTATAAAACGTGTTACTTAATTTTATGATGATGTTTAGTAGATCTAATTGATAAATAATAAAAATAAAAAGCCCATGCAAAAACATTGCTCTCCAAACCCAAAAAGAAATGAAAAATTAAAATAGAGAGAGAGAGAGAAAGAGAAGAAACTTATAGAAAGAAACAAATTAAAGGAAGAACAGAGAGAGAGAGAGAGAGACGGAAAAGATCGGTAATGGCGACGGAGGAGGACATCCTCCATCTCCATCTATCCCTCTCACATTCACAGCGATCACGTTCTGTTCATTTCTCTTCTTCTGGTACTCACACACTGTCTCTATAGATATGCCTGTCTGTCTCTGCACGTGCGTTTGTGTTTACGTGTTCAGATCAGTTGGGCGATCACGGGTTCTGATTACGGATTCTTCCATTCACTGACCTCGTTTTGGGGAGGATCGTTTTGGTTTTCGTATCAATGTTGATTGTTTGATCAGAGATGGAAATCAGTTTACTTATGTTAATAGTCTTCTTTTGAATTTTAGAGTCAAACGCTTAATCTTTTCCTTTATACTTTTTCAAATTTATGTTTTCTCAAGGAAAGTTATGTTGTTTTGTTGGCAGTTTTTTGGTGGTTTCTTCAAGTCTGAATCTGCGTGGTGTTGGTAGTAACAAGGAAGAGGGTGGAAGTTTAGTGGTTGTGTATATGTGTGGAAGCTGTAGATGTCTAGTGGAGGAAGTGGGGAGGAGAAGCAATGGAGCTGTGGGAAATCAGGGATAGCAAGTTTGCAGAGAATGAGTTCTATGGTGCGCGATATTGGGGAGCCTTGTCTTTCTCAGTCACCTATAAAGGTTATTATTGCTGTAAGACTCTTATCTATCCATTTGCTTTTCATTTTCTTTTTCACTTACTGCATATTCTGTTGTTCTTTATCGAAATTGTTTAGTTTACTGTGGTTGGAGTAAGTTGCCTGATCTCTTTTTGGTCGTGACAGAAATTAAGCAGCTTTATTTGTCTTCCTGAACGATCATTGTTATATACATTGAATGTCTTATGCATTATTATCCAAGAAGGAATGCATTTGGGTCAAATAGAAAGAGGAAAGAGATGGTATTTGTAGAGTTGATCCAGTAGTTTCCATCAAAATTTTAGAATCACTTGAATGATTTTAAGTTTAATGGCTAGTCCGCTTAGTCTTTTTAACTGATTCTGATAGGAAACGAATACAGGAATTTTATGCATTGTTATGCTTTTATGTACGTAGAATCAAAGAGTACATGAACATGTAAAGTATTTTAATTGAGGATTGTCCTTAAGCAACATCAAGTTTGGATCTTATTTCTCTATTATCTGCAGTTTCTGGCCCAGTTTATAGCTCAGTGTCATGTTGTATATTAAAGGGGTCCACATTCATGCCTTCAGGACATTGCACTCTAAGTAACTCAAACAACAGCTAATTATTTCATGTTAATTGATGCTTTTTAGCTGTTTGTTCATACTAAAGAACCTAATGGAGCAAAATGATGTTTGACTCTTTTTTTGTTGTACAGCTGGAGCATAGAGAGAAACTTCAACAATACATGTCACCTTCTCTTGCGTCTTGTGAATTCCTTAATTTAGTTTCTTGAATTTGAGAATTGTGGGGATGGTTTGGCTTGTTCAAGTTGGATAGAGGTCTTTGTACATTTTAGCTCCCTTTGAATTTTAGCTGTAAAAATGACTGTTTCCTTTTATTCATTTCTTTTCTGAGATATCTTGTTCTCAATGGAGCAGGTTGGCAGAATGCTGAAGCCAGACAAGTGGCAGGCAACGTTTGACAATGATGGGAAGGTGTCTGGTTTTCAGAGAGCACTCAAGTTGATTGCTTTGGGGGTATGCTGTGTCATATTGCATTAATTATGTGCCTAAGCCACAGTCCATTTATGTGTTTCTCTGATTTTATTGCAAAGTCTTACCTTTTTCGGTTAGAACATGTTTGGGGTAAAAGGATGCATGTCTTTTGACCTTTACAATTCAAAGACTGTTTTGTATAATTAGTCTAATTGTCCTGATCTACGTCATTATCAGAAAGCATATAGTTACTCCAAAAGCAGAAACAGAAAGTAGATAGGTTTTTCTGTTTTCTAAATTTAACTGTTGGTGGCTTGTACGCATTTGTGCTTCTTTTGTAATATTCAGATATCATTCAGGATGGGTACAGTAGAACTAAAGCTTAATGGGTGTCCATGCTATTTTTAAGCTGGATAGGTTATTAAGAGTAGATTAATATATTCTTCAATTGAAAATGAAAAAGTATTATTCCATCTTTGAAGTTGTCAAGCACTGTTCATGAATTGCATTTGTATTTACTATCTAAATATCCTCTCTTTCTCTTGCTTACACATGCGTGCACACGCAAACACACTTGTGCATGTGCATCATATCTTGTTTTCCTCTATCCTATAATGGATAAAAGATTAGTCGCCTTGAAAGAGTCAGAGTTTATTGTCTATTACTTGTCCTAAATGGATTTTTATTCTCACCAATCTGATTAAGAACTCAAAGTAGTCAAGTACATTTTTTTTTCTATATGATGATTGTATTTGCATTCTGACAGGGTGTGGATCCATCTATTAGGTCAGAAGTTTGGGAATTTTTACTTGGTTGTTATCGACTGACCAGCACTGCTGAGTATCGAAGGCAACTTAGGATAGCCCGGAGGTCTACAATTCTAATTCCTTTATCATTAGTTCTAATAATGTTTCTTAGGGCCTTGTATTGTCCTGCTGCATTTTTTTCCAATGAAACTAATGGAATTATCAAGTTACTTCGTGACGGTTTATAATGCTATTCCAAATAATGAATGTGAGCTGTGGCATCATCTCTTGGTTCTCTCTATTGTTTGCATTGTCCAACATTAAGTTCATTCCTCTCGGCCTTGTGCTTTTTGTGCCAAAGCGTCAAGAACATTGGTAAAGTTAGAACATGAACTAGGATACATCACTATATGCTAGACAACTAGACATATCAAGGGTTAGCTTCTTCTATTCATGCAAGTTTTATTTAATCCTTCCTAACAATAGTTGTAAAGAAAAGCTCTTAGTTTCTGGTCTTGTGAACTGCTACTCCTTCTGATGGTTATTTTGTTCATTTTACTCAAACTAAAGTTTGTTACATATTTGTTTATGATCGATATGTACCTAGACTTTTGGATTCGTGAGATCTAACCCAAGACTGGATCTTACAGCTATCTTTGTATTCTCAACTTTCATTTCTTGGTTGAGTTGTATAAGCTACTTCTCCACTCGCTCACTCTGTCTCCCCTTAAAGTTTAACAGGGGTTCATGGAACATTTTTTCGGTCTCTGTTTTTTTTTTCCCATTCATTTTGTTATTGTAGAGTCAACAGGATGGTGGAGAAAGGAACTGAGGAAGGTATAATTTCTTGAAGAAGAAATGTGAGATTATGTACTGATTCTGTTGTGTAAACAGAATCAGATAATACTTTATCAAGTTGTATCCATTTAGATGTGGAAGTCTTCGGCACTGAAATGATTTCTGCCACTATTATCGCATCTAATTTGGGTTGACTTAGTCTTTGGGTGAAATTCTAGGATTTGGAGTTTGGAGTTGCCAAAATTCTTGGAGTTAAGTCTTTGGCTGATATTTGTTCACTTTTGGTCATAAAGTATATAAGAAAGATTAGATGTCGGTTGCTGAAAAGAATAGGAAGCATGACTTGGCAGGTGAAAGAGGAGAAAATGACTTAGGGACATTTTACTCTATACATTTTCTTTTATCTGTATATCTATTTATTTTCCTATTTTCATTGGTTCCAAATTACAGCAATGGCTTGTTTTGCTTATAGCAGTATGGGTTCAACATTCATAGCAAATGATTCTTATAAGATCTCCACTCTTAAAAGACTCAGTTTGGTTTATGATTTACCATTACACAATTGTGCGGGAGAGTGCCACTGGAAATGTCTGTTGACAACTATTCACATATAAGTATGTGCGAACTGCGTGTGTGTTAGATGTCATTGTATTTGTACCATTTGTTATTTGAGATGCAATGATTGGTATGTGAATATGATAGTTGTTTTAACATACTACCTTCCTTTCTGGGTTAAACAAGTTATTTGACGTATTGCATGGTTAGAACCTCTTTTTTCCTCTTTAATACATGTGAACTTCTTTATTTATCATTTTCACTTTATTAAAACTTTTCCTTCAGGGAACGCTATGAGGACCTTATCAAGCAATGCCAAATGATGCATTCAAGTATAGGAACTGGTGAACTTGCATTTGTTGTGGGGTCCAAAGTTATGGATATGCGGACATCCAAGGATGACAGGAAGGGGGGAGCTAAAGATGAAAGTAAAAAAAGTCCTATTGATTCTACTCATATTACTGACACAGTAGGGAACTGTAGAAATTTGGCTAATAATTGTATGGATACATCATATGAATGCGGAAGGGATAGCTCTAGTGATTCTATTGAGCTTAATGATGTGAGAGAAAGCACAGATAGTGCAACATTTGACAATTATTTTGTTCCTGAGTCCGGACCACTCAGTAGTAGTTCACTGAAAAGAGAAGATGCTAATGGATTACAGTATGATGCAGAGGGTTATTTTGATTTTCCTGCTTTACCTGTCATAAATTTGTTTGACAAAAGAGGAGAAGAATACAATGAGGAGCGAGCTGACAAACTTTCTATCCAACGGAAACTAAGATTTGAAGATGACAGAATGCACAGTTTTGAAATTAATAACAACAGAGAACTAATCATGGAACCCAATGGTTCACAATCGAACAGTCTTCCACGTGCATCTCATCATAACAATTCTGAAATTGAAATGGTTCATTGTGATGACCAGGGATGTGCATCTTGCTCCAATAATGTAGAGAAAGAGACATTGAATGGATTTAGAATATCAGATACTCCACAAACATCATTCTTGGCTACAAGTGCAACAACTTCTCAAGGAGTGGCCACTCACGATAACAGAGAATCTGAATGGCTTTGGACTTTACACCGCATAGGTAACTCCTAGCTATGTTCCATTCACAGAGGCAATGGATCTATGTAATGAACGGTTTCTTATGACTTGGGAGCTAACTTCAACTTTTGGCTTCAGTTGTCGATGTTGTTAGAACAGATAGTCATCTTGAGTTTTATGAAGATCGGAGAAATTTAGCAAGGATGTCTGATATCCTTGCTGTTTATGCATGGGTTGATCCTTCAACAGGCTATTGTCAAGGTTGTAACACATCCCATTTTTGTGGAAAATCCAAACTTTAGTTGATGGAAAATTGAAGTTTTGATTTGAAGCTGTAAACTCATTGTTTACTTGTTTGACTACTTGATATAGGAATGAGTGACTTGCTGTCTCCTTTTGTTGTTCTGTTTGAGGATGATGCTGACGCGTTTTGGTGCTTTGAAATGCTTCTGAGGAGAATGGTATTACTAGAGTTGTCAAACATGTTTTGTCAAAATGCTTCTTGCTATCTTTAAAATGTATTTGTTGCTCTTCTCCAGCGTGAAAATTTTCAGATGGAAGGGCCAACTGGAGTGATGAAACAGTTGCAAGCATTGTGGCACATTTTGGAACTAACAGACAGGGAAATCTTTGCACACCTGTTGCATATTGGTGCTGAAAGCCTTCATTTTGCTTTCAGGATGCTGATGGTCCTTTTTCGTAGGGAGTTATCTTTCACTGAGGTGCTTCAAATGTGGGAGGTGTGTGTATTTTGTTTGTTTCTTTTGCACAGAATATATGAAGTGCATTTCCTTTTACATCATTGGTGTCGAAAGAATCTAACTAAAAACTTACGTACTTGTATTGCTTGTAACATGAAACTCAAAGTGATAACCTATTAGCCAACATATAGAAGACCGAAAACCTTTGGCAGCACATGCCTAATTTCATTTTGCATATGGCTACCTGGTAGTCTTTCTAACCAGGCAAGCTTCTAGGGCTAGTCTCCAATGGAAATTGACCTCTCTTCCAAAACTTTTAAGCATTGTTTTACATTCTCATTTGGTGGATTTACTTGATCTGTATTGTCATTTGTTCTTTCATGTTGGTGTAATTATTTGAGGATCTTTTCTGAACACCTTGTAGTACACTCTTTTATGTTTTGGAGATGGACAAAAGAGATCAACTCCATTTTGCTTAGTGTGTAGCTGCTCTTTTATTTGTAATATGCAGGTTCTTGGTTTGAACTCTTTGCATGCATTCCCTGAATATTGTATTTGTGTCCTGTGCTGTACATTGATTTGCATCAGGAATTACTATTTTTTGAAAACTGGAGTTGAGAGTGATTATTGGTGTTCCTAGAAATTTTCTCTTATATATTGGAATCTTTTAGCAAAGTCGCTCTAACACAACCAACGTATGAACTTAAGCATAATTGCTGTAAAAGTCTGCCTTTTTTGTTGAAGAAATTGGACATAAGGTTTAACCTTCAGTTGGCAGGCAGTATACATTATCGATTGATGTAATTACCTTTATTGCAGATGATGTGGGCTGTTGATTTCGATGAATCTACAGCTGGTTATTTAGAGGAAAATTGTCTGGAGGCTCTGGTGGTACATCCTCCTAGGGATTCTGGAGGAGAAATGAAAGAGGAATTTGAAGAAGTTGGTAACAATAGTGTAAAGGACGGTTCACATACAAAGAATCGACATGCTGAGCACTCCACTTCTTACCACACTGGGATGAAGGCAGAATCTTCCCATCCTTTGTGTGGTCTGACAAGAAATTTTTGGGCAAAAAGTGGTCACCTTCAGATTAGCAATGTTGTGTCATCAACTAAGAATGGAGATGATGAGCTGCCAGTCTTTTGTGTGGCAGCAATATTAATCATTAACCGTCATAAAATCATCAGAGAAACACGCTCAATTGATGATATGATTAAGGCATGTATTTAAATTCAAGATCTGTTGCAGTTAATATAATCATAAATGACTGGTGCATGATAATCATTCCTCTTCACTTTTTTTGTTCTATATTGGATCATCTATCTAATCTCTCCTAGTTTCTGTTGAGATTGGAACTTGGTTATGATTTTTGTTCTCCATCTTCTTTTGCTCAGAGAACTCCATGGGATTAATAATAACCTATCTCACTTGTTTGGATGCGTGGATGGAAACCTTTGATTGTATATTAACTTCAGGGAAAAAGTAGGAAAGGATTGAAAATTGAGTCTGAGCCAATCCTGTTGTCTTATTGGTGTATGGTAAACCTGCATTTCACCTATTATAGGAATCGTAAAAGTTTTGTCAATCCTTGCTGTATTATGTACCTTGACTAATATCTGATTTTTGAACCCTCTATACTTGCTGACTATTCTCATAATGTTTTTCTTTAACATTTAATACTTTATCATACAGGTTTTCAATGATAAGGTTCTAAAGATTCATGTCAAACAGTGTATACGCACTGCTATCAAACTTCGGAAGAAGTATTTTTACAAAGTGAGATTCATGTTTAATTAACAAAATTATGCTAATGCCACCCTTTCAGCCTTTATTCTCTTGTTTAATCTTCTGTATTTTGGATGCCATATCTTTCATAGCTGCTCACTATGAGACTTTTTTTTTTTTGGTGAGGCAGCTAATAAAAAACAAAAGTCCTGCATCTCAGAATGGTGAATAGCCTTCTGTCATTTCTCGTGTACAGCGGCTGTCTGCATCCAAATTCTAGCACTCCGAGTTGGTATTTATGTCATGCCAAGTTACAATTCCGCCTGGACAGAGTTTTGTTATTAGATAATTTAGGATGGAATTGTTATCGATTAGTGCTGTTGCTGGTCCAAGATTCATTCAGTTCTTGTCCTTCCAATTTCTCCTATCATCTTCCGTGAGGTAACTATTTGTTGCACTTACTATTGATTGATGTGAGGTTTTCAATTTATGCATGCTTCATTCTCAGCCTCTATCACTGGCATCCTTAAAGTTGCCAACATATTCTGTTTCAGTAGAGATGGATCTTAGTTGGGCTTAATTCAAAGTGCTCGTTGCAGTTTTTAAGAATTCAGTTGATTGGTCAAACTTTTACAGTTGGGATACTTGTCTTGCATAATTCTGGGTCTACTTGATGTAACGAATATGAAGCGCAGAAACCTTTATTATAGTCTAAACCCTTATGGTTTGGACTATAATGAATAGAAGAATAGCTTATGAAGAGCATCATGATCAGTTTTCAGTATATACATTTATTGATTTTCATTGCAGCCATCTTTAGGACTAAGAGAACATGATACTGATCCATTGAACTAAGAAGCTTTGTGCATGAGCTCAGAATAGGAACCATTCTCATTTTCTCTGTCTATTGTTGGAGCAATGCTATATTCAAACCATACCATCCACTTAGCAGAACATGTTTTCTCGAATTTTATCATATCTGTCCCACAATATTCTGAATACTGTCTCCTTATCTTTGATTTTTCAAGCTGACCGTTTTGTATGGAATCAAGTGAACTGTGGTGTTGTTGGTGACACTAAAATAAACTACATACTTTCATGACCTTTACTTGCTTTGGGTGACCATAATATTATAAGTCTAATATAAGACCATTTGAAACTATCATTTTATTCATCTGAATGGAACTTGGAAACTACATATCAAGTATGTTTGCAAGTGCCTTGTGAAATGGTTCAGTGTTCTTGACGGAAGCAGAACCAAACTGAGAAAATTTCAAATGGTTAAAACAGAAACAAACTTGAGAGAAATTCAAATGGTTATGTGATAGTGGAGTCTTCTTAGGTCTCAGTTTTTTTCTTGTACATTTTCTTCGCATTATTATCTTACTGGTATTTCTTTTTTTTTCCTTAGTGAACAGAAAGATTTGGACGTAAACACAAGTTCTTTATGGGCAAACGGTTCCAGTTTATTGAGATACTCTCAGGTTAGGTAAATACAGGTCATCTTCTTCACGTACAAAATTTCATTGTACCACATATTTAGATTAACTAGTCTGTTGGCAGTTTTGATCTCACTTGTCTTCGTATGAAATTCACAAGAGTACAGGATATTATTGAAATTTTACCAATAAATCCGGTGGTCCAAATGTTTGATATAATCTTAGCAACATATATGTAGTCTTTATTATCAGTAGGAAATGTTCCGTACGTATGTTCTTATTGGTAAACTGTTCATCTATTTCCAAAGGAAGACAATGTCATTTAAGTTCACCATTTTAATCTATACGCTTATGACAAATCCATTCTTGTTAAGATGTAATATCTACTGGGATTTATACTGATTATTTTTAGTATTGTATCTGCAATGTCTGACTGCTTATTTCTCAGCTGTTCCTGTTAAAACATTTCATTCCCCTATCTACTCATTGATATAGCGGATGCCCTTAGGAAGTCCTCAAACACATCAGGCCCATCAGCAAATTCTTGTATGAACAGCAGGGATTTATGGGATTTGCCCTCTTAAAGCAGGACACTTGAGAATCTGTAGCTAGAACAAGAATCTGGGTTTAGATAAAACCATTTCTGACTGCTACCTTTTCCTTGTGTGTGTGCATTGTGCATTGTGCATTGTTTTCTCATTTGATCTACAAACTCCGGGTCCATGGTTTGGTCCAACTTTCCTGTGTTACTGAACCTACTTAACCATTGATACATGTTTAACAGTCGACAATACCGAGAAACGTTTATTAACTATATTCTTAAGGACCACAAGAGAGAAAGCGAGTGCTCCTTCTTGATAAAAGTAGTGGGTTTTAAAGAATGAAGCATTTTCTGTGTCCTTAGATTGGATTGTTCTTGGAAGTTTTATCAAACCTCGTACGATTTGAACAAATAAAGTCTTCCAATCTAAAAGATGGATTGGTGCTGATTCAAATGCATATTTGAATGTCTATAGTAGTAGTTGAAGACGGATTGTTTCTGATTGCCTCGCTTGAACTCGTATAGGATAAGAGGGAACATCTGCCTGTTTGTTCATTCCATCCCATATCAGTTAATTGGCCATAAATTCTTACCAACATGTACCTATTTTCAATTGAATAGCAATTTTTAAGAGATAAATAAGTTTTCAAAAAATTAACAGATAAATAAGGTTGTTTAATTATAAGAGGTCAGGATTTATGTTGCGAAAATGCACTATGTTGTTTACCAAAATGGCAAGATTGAGAATGTCAGCACCTGGGACTACGCCAGGACACCGGTTTTCAGGTACTATTTTGATCTTCTCGTATTCAAACATTGAAAAAGAAAGTTTTAAGAATACATAAAAAGGCTTATATCCTTCAAGTCATGAAACCAAACAGAATATTCAAACATAGAAGAAAGAAGAAGAAAGTTTCAGTTGAACGAGAAGGGTTGACTATGTACGCACGAACAGTTGCAATGTCACTGCTAAATTGTCAGTAGCAGGAGTGACAGTGCACCCGTTTCTCTTTGTCATAATCTATGGCACGGGGCGACTGTACCCAATTTCCAGTGCCACCTTGTATCCTAGAAATTGGGATCATCTATTAAATTGATCCCATAATCTATCTTGCATTAGCCTTAACTTTCCAAGCCTTTTTTGAAAACTAATTTTCATTTTCCAAAAAGAGGAATTGGGTTACTTCCAATTACAACTCCCGTGTTAGCTTTCCAAGCTTTTGATGCAATGGGATTAGATTTATCTTTGTATAATTTCAGAAAATTTTTCAAAATTTTAATTTTTAATATTATAAAAATTACAAATTTTAATTTTAAAAAATTATTTAAAACTATGTCTTTACCGTATCACATTTCAGATACGGGAATAAATACTGTTGTCTGATAAAAACCTTTCTTTTGATGCATGAATTTCATATTTATTCATTGTAACATATTCTTGATTTTCATAAGGTCATTCGAAGAATGTTTTAATCAAATTCTTGATATATACAAGCCAACTCAAGACGTATGGAGTAGGTTCTGACCTCCTAGATTGACATTTAGCTCAAGAAATCTCTTATACACCATCAAATCTACGTGACAGTCACATCTCAAGGCTTCTATAACTTCAAACCAATATCCCTATACCATTATAATCGGATGATCACACTGATCTAGATCTCATACAACATTGATATGTTAGAAATTCTCCCAAATAAAGATAAGGATTTCATGTCAACTTATCCTAATAAGCACCACCGCCTAAATTCACCACACATTGTTGCTCTTGCGAAATTGGCTTGTTCATAATCTCTTGCATCATATGATGATACAAATGAAAATTTTCACCCCCGGGTAGACCAAGTGGCCGAGTAAATCTGCCAGGTACATAATTCGCTATATTTCAACTGCCCAATTTGCAAACTTGAAACTTCCTTTCAGATTAAATTTAATAGCTAATAATGTACAACAAAGTTACAGCTAATCGTCCACTTCCAAAAAATACTAAAAACTGGAATAACCTTGCAGACTTGCTCTTCATGTCATTAACAAATGACAGCATTGCACTATTATGATGTTTGAGCACCTCAACCACAGTAGCTACTGTATATCTATCAAGAGCCCATGCTATGATACCATCTTGTTAAGCATCTTACTCTGAACTCCTACTGCCTAATTACCTTCATTGAGATGAAAACTGAGCACAGAAGCATACAACAATCTACCATGGGGTAGCCGACAAAAAATGAACAAGTGGCCATCATATTCCCAAATTTCTTGAGGTAAGTTTGTCACCATGTAATGTGATCTTCCAGCAGTCAACTTGGAACATAAAAACTGACAACTTTTTTGGCACCACTACACAAGACGCAGAAATCAGAATGTTAGCATGTTCTCCAAGTTATTTTGCCACGGTACACACTCGGCGAAAGGATAACGACATGCGAATGCGACTCAAGCGCATCAATATCTCATGTAAAACATGCAAATGTTTTTTGACACAAATATACTTTCTGCAGTCAGAAACATAAGAAATTATGGCAGCTTCCCTCACTTCGTCTCTAGATTTTAAAATGAATGATTTTCTACTTAAATTGATTTACATTGGCTGGATTAAATAAATGTGGGAAGAGTTGACATGTATCTCCATTTAATTAAACAATTTCAGCTAGGCTGACCAACAAATAAAATAAATAAAAAATCAACACCAAAAGCAATAACTGATGCAGAAATCAAGCTGAGAAGTAACATCCAATAAAAGAGATTCAAAGCAAAGTCATAAAATCATGCTTACAAAATTATGTGCGAGACTAGATATATTACCGTGAAACTTATCCTTTCGAGTAATTATCCCAAATGTTTCCCGAGTTTCACGAACCATAATACCATTAACTCCAGTAAAAGATGCTATTTTACAGTCAGCAACTGCCACAAATACAAAGAACGTGAGTAAATAACTTAATCTGACAGAGTCAAACTGATTATGCAAAATGATGCATCCCTTACAAACATAAGCCTCTACAGTCCGAATTAAAACAGTGGGATGGAGAATAACCTAGAATAATAGCACCGTGTAGATCTGCATTGAGAAGACAATGAGCCAATTGATTACCCCTACATGATTGAATCATGTAATATTCATGAGATCCATAGGCCAAACATATAAGATGCATGCTTGCAGCATTAACAAATATTAAAAATTTTGATTTTCTTACCCAGTATTTTTAAGAAGCTGGGTTATGTAGCCCTTCCACATCTCATGCATTGTCTTAAAGGCATCATATCTGTAGAGCAAGGTTGCATTTTTAACACAAAATTACAAGTAAATCTATAATCATACAGAGCATAAAGAAGGGAAAATAGAAAAAAAATAGCTCCAGTTAAATAGTAAAGAATTATGAAACGTACTTATAAAGATCTTCCTGTAAATCTAATAATCCACACTTTTTCAGTTGCTTCATGGACATGTGCTGTTTAGAGCGCTTTGAGTGGGTTTTCAAAGCCTTCACCTCAGAGCTGATAGGTTTGCTACGTCCTTGTACATAGTTATCAAGAAGGATCCAGTTATCAATTTTCTTGGTTTTAGATCCTTGCGTGTACTTTTGAGAAGCGTCACCATGCTGAAGAAGATCATGCAAGACTTTCTCCACCCCATTTCCTCCTTTGCAGTACATCTAGAGAACACCAAGCATTACTGAGCAAGGTATTACATTAAAAATTGAACAAATGCAGCTTCAAGGACCTTAATTTTTAAAAATGGCATACATTAGTATTGGTTGTTAGCAGGTTCTGATGTACTGGTTGTGAAATCTGTGAATATGCCAAACTATTTTCTTCTATATCTGTTATAACAATTAGCAAAAATACATTTCAGTGTAGACCTCCATCTAGTTCATAACGGTTCTATCCGACAAACCTGAAATACAAATGAACACATAATAGAACTCTAGCTGACGATAAATATAAAAACAGTAAGGTATACTTTACCTTGGGCTGAAGTGTAACCAGTGAAAAAAGCACTTCCTGCACAGAAGCCACAACAAAATTTGATCTCGATATGAACTTGAAATCAAGCCAACTGGGAGTAAACAAGCTAAAAAGTAAGACCTTTCTTCAATGAGGTACTTGAAGAGAGAGTTGCTGCGTTGTCAACTACACGTGGAAGAGAAGTTTTTGGAGAATTATCTTCTCTTTCGCCTTCCTGACCACTTACTTGTTTGCTCTTCTTTTGATGTTGAAGCAACTCAGCCTTGGCAACAGCAAACCTTCTCTCCAATGCCTCCAAAGTGCGTTTCTTATTATCCTGACGTATTGCTTGGGTCGCCATCACCAGCTCTTGCAGCCCAATGTCTCTCGAACAAGAAGCAAACCTATTCAACGCATGGAAAACGAAACTGGTTAGAATGCAGAAACACTTGGCAATTCTTCAAAAGCAGCACATGATTTTTGTAGCAATCTCCCACAATTTCAACACCAATCCAATACAAAGATATAAGCTTTATTGTAAGCCCATATATTAATCATGGTTTACTTCCCTTCCCTTCAAATATGAAAGAGAAAAGCTTCTCATGTTCTTGCACCCAACAAAAAGAAAAGAAGAGCTTTCCATGCTATATGGTTTTATTGAACTGTAGAACAGAGATTGGTCAGAAGATGGATAGAGATGAAGCGGAAAGATAAAGAATAGAATAGAATAGAAAAAAGTCAGGTCCTACTCTACCTTTCTTAATCACTGATTCTTTCTTAATCACTGGAATCAAATTGGAATTTTGATTTTTCCTAGTTTAGTTAGAAGCCGAAGCTGAATCTGAAGCTCTTTCTAGGTTTTATCCCTGAGATGGGCTACTTTCTTTCACTTGCCCACAACCATCTATAGTGTTTGCAATTCTAAAATTAGGCGAATAAAATAAAGAATTGGGGAACTCCTTAAAGCAACAGGAAGGCCGAATAACTCAATTGGAAGGAAGGAGCCATACTTGCTCCAAAAGCAGTAGAAACAGTAGCATTAATAAATCAACAGGAACATGAAAAGAGATCCAATAATAAAAGACAGATTAAGTCTTAGATTCCTAACAATTCACATATTGTTTTCACTAAATCCAATTCAATTGAATTAATGAAAAAGGGGCCATCTAAAGAAAATTATAAATATAAAAACTACATCTATGAAAATA
Organism: Erythroxylum guanchezii; assembly: GCA_025629825.1. Classification (NCBI taxonomy): domain Eukaryota; kingdom Viridiplantae; phylum Streptophyta; class Magnoliopsida; order Malpighiales; family Erythroxylaceae; genus Erythroxylum; species Erythroxylum guanchezii. The sequence continues at coordinate 8,245,697 of JAOTAX010000005.1, read as the reverse complement.
TATACTTTTACTTTTATCAAATCGTCCTAATTAAGTTGCACTTGTTTATTCAAGATATCACCAAGTTATTTCAAAGGTCATGTATTGAAGCACTTTCTGAATAAACACGCTGAGACTATGATTTAAGAGCTTTGAATCAATTTTTTAACATGCATTATCAAAGCTTCCTCTTTCAAACTTAACCCATTGCCTTAAAACCCCTTCTCAAGCATCCTTAAATCAACTTTTTTGCTATCATTCAAGCATATCCAATAATAATTATGTTTCAGTAATAAGCTCTTTTTGGCATTCTACTGAATATTAACTAACAGATGACTTGATACAATCTGGATTTTTATATAGTAAGTATTGATGATCTTTGTTGTTAACGTCTTCCTTTATGAGTAGATAAAAAAGACAACCTTGTTGAATCTATTAAATTATTGAAACTCTTCTTTAAGATATAAAAAAACACTTAAACTTTATCAGCACAAGTTACTGTGTTTATTTTCCAACTGATTCATCATGTCTAGCAGCAACAACGAGCTTTACATATCCTCATATGCAATCAAAGAAAGAGAAAAAAAAAACTAGCAATATAAAAACGACATCTCTTACCCTAACAGGCTGTTTGGTACACTTAGAATTGAATTCATGTATGAATTGAATTGAATTACATTAATGAAATTAGAATTGAATTCAATTTCATCTGTTTGGAACAAATCCATTAATATTAGAATTGAATTCAATTACACTGTTTGGAACAAATCTAATAATATTAGAATTGAATTCAATTATTTCA
>JAOTAX010000005.1:8233633-8244816 GCA_025629825.1 Erythroxylum guanchezii | reverse complement strand
GCTGGAAGAAGACGAGAATAGGGTTGAGAAATTGGGGTATTATTGGGTTTCTAACGTTAACAACGAAACCCACGCTCACTTGATTTCAATTCACGTGTTTTTTGGCATGATTTCAATTTCCATAGACAGATGGGTTTCAGCTCATGTTGAATTCATGCTAAAAAGAGTGTTCCAAACAAGTGAATTAATTGAATTCAATTCCTTGCTTTTCAAATAGGCTGTAAATGCTTACTAGCCGCTGCAATTTCAATTTTGTCCTTTGGAATTTTCAAAGGCCTAGGATTTCCAGTGAAAATAAGGCAACAACCCACGAAGAGAAAACCAGAGAACAACGTGAAAATTAGCAGGTGACAACAAAGAAGGACACGCAACAAACATTGAGCAGACGATTAGGGCATAAAGAGCAGAGACTCAAAGAGTAGTCGCGGAGGGTGACGAGAGGAGAGGTTTAGGCTACAGGTCCAATTTGATAATTCGCCAGCCTGAAAAATATAAATTTTCTTAAATTTGGTCACTTTAATTCGAGTGGTATAATTTAATAGTAAAAAAAATCTTTAATTCGTCAAATTTTTAATTTAATTTTTTAACCTTTGGATTTAGATTAATAATTTTTGTTATTAAAATCTATCAGTTTATTAATTAGTCAATTAATTTTTTAAACTAATCGGTGTGTATAAATTAAAATTAATTGATTAATTTTTTTAACATTCTTCTTTTTTAATTAAAATTTAAATTTTTTGTTAAGTAATATTAATATTCTTTAATCATGTTTTAAAATTTTTTAATTTTATTCAATTTTTAACTATTTTTTTAAAAATTAAAATTGTTTAGACGATTTGCTAAACATTATCTTAGCAATATAAGATCTCAATACATATAAGTCGTTTGTTAGTAATGGTTGATTCCAATTTTGTTTTTTTGTTGTTGTGATTTTCAGTTTTTGTTTTTTATTTTCAGTTTCTGTTTTATGTCAATATATTTATATTTTTATTACTGACATAATTACATATTAAATAAAAGATAAATTATTTTTAATTAAATAAATTTATTTTAATATCTTATATAATATTTATTAAAAAATTATTAATAAAATTAGATGTATTTGCCATTTCAAATACTCTCCCCATTGTTAATTAGATGTATGTACATTATACATATTCAATAACCTTTGCAGGTTCAACTAATAATTGGATATAATTCGAGCAAACAAATTTATATATTTAAGTTATATGATTGGCCAGTAATTAAAGAAAATAAGTCATTATAGAGTTTGTTACTTGTTAGTAGACTAAGTCCCATTCAATAGTGCTAGCTGATCTTTAAGGATAATGTTGGATTATCTTTTAATTTTAGCAAGTTTGTTGCTATTTTCTAGTTTTACGTTAAATTGACTTTATATAACTATAATACACAACAGTTAGGAGCAATAAGTCCTCTTCATATTTTCTCTATTTTGTCCTTCTGTTCTAGCTTCATTGGTGGTATTAGACTCCCCTTTTTTTTTCAGCAGTAGCCTTTGTTTTAGTAGCAAATAGAAGCTCTTTTTGCAGTAACAAATAGTCTGGTAAATTATGGAATCAAGAATTAAAAAGCCAGCAGAAGGGACAATCCTCATATTCTAAGAAGACAACATTTGAAGTTAGAAAATTGAAAGAACTGAAGGCAAAAAATTATCTTTCCCTCCAATCCTGAAAACTATTCTTTGTAAAGAAATATCCAAGGATATTTGGGTATCTATGAAGAAAAAATATCAAGGTTCTCTCATACTCAAGCGAGCACAACTACAAGCTTTGAGGAGGGGTTTTGAGGTGTTGGCGATGAAGGACAGAGAATATGCCACCAGCTATTATGTCAAAACGATGGAGATATGCAACAAGATGTGTTGCTATAGTGAGAAGATGAATGATGTGACCATCATAGAGAAAATTATGTGTTCCCTAATGCCAGAGTTTGATTATGTTGTTTGTTCGATCCAATAATCAAAAGTCATAAATGTTCTCTCCCTTGAAGAGTTACAAAGCTTCATATTAGTTTATAATCAAAAGATGACCAAAGGTCTAGCAATAAAAGAGCAAGCATTAAAGGCTTCTACCAAGACCCATTCCACAAATTCTAGAGAAAGGATTAGAGGTCGAGGTTGAGGACGAAAAAAATGGAGAAGCAGAGATGACACTGAAATTTTTAAGGTTGAGATTCAAACAAATCGAAAGTATAGTGATTTAGATGTCATAAATTTGGCCACTATCACTATCAATCTGAGTGTTAGGCTAAGTTGCCTAATGATAAGGAAGAAAGTTCAAATTTCATTGGAAAAAATGAAACAAAGACATTATTGATGGTTATCCATAAAGGAAAGGAGTCAGAATCGAGTATCTGGTATATTGACATAGGTTGTAGCAAGCAGATAAGTGGTAGTAAGTTTTCTTTTTCTTTTCTAGATAAAATTTTACTTCTACTATGAGTTTTAGTGATAGCTTTATCGTGAAAGTGATGGAAAAAGTGGCATTAAGATAAAATCCAAGAATGGTTTTATGGAAAAAATTCTCTAATGTGCTTTATGTTCCTGACTTGAAAAATAATTTTCTAAGTGCTTGTCAGTTATATGAAGCAGGTTATGTTATCACCATTAAGAAAGATGCTTGTGAAATTTATGATCTTGTTATAAGTGTAATTGTAGTTGTTCTGAAGAATTCAAACAAATTGTTTTCTTTAAAGATTAAAAGCATTCAATCTTACTTTGTGGTTGAAGTAATGAATCCCTCATGGTTATGGCATTATTGTTATGGCCATTTGAGAACATTGTAACTGGATTACCTCAAATTATTCCTCCTTCTCAAGTCTGCGAAGAATGTGTTGTTGGCAAACAACTTTACTCCTAATTTTCAAAATGGAAATCATGGCGAGTAAAAATTATTTTGGAGTTGGTGCATTTATATATTTGTAATCTAATAAACCCATCTTCTAATGGAGTTAAACACTACTTCATTACTTTTATTAATGATTTTTCAATGAAAACTTGGGTGTATTTTTTATAGAAAAAAAATCAAAGGCTTTCTCTACATTTAGAAGCTTCAAAGTGCATGTGTAAAATGAAGTTAGAAGAAATATTAAAACCCTTCGAACAAATCGTGGTGGTGAGTATTGCTTTAAATAATTTGAAGCTTTTTGTGCAAAATATGGCATCTAAAAAGAACTTGTAGTGACATATACACCATAATAAAATGGTGTATTGGAGAGGAAGAATCGGTTTTGCACATGGTGAGAAGTTTATTAGCGAAAGGAAAAGTTCTAAAGACATTTTGCTTGGAAGCAGTAAATTGGAGTATTTATGTTTTGAATAGAAGTCCAACTTTTTTTGTTCAAAATATGACACCCGAAGAAGCCTGGAGTTGCAAAAAGCTAGTTGTGGATCACTTCAAAATTTTTGGATGCATTGCTTACGTCCATATCCTAGATGTGTGAAGAAAAAAAAACTCAATGACAAGACTAAAAATGTGTCTTCCTTAGTGTAAGTGATGTATCTAAAGTATATAAATTATTTAATCCATAATAGAGAAGGTTGTGACCAATAAGGATGTTACTTTTGATGAAGGAAGCATTTGGGACTAGAATAGGCAATAAACTACCTAGGTTCTTTTTCATAATTTGGATGACTAGGAGCAAGATTCAATAACTTGTGTGTATGAAAATTTAGCTCCAACAACTATTGAAACCTCGTGTAAATTTGGAGAATCTGAATTTACACTTTATTTCTCACACAATTAAGTAGAGAGTAGAGCTACATATAACACATATATCATTATTAATTAGGGATCTTAATCCCTATGATGAAGCCTATAATATTTATGATATACAACACTCCTCCTCAAGTTGGAGCATAGATGTTAATCATGCCCTGCTTAAAGATATTCAATTTGAGTCCCATTTAAAGCCTTTGTAAAAAGGTCTCTTAGTTTTTTTTTCCCAATCTTCATATATCTTATAGAAATCAAATTATATTGTATTTTTTCATGAACAAAGTGATTGCCAATTTTAATATGCTTAGTTCATTCATGAAACACAAGATTAGAAGCTATATGAAGAGCAACTTGATTATTACCCCATAACTTTGTTGATATCGAGACTTTAATCCAATTTCAGATAAGAGTTGATATATTAACATTACATTAAACATAGATTGTGTCATAGCTCTAATATTATGATTCTGCACTTGAGTAAGATATAACAATTTATTTCTTACTTTTCCATAACACCAAATTTCTACCAACGAAAACGTAAATAGCCAATGATTGATTTTTAATTAGTCTTAGATGCTATCCAATCTTCATCTAAGAAACAATATATATGAGTGTGGTCTTGATCTTTATATAGTATAACTTATTCGAGAGCTCCCTTAAAATAACGTATAATTTGCTCTAAGGTGGCCTGTTGATGAACTGTTGGAAAAGCCATAAATTGACTTATAATACTAATAGAGTCAGCTATATCAGGAAGAATTATCGTAAGATAATTTAGTTTCCCAACCAATCTCCTATACTTCTCAGGACTTCAAACAAATCTTCACATTTTATGAGTTGTAAATTAGGTGGCATAAGATCATTACATTGTTTAACACCTAATTTCCTAGTATTGAATAGCAAGTTAAGCAAATATTTTCTTTGAGGTAAGAAATTACTTTTCTTATTCGTTGTCACCTTAAGTCCCAAGAAGTACTTTGATTCCCCCAATTCCTTTGTTTGAAATCGATAATGAAGGAACATTTTCAGAGATAAAACTCTTATAATACCATTACCAGTAATAACAATATTATCCACGTACATAACAAGAATAATAATGCCAAATGTAAAGTGTTTGTAGAAAACTGAATGGTTAGACTCGCTCTAACTCATTCCAAATCGTTCAACTACTTCACTAAAATTTTCAAACCAAACATAAGGGCTCTGTTTTAAGCCATATAGAGATCTTTAAAGATGACACACTTGCCCATACTCCCCCTGAGCACAAGCCTAGGTGGTTGCTATAATATCCCGTCTCTTAAATTGTTGAAGGATCTAAAGTGTTAGACCATTGAGTCACATAAGTGACATCTTATAGAATGAATTTGGTTCATTTGTGATATGAGTTTATGACTATATTCATATGCATAATATTAGCATACACACATGAATTGTGATTTAGACAAATTGCACTCAATTGACATATTGCGGGATATGAAACTAAAATGAATGTGTAATTCTAATGTCTTGTACTTTGGATTACTAATGACAAGAATTGACAGACTATAATTGGTAACTTGGAATTTATTGTTATAATTGAGAAATTGATGAATTAAAATGTACATTTAGTCTAGGTAAAATATCAAGTGACAAGACAAGTGAATACATGAAAAATTAGGATGACAAAGCCTATAAAATGAGCGACATTTGGCATACATAATTGAGTGACATTTGGCATAGAGATTAAGTGACATATGGCAGCTTTAGAAGAGGACATATGGCAGCGTAAGAAGCAGGCATGTGTACCATTTAAGGGGAAGACATGTAGCTTGCTTCCTTGTAGGACAAGTGTCCTTAAATAAGGAGACATTTATCTTAACTTAGCTAATGACATATGTATATGGCAAAGGCTTTCCTAAGTTGTTTCTGTTGGAATTCATTTTTCCTCCTTCCTCACATTTCCGAAATACACTCATAACCTTATAGCTTTGAAATTTTGCTTTACTTATATTCATAGTCACTTCAAGATTCATACAAGATTATGCTCAAAGATAGCTATAATCTGCTATCATCTCTTTACCTTTGCTAGAACCAATCTACTTTCACTTTATGCTTGGATGATCTTGCATGTATGGAGAGCTAAGTTAGACTTGATGAATTGAGCTGGAATTGGAGCTACATAAGTAAGTAAAAGATTGATATTTATGGCATGTTATAATAGAGAATTTATGATAATGAAATTGGGATGAATTATATATGATGTTGATGATAAATTATGATGGAAATTTCTGCATGAACTTGGATACTTTTCTGTTGTGTTCTTGATGTATGAACAGTAGGTTATGGATTGTTTTATGGATGAATTATATTAGGATTTGAGGTATGATGAAGGTGAATTTATGTTAAAGAAAGGTGCTAATATAGTGATTTTGAAATGGCAACAGAATTAGGATACAGGATTATTAGTGAATGATAGTTTCTGTTTTAATTTTGATGTGTGAAAGATAATGATTTGTGAGTTATCTAATGAAGGATTTTTGAATTGGGTTTGGACATAAATTTGATAAGGGATTGAAGCATGAATAAGGTAGAACTTAAGTGAAATTGATGGACTTTTGTGAAGGTGTGTTGGATAGAGTGGAGGGAGTAAAAATTGGAAGCAAAATGAAGGTTATGGTTGAGTAAACTTTCGGTTCACTCATTCCATGATCGTGATATTTATAAGGCTCCTTCCCAAGGTCGTGGGAAGTATTTTGGAAGGAGAAAAGGTCAGTTTTGGGAAATGTTTTGGACTATATAACGTTAAGACACTTTATAATGGTATAATTGGACTTGATTGGGGCTTGAAATGAACCTAGTGAGATGTCGAATCAATTGGTTAAAGGTCTGATAAGTTTAAGTTGTTAGTTAATGTTATAATTTAAGGAATGGTGTAACGCCCCATATTAGGGGTTAGGATATTGAGGAATTTCAATGCATAGTAGGCTTTGCATAATTAAGTTTTGCTTATTATGCATATGCATTTCTGGACTCATACAAATTATTGAGCATGCATTCATGACATTCTGGTTGTAATTGGTTTTAGAATTTGATTAAGATGAGAATTTTGGTTTATTAGTGATGGTAATTTATTTGGAAATTATTAGTATCATTTCGAAATTTTTGGGAATTTAAGAATTTTTCTAGAAATTTTGGGACATTAAGAAAAATAGGCCAATGGTAATTTGCCATGTAACACCTTTATATGAATGACAAATGGCCCATATGCAATGGTGCCACGTGTCAATGGGTTACTAAAGCACGTAGCATAAGTGTGTAAGGCCAAAAACATAGTAACTCTTTATTTTCTTACGGTTTTGCTTTGTCCTCACTGAAACCCTATTCTTCACTATCAAAGCTAGGATTTTGCTAGAGAAACAAGATAAGTGAAGTTTTAAGTTTCTAAGTTTTATGGACGCTTTTGATAATGTGTTGTGTATTGGAAATAAGTACATGTATGAGTTGGATGATGTTTTATGTGTTGAGAATGAGCACATCCATGAGAAGTTTCAGTATTATAGCTTTGGTAATGCCTAGGATGTTTTATATAAACTTGGTGTGATTTAAAAAATATACAGATTATGTATTTGAGATTGGGGGAATGGAAGTTCATTGTGATGTAGTTAAGTACATAAAAATACGGTAAAGAACAGTGTGGCTATAGGTTCTGCATTGGTTATAGTTTGAAAATAAAGTCATAGAAGTAAGAATGGAAAATATGCAGTAGTGAGAGAAAGTGAATAGGTAGTTTCGGATTTTTGATGTGTTTATGGAATCTGGACTTTTAGTTTAATCGAAGTTGTGGAGTTGAAATGGAAGTAGAAGAATTGGTTTAAGTGTGATATGTGTTCATTGAATAAGATTTAGGTGTAAAATCAGGAAAGTTTGAATAAAATCAGGAAAGTTTGAAGATGACGAACTTGAAGGATTTCATTTCTGTGAAAGTTTGCCACGGCCAACTCTCCTGGGTTTGTCACGGCCAACTTGAAAGATTTGACTAGAATTCCTTTCGGGTAAAGTTCGGCGCGATCAACTTGTGAAAGTTTTTTGAGAATTCCTCTCTGGAGGAGTTCGCCGCAGCGAACTTTTCTCTACTTTAAACATGCTTCGGTATTTTAGGCATAACTTTCTCTGTAGATATCTGAATTGAGTGATTTTTTTATTTGGATTAAACTAAAGGCATAAGGATACAATTTGTCTGAGGAGAATAAATTCTAATTCTACCTCTAAGAATTTCAGAATCTGATTGGAAGTTAAGATAAGAATTCTGTTGAAGCTTAAGAACAATCTAAAATATTTTGGGAATAACTTTCAGTATACTGACCCAAATTGGATAAACTTGGTATATTGGAAATTTTAGTATACTGAGTATGCTTTTCTTTATACACAAAGATGTATTTTGTTTATAAGGCTACACTTGTTTAGAGATTTTACGTTTAAAGATGTATTTGGATTGACTCTAGTTTAAGTGGGAGATTGTTAGTGTTATGATCTAGAAGCCAATCATTAGGTGGTTGTATTCTAACAGTTATGTTCATGAATTGGATGGTTTATATCATTTTGTTCCATGAGTTTTCATTATTTATGGATCATTAGAGTTGAGGATTGTAGAACAGAAAATAATGATTACTCTGAAATGTCGCTAATCTTGATAATTAACATGGAATATTAATTGATCACTAAAAGATTAGTGTGTGGATTAAATGATGGTGATGTTCTCTAAGCCATTCGATAAGGAGTTATCGGTTTAATCACATAGATACATAATGAAGATTATGGTATTTGACAGACCCTAAATGAAATATTATTAGGATTGTGTTTATATTATTAATGTTTCATACGTGTCTTGAATTCTATAGTATGAGATGTTCATTTTCTTACATGAGAAATGTGTATTTGTTGGCATTGTCCAACGCTAATCGTAACAGGTAGCTATACATATAATGCCACAGTATGCGTGATTTGTGTAGAGAATAAATGTTCATTAAAAATACTATTGTCCCTCGTATATGATATGAATGATAATGTATATAGGCCCTTGATAAAGTAATATTGTATGGATGCAATATGATTAAGGAGTTAATCATATTTACGATTTACTTTGGAAATCAAGAAAGAATAAATTGGCAAGAATGGCATATTCCAAGCTTGCATTTATTCAGGATATTATGAGACAAGTGAATTGACACGAAAAATTATTGCTTCAGGATCACGATTTGTGTACGACACTTATTATCTATGTCATTTGAGTAATTATAATGTATTTTCCTAGATACCGCTTATGATGTATTGAATTAAAATCAATTTTAATTCTTTTGTCAACGTTACATAGATTCCAATGGGTCACACCGAAAAAGATTTGAATATAAAAAAGGAAATTATTATAGTATATCATATGGAGATATGAATATAATGATGAAGTTAATTTTAAGTGTTCAAATTATTTTGTCGTCATATGGTATGAGAATAAATGTTATGAGATAATAAATTTAATCCTAGATAAATATGTTTAATATGTATGACATGTCATATAAATTTATTGCTTAACAAAATAATGCATATAATTATATGGTGTAGTTATATGGCAAATGGGTCAAATGTTTAAATTATTTTAAAACATGAGATAGATGATAAAGGGGGTTTCTAAATGAAAATTTCACATGGCCAACCTTGTAATAACATGAGCTGTCTATGAAATCAACATAAAGATGTGTTTAAAACCTTATGAATAAGTTACCCTTTTCATTTTGTTTCTTGGCTTTATTTATACAAGGGTTTTTTGGACAATTAAAGAGGCTTTTAATTAACCCTAATTTGTCTAAAAGGAATGTAGATTTTTGGACTTTGCTTTGATTTCCAACTACTATCGATTTCTTCTCTTCTCTTCCACGGTTTCAACTTTTTTTGTTCTCTTTTGTCTTCCTCCAAGTTGATTATCTTCATCCTTCTTACAAGACCCAAAAAGCTTTGCCATTTAGCTCAAGTGTTGATCAATCAATCACCATTTAAATGTTTTATTTTGGGGATTTCTAAGATTAAAGATAAGCCATTGAAGTACCATCTAGCTTTGGGAATCATTTCACTTTCTAATATATCTTTGGTGGATACCTTGGAGTGCATCTCATTTGGTGTAAAGGAGACACGACCGTGAGTAAGGAGACATAGTCGTGAGACCTTCTATTTGGTTTGGAGGCCAACTTCTAGGTATAATGGTTCATATGCTTTAATTATGTGCTATTTTGGTATATGACATGGTTGCAAGACCAAATCTTTGGCTTCTAGTTGATTAAATTTTTTTTAACCCACTTGAAGACTTAACAAAACCGATAATTTGCTTGTATCCTAATTACCTAATTTTATTGGAAATTGTGATGCCATATTTGAAGAGTTCAAGAAGTCTACTATGAATGAGTTTGAAATGTCTAATCTTGAGATGATGCATTATTTTCTTGGCATTGAAGTGATGAAATTTTTATTTCCCAAAAGAAATATGATAGAGAAATTTTGAACAAGTTGCAAATAAAAGATTGTAATCCTGCAAACACTCCAACTAAGTTAGGCTTGAAATTACACAAAGACTTTAAAAGGAAAAAGGTTGACAACACTCTTTAAAAATAAATGATGAGCAATTTGATATATCTAACTATAACAAAACCTGATATAATGTATTCAATAAGCCTCATCAGTAGATACATACAGAAGCCTACAGAAATGCATATATTGGTAGTCAAGAGAATCCTTCGTTATTTGCAAGGAACTCATGATTTTGGAATATTTTACAAGAAAAGGAATCAACTTCCTTGGATTTATTGATAGTGATTATGCAGGAGATTAGGATGACAGGAGAAGTAAATATCTTTTATATTTGGTACATGCTTTATTTTATGGTCATCCAAAAAGCAACCAATAGTCACCTTGTTGAGTACTGATGCTGAATTTGTTATTGCTACAGCTTATGCTTGTCAAGTTGTTTGGCTAAAAAGAATTCTTGAGATGTTGCACTCACTCTAAATAACTAGGAACTACTACAATCTTTTCTAATAATAGTTAGCAATTAAGCTCTTGAAATGTCCAGTACTACATAGCAGAAGCAAGCATATTAATGCGAAGTTCTATTTTTTGACGGAACTTAACAATAATAGAACAATTTTGAAGTATTGCAAGAGTGAAAAGTAGGATGCTGACATATTCATTAAGCCTCTCAAGTTTCATGTGTTTCAAAGCTCAAAAGATTGCTAGGAGTTGGCACGTTGACTAGCAAGTAGTAAAACTCAAAATGTGCAATATTTTAGTTTAAGGCAAATAATGTTATCGATATTGGTCAGTAGACCAACTCCAACCATTTAGTTAAATTTTGTTTCAACTATTCAGTAATGATAGCTAATTCAAATGGATAACATTGGATTATTTTAATCTTTACGCACATTT
>JAOTAX010000005.1:8216131-8227316 GCA_025629825.1 Erythroxylum guanchezii | reverse complement strand
TTTATCAATATGTCTGTACTTGATAAGCGTTATATATCTTCTGAATTTTCTCTATTTCTGTTCTGTCTATATGTTTCTCTAAAGAAGTGTTCATTTTCTGTATGTTCGAGTTCTTACCTGCTTACTCTCGTATAAGCTTAATTTCTGTACAGTCAGTCACTCTTAACTTTGAAATTTAAAGTCCTTTATATGCTTATGTGCCCAGCATTCACATAAAAGGGATGACTCATAATATCTGACACAAACAGATTAGTATTAAAGAAAATTGACTCCTTGTGATCCAATCTGTTATATACTTTAGCATAAGATCTACCATTCTACAGTCCTCCTATGAAGGATGGTTAAGTTGAGTGCTGTTTATCAGCTTTTCAGTACTTGCAGTTAGAAAATTCAGGACTCCTTTTCAAGCTTGTAATCATGAGCTTGCCTTGAATGAGCTTGTGTGCTGGGTTATTAAGTGAAGTTGCATAACTTTCTTTAAGTTGTCTTTAGAACTTGACACTAAAAAGGTCTCATTTCATGTCTATATGTTGTTGTTAATGGCCAGAGTGAAAAGAAAACTTTTGTTATGTTCTTGAATTAATATTACATTTATTCATGTGAAATTTCGGATGCTTTTTTAGTTTCAAGTCAGAGACTTGAAACGGTGAATGCATTGGTGTTGATGAACCCTTTTGTTTGATTTCATGCTACCTCATTTGTGTGTGGCCTTGAAGTGAATTCATAAGACATACCAATGGACTTGATAGGAAATTTCAGGAGGACTAGGGCATCTTCTTATCTCCCTTATGGAACCTTTTTCTTTATATGCCACACATTCAAGGGATATCGTTGTTTTCCTTGTAGAAACAGAATTTAATTAGGAAAGGATCAAATAAACCTCTGAGCTTTACTAATAAAAACGTGACTTCTTATCTTGTTTAGAGTTCAATTAACCCCTAACTTGGTAAACTAATAATGTGATCCTTATTTTGGTATCAGTCTTTTAAGGCTGATCTTTTCTACATTGTAATATTATTGGGTTAAATTAAATGCTGCGGATCATTTTTTTATTTGAGAGTAAAGATTAAGGGCTTATTTAACCACTTCACGAATTTAATTGATAATTTGTGTATAGTTTATTTGATTTATGTTTTTATTACTTGTATTTCACTAATTGCTAAGATATTTTTGGTGATATAATCTTCTTTCTCGTTCAAATGTGATATTATTGTTTTCTTTTTTGAGTTCACATTTATTTTGTTAAAGTATGTAATGATGCTCATGTTTAAAGAACATTGATAAAAGCTGATATGGATAAAGGGCAGTGCCTTTAGACACTTGATTTAGAACTGTGAAATGCCTGAGTGCTTGTATTCCCCGATTGAAGATAAAATACAAGAAAAGAGAGAAGTAGCCTGTGAGCTGAGTTGCTGCAAGAGCCAGATCTGTGCCCAAATCTTGAGCTTGTCAAGCTCAAGTGATTTGGCTCTGACAACTGAGTCTTAGGTTGTATGTGGCATGTCATTGGTTCCATTACAATACTTAACCAGGCCCTGAAGGTCAATTACATACAAACTTGTTTCAGGAGCTGGTTTTACACTTTTTCTGTTGCCATGTTTTTGTTCAGTCCGCAACTCAGCATTTGGTGTTAGCGGTTGAAACTGTGGCCAGACAGAAGAACAGAGGCCATGATTACGGATTACCGCATTCAACATCTAGCATTTCATGGATTCTTTGTGTTGGATGATAACCAATGGGTTAAAATGAATAGGATCTTCCGGAAATCTTGCTCTATGTTTCCAGACGAACGGACTCTGATTGTGTTGCTTATATGCAGGATTTACTTGCCAGAAGTAATGAAGCAGATGCCACCACTCCCAGTTCAGCTAGATGAAGAGCTGACTAAAAAGTTGCTTCCCCCACCAAACCTTCCAAAAATCTGATGATTCTTCTCAATTCAATTGTGCTTGAAGATAAAATCGATCGTTAATGGCTGCTCCTCAAACCCTTTACTGAGAATTAACCGGTTCTAATAACCTTCAGCTTAGAAATGCTGTAAAAATAGGTCTGGTTTTTTGTTTTCCCGTACATATGGTTTACTTGAAAGCAGTTGAAACTGACTTGGAGTTTCTGTAAATACTAGGAAATAAAAAGCAGCAGAAGTTAGTGTTAATGGTTGTCATTGTTTTTTTCCTTGAAAAATTCTTAGATAATCTTATATATGTCAAGCTGCATGCACAGGGGATGGGAGATAAGTTGCATGCACCATGGATATACATATTGAGAGATATGTTACATACACTCTTTTAATATAAGCAGATGGTTTACCACTACAGTCCAGGCAAGGAGGGCTGTTAAAATTAAATCTTCAATAACTGAATGATTTGAGTCATTTGCAGATAAAAACAATTTTATTGTAGCAAATAACAAAATATAAATATTTTTAATGAAATCAACGTACCATTGCACGAGGGAATAAGATTCTCTGTCTAGTTTTATGGTGTCTTATTGTGTTCAGTGAATCTCAGCCATTCATTTATGCGGGTCTCGTATGGGCTTCAGATAAATAAACATGGAGCTCGCATAAATGAATGACTGAGATTTACTGGATACAATAAGACACCATAAAAATTAGACAGAAGATCTGGACTCTTGCACGAGGCTTCCGCCTTTGCGGTGTCTGGGGGTGGTCACAATGTTCTTAATTTTTTTTCTGTATTTTTTAAAAAAGGTTGCAACGATTTATTACCCAATGTAATAAAATGAATCATCGAAGGATTACTTAGAAAGAAGGGAATATTATCACTTGCAACAAAAATTAATCTCTTCTAAATTTAAAATTAAAATACTTTTGGTGGATCCTATTGAAATCCCAACAGCACTAACATTTGTGTTGTTTGATATGGATGATGGCGTGCCATATTACTTAGATAATATAATACTCCTGGTTAATTGATTTGATTAATGTTGGATTTGTCAATTTGGTTACGTCTAACGCGATAAATAAACCCAGAAAAACAGGACAAGGAACTGATCAGAGGGTAAGTTGAGTTTTGAGGATGTGGTAATGCTAAAACGTGACACAAAGCCAACACTGCGTTTCTTATGCCTCAGTTTCTTGCTTCCTTCTAGCTCAAATTCAACACAGACACACAGGCGCAGGAATACGCGTATAGTAACTTGAAGTTGATGGATTCACTTACCTTACCCTTATATGAAGGTGCAGTTTTGTACGAAATGGCTTTGAATTGAGTTCCCTTCAATAAATTATGGTTTTTAGAATGTCATTATCAAAAAAGAGTTCAGGATATATATATGATTGGGACCTTATTCATTTGTACGAAATCTTTAACTTTAGACCCTTTATTATGATTTGAAGTTGGGTATAAAGGGGTGGTCAATTGCAACAACATTTTCTTCCACACCTTCAAAACTACTCCTAGATATCTCTCATAACCCCTTAAAACAAGATTAAATTCCCTAAATTTAGTTTTGTTAGATTTGTGATCAAACTCTGTCTTCGTTAATTATATAAGCAATTTGATATTACATAACTATTACCTTTTCATCTTTATTTAGAACCCTATTTTTTATAGTTAATTTACGAGATATTCTGATTGGGCTCGAACTGTCGGTGACACCTTTAAATCATTACCATGCCTATATTATTCCCGGCTCATGCCGTGTAAGACCTGAGAGGCAGTTTAATATTTAACACTGTTACATACACAAGTAGGAGTCGAACTCCTAACCTTACTTAAGCGAAGACCAAACTCTTACACCAGAACCCTTTTTTTAGAAAAGAAGTTCGAAAGAATAAAAGCAAAAGGAAGAAAGAAGAAATTGAAACCTAAAAACGTTGCTTCTTTGTTTTCTTCACACAAAGAGAAAATCCTGTTGGGATGTTTCATTTTGTTTATTAGTTGATTGGGGTAAGCCGACATAGGTACATGCTTTTGTAAGAAGTAGTTGGATCAACATCTTACAGGAAGAAAAGCATATCCAAGACTTATAACCAAAACGACAAAAAGAACGTATTACCAAGTGGTCGTTAAAACTGACCTCAAACATGCCTTTTGCCTAGAAATTAAGTGGATTTTTGGTAGAATTCGAAATAAAAAGAAGAAAAAATTGGATTCGTAATTAATATATATGTTTGTGTATGTAATTAACTAGTACGCATATGGAAGGAATAAAGCTTAAGGAGTTGGTGGGATTCGAGGAGGAGTGGGGTTTGGTTAACAACACCTTATGTATGGAAATGTTGAACAAGGCTTGACTGGTCCTTAATGCGAGGGTAGAAGCAGTGTATATGCTTTGACATAATTGTTTTTTATGAGAAAGATTGAAGGATGTGGCCTTATCACGAGTTTGCTTTCTTTGTCTTGAAAGGTATAAATACAGTTGCTTGAAGGGCATTGGAAATGTTAAGGTGCTTCTGTTGAAGTTCTTGACTTTAGTTCTCCCTTCCAAGGGCTTTGGGAACACTCAAAACTTGGTCTTTAAATGATTATTCATGCAAACCGTCACTGCGTGTCTAGATATGGGTTACATACAGTTGCTCATCTTTCCTGAAAGTTATTTTCCTGTCCAAAGAGACTCGAACTTCTAGGATTGTATCAAATAAGCTTTTTGATTTTTGAGAGCCAGGAGTTGGAATTTTGAAAGGTTTTTGATGATAAATCAGAGCACAGATTGAAGATATTCTTGGAACTGCAGAGAGATACATATTGCAGAGAAGCTGTTGAAGGGAAGCGTTTAACTTTTGAAAGAGTTCACCAATTTCCAAGTTCCGGTTACTTGACCGATCAGATATATACAGGTATTTCTTGATTTTCTTCTTGTTGTGTGGTTTTCTGCTGATGATCACTGCCAGTGTAGTTCATCGACATATTCTCGGATAAGCTGATCATTCGTCATAACATTCAGTCTGCATTATTTTTTTCTTTTTCACAAATGCGGGATGTCTGCTTCAAGCCGTTTAAGGTCCTAAAGGGACCAAATCGATCTTTCAGTGCTTTTCGAAGATCAACATTCATTCACTTCATACATGGTAGGCTGATCATCAAACATTCTTTTCTTGCAAAGATATAAAACAGGCAGCTTTTAGAAAAGTTAGTGCACCCGCTGACATAATTGAACATATTTTTCTCAATTCACACTTGGCCACAAATTCCCTTTCCCTTTGCCTTTCCTCCATGGAATATATATACATATATGTGTACCCTTTCTCCCTTATTGTTTAAGTTCCTGCGCTGAGTCCTGGCTTATAGGAACTTGTTTGATGAATAAAAGTTTGAAATCCAAATGAACTTGTTTGATGGGTTAGTTTGTATCTTTACTTTCTAGTGGGAAACAATATTGGCATTGGCATTGGGTTTAGTTAGAGGGGAAAATGGCTAATGGGATAGGTTGGTTTGGTCAAATTTGCTTTGCATGAACCATTAACTTCCTTTCAAAGCTCATTATTTTGCTTGTTTGACAGGTTATAAGTATGGGCTCCACACAACTTAGTATGCCCTTTGTTCTCTTGGTTTTAATCTTAGGCTCAGGACAACTAATCTCCTCAAGTGCTTCTTTGCCAGGTAAGTTAGAAAAAAAACAAAGACATATCACCGCATAAACCAATCTTTAGTGTCCAACAATATGTTTTGCTACATAATTAGGTTATTTATATTTTACAAACTATTGCATACTTGTAGAATATCCGAAAAATTGGACTTTCCCTTTTGGAATGCGAAATGCCATTATAGAATCAATTTATGTGATAAACATCAATTGAAAAAATGAAAATCGTGATTAATTAATTGTTGATTTTAGAAAAAATTAAAAATAAATATTTGAATTGACTTTAAACTGCAGATAAATTAAAAATTTTCAGTAAACATCAAGAACAATCTATATCTTAATCAATTATAATATTTTAAAGTGGACAATATTTATTGAGACGCTATTTTAGAATAATTTAAGCTTTTGGTTCTTTTTATATCGACTCTTAAACCATTTCTCAATACATGAAATTTAAAAACCTTTATTAAATGCATAAAGATTATAAGATATCAAATAGTCTCGTAATTAATTGGAGAAAAACCAAACACATGAAACTATCATTTGTTATGATTTAGACTTATCTTTTGTGTATTAGGCTTGTCGAGACCGTGACAGAAAACTAAATTCAACCTTTTGATGTTGAAATCAAATAAGAGTTCATGTACTTAAGGAGTTAATTAGAGAACGATAGTGAGGTTTCATTAAATCCATCCACTAAGTGCAATAGAAAATAAGATTTCACCTTAAAATTAAGGTAAGTTGGAAGACATTTTTTTAATTTTGACTTCTTCCAACTTTCAGACAACTTCACTAAATCGTCCTTACGGTTAACTCAGTCTAAAATAATTACTTGCTCAAAATTGTTAGTAGTCACCACCATCAACAGTAATTTAAGATATTTGGAATATGTTAAAGTTATAACTATTTCGTTTATTGGTACATACTACAGTATATAGATTAGCAAAAGGAAAGTAGACGTTGTTTTGAAACTTGTGCTTGGACTATAGGAACAAATCATCTCAAGCTATACAATGACTCGGAAGCCAGTAGAGAGTGGGATGACACGGTGAGAGTGGACCCTCTTGACAATTTTAAGAAGTATAGAGGAGGCTATGACATTACCAACAAGCATTACTGGAGTGTAAGCCTCTCTCTCTCTCTCTCGATCTCTCTGGCCATTAATAAGTAGTGTACAATATGTATGAAGTAACATCAATGGTATTAAGTTGGAACATTCTGCATAGAACATGTAATCATTTATCCAATCCATGGAAGTTGAGATCAATCATATCCCTTTCGTAATCTTTCCAGTATGGAGTGCTCAAACTAACTGGTGTTAACTAGCTAATGAGAATAATGTAATAATATGTTGCAAGGATCATGCTTACAAATTTCAGGCATACAGAAGGGGGTCTAGTAAGAGGATTCGTACGATGTTTTATTTCTGAGATCCACAGAATGGCATACAAATGGTAACCCGTCATTTAAGAAAATAACATATTTTCATTTGGCAGTCAACTGTTTTTACAGGAATTTCTGGATATGCAATTGCGATTGTCTGGCTTCTTATTGGCATACTATATGGAAGCTTTCTTCTAGCAATCCTGTGTTGTTGCAAAAGCAGAAGGAATAGACAGCCCAAAATTTCATCGCCCTGCTTTAAGCAGCGTTACATATGGATATGGCGTATTTTCTTTTCTGTGTTATTCACTATCCTGGCAATGTAAGTCCCTGAAGTTCAATTTCGAATCCTGAAGACGTTTATACAAGGAAAAAGTTGACTTGTCAGTACTATGTGCAGAACTGCGTCTGGTCTGGTTCTTGGAGGGAATGCAAAGTACAATTCTCAAGCAAAAACTGTTCTCAACATCATCATTGACACTGCAAACGGTGCTTCAGAAACCATTTACAATGCCACTCGAGCAATGAAAGGAATAAGAGACAATCTAGGATCGACCAACCAAAGTATCATTGGAAATTTTGGTGCATCGGGAAAAAGTATTAGCGATGCATCTTATTTCCTCACATCTATATCCGAAAAGCTAGATGCTGAAGCTGCTAACATACATAGACAAGTTAAAAAAAATAGTCGCTTGATTGACGAGGGTCTCGAGATAGTGTAAGTTTCTGTCACTCATCTCTCGAATATAAACATTGTCCAGAAATGATTCAACCCAAGCATGGTGAAATTTTAACAAACATCTACCACTTGTCCTATGCATTTTGCTACTCAGGCTTCTAACATGTGTATTTTTGATGAGGGTAGGTACATAACGACCAAAGTGATTGTTGCCTGGAACCTGGTTGGTTTAATTGCTGGTTCAGGTGCCTTTCCATTTCTGTGTGCCTTTCTATGCCTACAAAATACGTTTCCAATTTATTTTCATAGTATAATTGGCACATTCCGGTTCAATAACAATATTTTCAGAAGCTAACATCTTATTGATACCCAAACAGTTCACTTTCAGTCAACTTTTTGTCATATTGGATTTTTTGATGCAATTCTCATTGAATATTGGATTTTTTATACTGCAGTCATTGGAATCTCGAGGTCAAGAAGAAGAGCCCTTCGTTTGTAAGAAGCCTAAACATTGAAATTTAGCCTTACCAGAATATTCTTTGACAGAAAACTATCATGTCCATTGAGTTATCTTTCGACATTTATTATTGTTTCCTTATGTTGCAGGATAATAGTGCTTTGTTGGTTCCTTACTGCTCTGTGCTGGCTCTTTTTTGGGTTGTATTTCTTCCTAGATAAGTAAGTGATAAGTTCATTTCCCTGATTTCTTCTACAAAGTTACAAAGATTCCCAACAAGAACCACACTTTCGCAGTTTCTCCAGTGATACATGTACAGCTCTTGAAATCTTCGAAGAAAATCCTTATAACAGTAGCTTGACCTCCATCCTTCCCTGTGATGAACTGCTCTCAGCACAACCGGTCTTGTCTAATGTTGGGGCAGGGGTTTACAACCTTGTTAATCAGGTATTTTTGACTTATATAACAGAATTGGAGAAAGACTTTCGTAACTCGAACTGACTACGACTAGTATTTTCTCTCTGCTGCTGCAGATAAATGCAAACTTATCAGCTATGCAAGGATCATCCACCACATTCTTTTCCATCTGCAATCCCTTCACTGCACCTCCAGACAACCAATATGAGCCAGATGATTGCCCTGCTAATACAATCCGAATAAAAGACATCCCAGAGGTATTTCAAGGAAAGATGGGAATATTAGTGTATAATCCTATTTATGCATCAGCAACTATCACTGCAATTTCAGTTGCTGTCAATTTTTTGCATTACCAGTAATGGGCCTAAAGTCCTCGAGCTCTCGTCTTATGCCTTTCCTTTCAATAGGTGTTGAAGGAGCTTAGTTGTTCAGATTCCAGCAATGGAGGATGTGACAATGGACAATTCATACCTGCGAGCACCTCAAGGACGTTGACAGCTTATGCAATATCTCTACAGAACCTTGTAGATGCATATCCTGGAATGGAAAACCTGGTAGAATGTCTGACAATTAAGAATGCCTTTTCGGAGATCATCTCAAAGCACTGCAGACCTTTGAAGCGGAACGCTCACATTGTATGGGCATCAATGGTGTGTCTGGCAATTATCATGGTGCTATTGGTGGTGATTTGGACGGTGCAAGTTTATCATGAGCAAGAGCATCATTATTCAGATGGACCTTTGAAACCACATTCCAACAAAGCAATTGAACTGGGACATAGAGAAGCTTGAAAACATAGTTCAGGCAGGAATTAGCAACCATTTATAAGATTCATATTGGATTGGCGCTGGAAGGATGATTTACAAGCAATTCCTCACGTGGTCATCAAGCAGAATCGAATTCTGAGAACCATAGTTCCGGACATAACAGTGTACAGACGACTGAATAGAATCGTACAATTCAGTTTGATTATACACGAAAGGGAGAGGTGAAACCAGACAAGATTGGCGACCTTTGCAGCAGAAAAGTTAGTTCTTTGATTCAATACGAAGACAGAATCTGGGGGAACCAACCCCGTCAGTGCAGTGCAATTTCTAAAGCAATATCATAAAACGTCAACATTATTTGGTTTATTTTACTCTTCTGGTTTTTGTAATACATCTCCATTCATTTCTTGATGTTACTTGAATATAATTCAGTTCAGGAATGAGAAAGGACCTGCGCCATTGGCTGCCTTATGTCAGGCTCATTCTACTAAAAGATTTCATTTTTCACTAATAAATAAGGTTTATTTATTTATTAACTGATAAAATAATATATGATCTATTTAATGAACCTTAATTATCAACTTAAATTCGCTCTTTCGAATTGAATGGTTTCTTAACATGGACTCGCGTCAACAAATCTTGGAATTTGATCCACGCCTCTCCAGGGACTTGCCCTCCAACCTCCTTAAAAAAGGCCCAAATGATTCGTCTTTTCTCAAGTCTCCTCCTTGCAGTTTATATGTCAAGCTGTTACCGAAGCAATGGCAGGTTCAGGGAAGTTCAGAAATTTTAGTTGGGTGTTAGTTTCTTTTCGTAATTTTTGCAGACTCTTTTGTAGTTGTAAATCAGTACCTGTTGAATGTATGCATAAAATTGCTGATATGCGTAGAAGTGACTGCACACATGGCATTAAGATTGAACATGTTTTTAGCGCCGGTGGTCTACCGAAAATAACTTCTCTATTTTGTAGGAGTAAGGTTGCATACTATCAGATCTTCTTAAACCCTGCATTGATGTGAGATTTAGCTAGGTGTGATGACGATAATGATGTTTTTAGGGCTATTATTGAAGTGTTCAAAGTTACATGACGTTATTTGTGTTAGAAAATCAAATCAGGATCTGATCCTGTAGAAACTGGGCAACAATCTGATCAAATTTTTAGGAGATTTCGTTTAGTTTTTTTTTTATTTACTAGTTGTTAGTATAACAACAACGTCAAGTTTC
The DNA here is from genome assembly GCA_025629825.1 of Erythroxylum guanchezii. Taxonomy (NCBI): domain Eukaryota; kingdom Viridiplantae; phylum Streptophyta; class Magnoliopsida; order Malpighiales; family Erythroxylaceae; genus Erythroxylum; species Erythroxylum guanchezii. The sequence continues at coordinate 8,216,839 of JAOTAX010000005.1, read as the reverse complement.
ATTGATACTCACAATCTAGAGAGATTCAACAATAAGCAGTTTTACCCTTAATTAGTACATAGGTCGTTTTTGATAAACCTATAAAAAATTATATATATAGAGAGAGAAAGAGATAGATAGATAGATAGATAGATAGGCATATACATATTAAAAATAATAAAATAATAATAATTAAAAATAAAATAGATATAATAATGAAGTATGTATAAATAAAATATAAAAATAAATAATATAATAAATAATACAATATATATAGCATAAGGTAAAGAGTAAAAAAATAAAAGATCAAAAAAGTAAATAAACATGCAAACATGAAAGATGACAAGTACATAAATAAATCAAACAAGTCATTACAAGAAAATATTTAAGATAAGTAAGAAAATGTTTAGGCTAAATAATTAAAAGAGAAGTACGACATATTAAATATTTAGGCTAAATATAAGACATAAGACTCGAAAGAAAATGCTTAAAAGGCCTATGGGAAAAAGAAGGATCTCTTTATATGAGACCACAAAAGACTCAAAAGAAAATGTTTAAAAGACCCATGAGAACAAGAAGAACCTCTCTATATGAAATCCTTTATCCTTATCCTAGTTTTTCTATTAATGGTTACATCCTCGGTAAGTTCTAGTAGAACTATATTATTCTTAATCACTTCTCCTCAATTATTCTTAGTCCTTGCTTTTCTCCTCTTAAAGTCTCTAAGTA
>JAOTAX010000005.1:8187356-8209087 GCA_025629825.1 Erythroxylum guanchezii | reverse complement strand
AGCATGTTCTTATAATAGAAAGATTGGGGTTTTGATTCAATAGGATTAGGGGGTTTCAAGAACCTTGTTTTCTTGGGGTTTCCGTATCAAGTAGGCAAAGTGTGTCGAACTGTGTTAACAAATTTCGATAATGATTTAGTTTGATGTGTTTAATCTTTTTTATTTTGTTTGTGTTAGAATCGATTGGGAAAAATCTGTAAGTTTGTGAAACCATTACATCCTTTGGATTTAACAAGTGGTATCAGAGAAGGTCATCGAATTAAAACTTGGTACAGGAAGTTGGTGTAGATCTGCATTTTGGAAACATGGTTACAAGAGAAGGTACATCAATTACCAGACCACTGTTGTTGGATGGTTCTAATTATCCTGTGTGGAAGCACGTATGAGAGTTTTTATTCAGGCACAGGGAACAAAGGCATAGAACTCAGTGCTACATGGTTGAACACATCTAGTGATAACTCATGACAAGGGAGAAGTAGTACTAAAAGACCCATCTGAATGGACAAAAGCTGAAGAGGAGAGAGCACATGAAAATTCTCAAGTCATTCATGCCATCTTTAGTGTTGTGGATGAAGGTTACTCTTCAATGATATCAGCTTGTGAATCGGCTAAAGAAGCATGGGATACTTTGCAGACCATATATGAGGGATTAAAATCTGTGATAGCCTCAAAACTTCAAATGTTGGCTGTGAATTTTCAAGAACTGAAGATGAGTGATAGTGAAACCATTGGAGACTTCCATGAGAGATTGCGCGACGTAGCAAACCAAGCACATCAACTCGGGAAGAAATACTCTAACATGAAACTGGTAAAGATTATGCTGAGATCACTACCCCCAAGGTTTATTCCAAAAATTGCAACAATCGAAGAGGCTCATGACATCAATGACTCGTCATTGGAGAAGGTAATTGGAATTCTTTCCAAATTTGAAATGAATTTGTTAAGAGACAAACAAGAAAGGAGTAAATGATTGGCACTACAAGTTAAAACTGGAAAAGGTATGAAAGATGTAGAAGATGAATCCGATGAGAATGAGGATCTGGTATTGTTAACTCGAAATTTCAATAAGTGGTTGAAAAGAGTGAAAAAGGACATATCCAAATTTAGGCAAAACGATGGGAGTTTATCGAACAACAACTTCAAACAATAAGTCAAAACTTAAAAGGGTGACAGAAAGGTAAAGAAAATTCAATGCCATGAGTGTCAATACTTCGGGCATATGCAAGCGGAATGTTTTAACACCTTGAAACAAAGAAAAGGGAAATTCTTCATGAGCACTTGGAGTGAGAATGAATCTGAAAGTGAATATGGTAATGAAGAAGAAATTGTGAATAGTACTTTGTTAATTGCTTTGTACAACAAAAATCCAGTTGATTGCTTAACAACATCCAAAAAGGAAGTAACTGACGATGAAAACGTGAGAAAATCCAACAATTTTGGGACAAACGCAGACAAATTAGCTCAAAGCTCAATCTCATATTATGATAGTGATGACAGTGGTTCAGATGATAAAAAGGAAAATATTTACGAAACTTATGAATTAATGTATGTAAAATGGACATGTAAGAAGAATGAAAAATTGAATGAAGAAAACTTATCTATAAAGAACGTTATTCAAGGTTTAGAGAAGCAATTGATTGAAAAACTGAAGGAGTAGTAGTTTCGCGAACTTTCCGATTCGTTTCTAGCAAACAAAAAATCAGAAAAATTAAGAGAACGAAAAATAAATCAACATCGAAAATTTGGTAACGCAGTTCGGCATATCTTGCCTATGTCTGTGGGGCCCTCACCCAGCTTAATCACTTTCACCGAAGTACAATAGATTTACCTAAGGCTTTACTGAGCCGACACCAGTCAACCCTGACACTAACTCTCAACCACACTTCCCGTGAAAGAATTTCACACCTAATAACACGACCAACTCGTGTTAACTTCGTCAGAGAATTTTTCTAAATTACTTTTAATTAAATGACAATTAATAAAAATAACTCAAGTAATTAATCAACTAAGAACAAAACAACTATATACTTGAGACAAAAGAAGGACTTCCCTATAGTTTCAGCTTTCCGAAATACATCCAAATAATTTTCCACTAGTTGGACTAATTCACGCCAGCTTTAAAACAAGACCTCCGAACAATATGCTAATCTAACGAAACAAGAATCTCAAAGTTCTTCACTCATGCAAATCATCCAGCTTGAACAATTCCAATTAAACAGATGGCCCATGACACACCCCATTAACTTACAAATCAAAAGACACCCATGTTTATTTAACGCATAATCCAAAAAGAACAAGTCCTCATTCAACCAACTGATTCACCGTGTATGTCCAACTCATAACATATACACCACCTCGGCTTAATATATTTCCATCTATAATTAACACCCCCTGCTCCATTAATATCATTCACACACAAGATTCACTTTAACGCCCACCACACCTTATATAAAACCCACGATGTAATATCAAGACATAACACCCATTGCACTATTTTTATCCAAAAACCTACGCAAGCTACCCCATGGTGTATTTAACTCACAACACGTGCACAAAAACCCAGTGTTTGTTCAATGGACAATTAACGCACTCCCACACTTGCATTCACTGCACCGTTACTCCACTCACCACGTAAATTTTATTCAGCTATCTTCCCATGTCATGTTGCGGTCGTCTATCTTCCCATGTCATGTTGCAGCCGTAAATTCAAGATGTGCACAAATCCTTCACACAATAAGAATAAGAGTCCCACTACACATTTAATTGCAAGACACCCACGTAGGATATACCAAAAGCCCTTATTCTGCTATATACCAAAATCCACGCAAAATACACTTCTTCTTTAGAGAGACTTCAACATACAAGCCACGTGTCTCAGTTGATGAACCAATAAGATAAGTTACGAATGCAACTCTAATTTAGAATAGAGTTCTACATTATCCTAAAAATTCATCATACCTCTTCTCAAGATACATATCTATTCAAGATAGCATTCCATAACCTCTAGAATATTATCTAAAATAGCTTTTTGAATCCAAGTCAAACAAGGATTAATATCTTAGATGTCCAATTAATAAATAATGGAAAAACTAATTACTTATATATATAACATATATCCTAACAGATGTCAACACTAGACAAACTTGATGAAGCAAAACTGAAATTGGTCAGTATCGAAAAGGGATTGAGGATGTTAAATGGTGGCACAAAGAAGTTAGAAAAACTGTTGGAAATCGTTAAGATAAAAGGAGATCTTCAAGACATTGGCTATAAAGGTGAATGCTCTGAGGTGAATGATTAGAAAAATAATGCATCCAGATCTGCCCATGGAGAAACCTAGAGGAAGAATTGGAGGTTTGTTCTGACATGTCATTTTTGCAGGGTTATCGGAAACATAAGATCGAGATGCTACAAGTTATTATAGATGTTGTTCCAAAGGACCCAAAACTGAAAGAGCATACATTCCTCACAAAATTTCCAGAAGCAACCTATAATTTCGAAGCACGCTTGGGTTTAAAACAGTCAATTGCAAGCTCTCGTAGCTCTTAAATCTATGAAGGCGACTTCGAGTAATGGTTGGTATTTTGACAGTAGATGTTCACGTCATATGATAGGAGAAAAGTGTTACTTATCTAATTATCAAGGTTATATGGATGGACATATGACAATTGGAGATAGAAAGAAGGCTTTAGTAAGTGGTAGAGGGACATTAAGCATGGATAGACTGCCACATATCAAAAACGTACTTCATGTCGATGGATTAAAAGCCAATTTGGTGGGTATAAGCCAACTTTGTGATGATAGATTATTGGTTAAATTTACAAGTGATGAATGCAGAGTGTTAATCGAGTAAGGAGAATGTATTGCAAGCAACAAACGATCAGCAGACAATTATTATATGTTGTAGGTCACTACTACTTGCAAATCAGCCTTATATGACAATAATATAGACCTGTGGCATCAAAAGCTTGGACACGTCAACTATAAGCTCATTAACAAGTTGAAGAAAATGGAAGTTGTGAAAGGTTTACCCTAAATGAACAAAGAAGACAAATCATTGTGTAATGCATGTCAAATAGGTAAGCAGATGAGAGTGCCACATAAAAAGGTTAGATACGTTACTTTCTCACGTATACTTGAATTAATTCACATGGATTTGGTTGGTCCAACATAAAATTGTTAACATACCTCTTATTAATTTGAGATGAGTATGGTCAGTGAGTTGAACTTCTTTTTGGGTTTGCAAATTAAACAAGAGGATGACATTTTTGTATTGCAAACCAAATATGCAAAGAACTTAATAAAGAAGTCTGGACTTGAGAATTTTAGATATGCAAGAACACCTATGAGTGTCTCTACGAAGTTAAATAAAGATGAGAATGACAAAAGTGTTGATGTTAGCCTCTATCAGAGCATTGTTGGGAGCCTATTGTATTTAATAGCAAGTAGACTAGATATATGTTATAGCGTTGGAGTATGTGCTCACTATCAAGCCAATCCAAAAGATACACACTTGACAGCAGCAAAGAAGATGTGAACAGTATGTAAATGGTACATCTGAATTTGGAATTTGGTATACATGTGACTCTACGTCCTATCTAGCTGGGTATAGCGATGTGGATTGGGATGGAAATTTAGACAATCAAAAAAGCACTTCAAGAGGTTGTTTCTTCTTGGGTAACAATCTGATTTCCTAGTACAGTAAAAAGCATAATTCAATTTCATTATCAACAGCAAAAGCAGAATATATTGTTGCAGGAACTTGTTGTTCACAACTTCTTTGGATGAAATAGATGTTGGAAGATTATGGAATTAATCAGGATGTATTAACAATCCTATGTGATAACAAGAGTGTTATAGACATCTCGAAGAATCCATTTCAGCATTCGTGAATGAGACACATTGATTTGAAGTATCACTTTATCCAAGAACTTGTGGAGAACAAAATAGCCACTTTGTCATATGTGTCTACGAAAAAGCAACTGGCGGACATTTTTACAAAACCTCTTGATGCAGTTAGATTTGAACTTCTTTGAGGGGCTTTAAGACTTTATGCCTTAAATTATTGATGTGTAAATAAAAAAATGAAGTGTTATTTCAATAGGGATTAAAATCCTAATTTCCTTTATGTTCTTATTCTGCTCCCGCCACTTATGCCACTCCTCATCTATCCTTTAGTTAACACTCAAGCCTCTATTTAGTTGATTAAAGAATCTTTTCACTTTTATTCAACATCATCGTGTGTTTTTGGCTCCATCGAACACTCTCTATCACTCTCATCAGTGTGGGCACTCTCTATCCCTTAGAAATCTCTCTCTGGTACAACTCTCTCCCTCTACGCCAACGTCAACCTTTCAATTTTCTTGGGTTTTTGCTGTTAGACATCAAAATGGGCAAGAGCAAGCGGAAAACTTCCTCTTCGGTTGTGGAGAAACCACCAGTGGCACCTATTCGTTGTTCAAATCGTCTACTGCTGAACCCGATGCCTGGGAGGAAATTAAGCGGGGTTGGTTGTCTTCAGTTGCTCCTATTGAAATTTTTGACATCACCTCATTTTGGGATAGGCCACCAGAATGGGATGACGCCATGTGAGTGTTGCTTTCCATGGTCGAAGACTCTTCATCTAATTCAAATAAGATTCCCACTATAGTTGTTCCACCGACTGCTCCTCCTACGGTCACTCAGAAACAAACTAAGCAGCAAGCTCAGAAAACAGTCTGCCAACCTCGAAGAATTCCTTCTGATCATTTGATAGTAGACAATGGGGTATCGTTCAAATTTTACTTCTTCGAAGTTGAACTAAATGGGAAACTCTCACTGATATCAGGTTAGTTCTTGACCACCTAATTAATATAAATGAACTTCAACAGTACCGACTGGATGTTTTGTTATCTAAAAGGATGTTATTGCAAGCTGCGTTGCTACCAGAACAATATGATGCTGAACTGGTAAAAGAATTTTATTGCAATTTGATTGGTGATTTATTGAGTTATACTACTTTCAGCTATAATTTGTGTATGTATGGGGCCGGCTGGTACAATTTGATGTTGATAGATTGAATATTTTTATGAGGTTTGATAAGCTGATTGGAGACCAGATTTATAATGATAATTGGACTATTTCAAATGACCTAATAGCTAATGTGTTAACTGGAGGAAAATTAACTGCTTGGCTATCTAGTTTGGTGCTAAGCTCCTCTATGCTGACACAAAAGTATTTTATGATTTATAAGTTAGTTTTAGCTAACTGAATGCTCAGTACGCATGTTGTTTCAGTTTATATAGGCAAAACTAGTCTATGCCATTGGTACTAGGGTGAATTTCAATTTAGGGTGACTCATAATTGAAGCTATGATGGCTATCAGGGCTAAGTCGCATTCCCTGCTATATTTTCCTTGTTTGATTTCTCAATTTTTATATACCAATGGTGTCTCTCGATTGGAGATGAGCATAATTAAACCAGTCACTTTAATGAACATCTCGTCAAGAATTTTCAAGCAACCATGAGTCGTGGATTTGCCCTACACTTCACCTGGTCCTTCGGACGCCTCGGGGACTTCCTCTATCAACCCTTATGTCGCTTTGTTTACTGAAATTGAGCAGATTGAAGACATTTTTCAAGATTGACTTGATGCTCTACATCAACTGAAGCAGCGGGTTCTTCGATTCTCCGATGCCTCTTAACTTTTCTTTTTAGCATCCTTTGTCCCAAAAGGGGATATGACTTGGGTTAGTATTTGGCAATTTTGAGTTGTTTGTGAATATTGGATACTTTTGTCTATGCTTAGACCTTGAATTATGGGGGAGTATTATGACTTCAATATGTATATGTATGATTATGTTATTTAGGGAGAGATTGTTAAGATATTTGTTATATATCTCATTATTTATTTTTGACATTTTTTATTATTGGATCTTCAAGATAATGAAAGTCTTAAAATCTAAATTAAGATGAGGTGTAATCAAGTAATACTTCTTATTTGAATTGGATTTTTAGATAATGGTTCAAGTCTGAAAGAAGTCTATCTTGAATAGGAGTATGGGTGATCACGTTGTTGTGGGTTGTAGGACATTGTGAGGCAACTGCAAATTAGGAGCGTGTGTGACTCCTTTGCGTGGTTTTTGGTTGGTTGTATGTGGTGTGTGAGTTGAGGCTGTGGGTTGGTATTGGTGATTAAAAAGTGCATGGAATGACTAATGTGCTGATCTTTAAGTTGGTATAATTTCATCTTAGGGTTCAATGTTTATAAATTGATTTCGTAGTGGGTGCAACATCTTGGTATTGCAGCATTGGTCGATTGATTCTTGTGGGTGCAACGTCTTAGAATGTTCACAACTGGGTGTTGATGTTTTGGTGTGAGGCTCACAACTGGGTTGTTTTGAATATTGTGTGTCTTCTGTCAAAGTTAATCGTGATTTTTCATGTGAAGTCTTGTTTGCTTGGTCCATCATGCTTGATGCCCTCCTGCTACAGTTGTGAGTTAGTACTGGATATTACGTGAATCAACCCATAGTTTGTAGTGACAATTTTCATATCTATTATTACAGTGGAGCTGAACCAACTGAAATTATTCTTCTTTTATATCTCAACTGTTCACTGTTGTTGTTCTTAGTTATTTAATCACTTGAGTTATTCATTTATTATTTTTTCGTTAAAAGATTGTTAAGAAAAATTCTCTGTTGAGATTAACACAAGTTGATTGTGTTATTGAATGTGAATTACTTTCACAAGTGGTAAGGACGAGAGATAGTATCAGGAGTTGAGTGATGTTAGCTTAGTAAAGTTTTGTATAAAACTATCGTTGTCTTTGGTAAAAGTATTAAGTTAGGTGAAGGCCCCTCAGATGTAAGCAAAATATACCAAACTATGTTAACAAATTTCGGTGTTGATTTATTTTGATGCATTTAATCTTTTTGATTTTGTTTATGCTAGAAATGATTGGGAAAAATTTGTAAGTTTGCGAAACCATTACATCATTTGGATTTAACAGAGGTCATGGCCAAAGTTGGAATAACTACACTGCAAAACACATGTAACGCACTCCATAATCTGCCCTGTGGAAGCTTTGTTCTTCCTCTATGAATGCTTCTTATACATATAGGCAAAATGAGATGTTTCGGAAATACATGCAGACAAGGTGGGGCACAAAATCTTCGATCACAATGAATGGAAAACACCCCCAACAAAGGCTATATATTATTTAGTAAGAACGAAAAAATAAAAAATTAACAAGGAATTCTATATTTAAAAAAAGGTGAGATGAAGCCGCTTAAGACTTTCTCCAATGATTGGATGGTGAAACAGAAGCCCTCAAACTTGTCTTCTTGTCTAATCATCAGTGTGGAATAAACTACAATAGATGTCATTAGTTTTGGTGTTATCTTTTATCTCTTTTCTTTCCTTTCATTTTCAATCTCTCCAAGTATGTTTTCTATATGGGATATGATTTTGAGTTGTATAAAACACATCTTTATCGGCTAGTCTGCACCACAAATATAGATTATGTTAGATGTCCCAGAACTATGATTATTTAAACAGTAATATTTGAGGGGAGCGTTTAGAGTAAGTATAATCAATAGATGACACCATTCAAACATATTTGTTAATAATAAGAAGATTTAGAAAGAACTGTACGAGAATAATTGGATCGTTTACGAGATAATTATTAAGACATAATGGTACTCGATTTTCGAAATATCTGCAAATGTGTTTTTATGGTAAGGTGACTTTTCTGTATCTCTTCTTTTCCATTTGCTTTCTTTCTTGAGTTTTCCAACTCAAGTCACCATCTAAAATGGCCTTCTTCCTTTTGTTCTTTCTCCTTTCCCTTTTTCTGCTTTTCTTTGTAAAGTAAAAGCATGAGCTTGACATCTTTTAGAGAAGTTCAACAAGCAGCTCTTATTGGGCAAAACCAACTATTACTGACAAGTCCTTTCTAGCCACTTTTTAAAGTGCTTGTTTCTCTTTATCCTGTTCTTGCAACAGACAGTAAGTTTCCATTTGAACTATATAATAAGCTTGGACTATTGTCTATGGCTTTAATAAGCCATGAGTTTAAATAACAAATTTGACAAGGATTGACTTGACATTGGTAACATGATGAAGCGCAGAGAAAAAGAGAGATGCTCAATTTCAATCTGCTTCTGACCACAAACAGATAATAATCTAATTAAAAAAACAATTGCTGATGGTGATTATCCATTGAATATAATAAACCAATGACGACCGAGTTCATTGCCCGATAAAGTTTAATTGATTTTTTCTTTATATATGCTTGGTAGCTTTCATCTGTACTTGTTACTTATAAACTCCAAAGTAAACTAAAAGCATTCCTTCAGTAACCTTTCTTTTTTTCTTTTTTTTTGTGCCATTTGAACAAGTAATTAGTTAAGATGAACTCTACCGGTCAATGGATTCATTTTATAGGAGCTAGGTAAAAGGAGTTATCTGCAATGACTCTGGTGACTACTAAAGTTGACAAAAGCTTAAGGAGGTAAAGATCGTATCAGATTAAAGGGATGGCCAAGGGTATTAATAGATTTCAAGCTTTATATTGCTTGTATCATCATCTTCTTGGCAGTGCTCGAATAATTCTAGTGAATGTATTTTGCCTTATTTTTTCCCCTTAACTTCTCTCAGTTGCTATTGAGCCATGCTGATTCCATTGGAGTACTATATAATTTTCTGGGAATATATGTTTTATTCCTTTCCATAACTACTGCAATGACATGGACCTAATAGTTTTCTAATTTTAGTGCTATTTAAATATGGTTTTTAATGGTTGCTGCCCTGTCATATGTTTTGGGTGCATTGAGAAATTCCATGCTTTGTTAGATCACAATGGTACAAGAGACACTATGTTCACCTTTCATTAAGTTATCAGACAAGTTTACTATGTAACCATGGCTTTTTGCAAAAAATAATGTAGTTTCTCCAATGCTTGGTCTAAGTGGATTACTGTCAAGTGGCTGTACATCGGAAAAACCAATGATCAATAAAAACTACAGAAAAAACCTTTTTTAAACTAAGAAATGAACCTGTTGTCTTTCTTTTTTTTATTTGAATCAGTTAGCGAGGATTTAATCCCTCCTGAAATGGATTCATACCGAGAATGTACCCTGACAGCTTGTAATACCAGCTTGGAACACTTATGTCTGGACAGTTCAAGTTACTCATGATTAACTGCGAAAGGGCTTATTTCCAGAAAGTCTTTCGTTGAGGTTGTGTTGCAAAGTGCTTTCAGGAGGGCCATTGACGCTGGTGGTTAACTAATCAGAAACTGAGCCGTATGGTCAAGCTACTATGCAGGTGCCTCTAGAGATCCTAGTCCTATTGATTTAGATCCCAGTCCTAGTGATTTTAGACAATAAATGAAAGTAAATGTCTCTTATGGAGAACTATCTTTTTTCTCTGTGCTTTTAACTTCTTATGAAAAAGAGATTATAGAGTTATTTAATGTGAATCATGCATACTTCTATATAAAAAGAAACTATCAATATTGTAATTAGCCAATGCTATTCTACGATCCTTACTTAGGGCTCTTGCAAGTTGTGATCTTGTTCCAAGCACTGTTAGAGTCAAAATCTTTTGGAATGTAATTGTGCCACTGTCCCAGCCTTTACACAACTACATAAATATATTATATACCCATTTATTGTGTTATATACAAAGGAAAGACAACTGCAGTCCGGGCTTCTTTTTTTTTTGGAATTCCTATGTTACGATGTTGGAGAAGTTGCATAGGAAGGGTGTAGCTATATATATTTGCTACCATAGAGAGTTTGCTTTTAAATACTGAATATCAAATGAATAACAAAATGTCATGAAAGTGACTACCCACAACAATATATTAAAGGCCCTTCTATATCATGTAGCTTTGTACTTGACCATTTCCAAGCTCAAATGAGATCAAATGGTACTGAGGGTCCTGTCTAGACTCTAGAGTCGAAGAAAAGCTTTCCTTATCGCACATGGACATATCGCTCTTTACCCTCAAAGACACACACACACGCTTTTTCCTTTCCCACCAGCAGAGCCATGATCAGGAAGCAGTTCTAGACATGCAAATCAATAGCAACAACAACAGTAATCAGCCTCAGAACAGCCATACATCGACCAGCCGTTCATCGGATTCAGGCGAGCCAAGCGATCCGAGTAACAAATGGGCAGGAAAGCTTCTTAGGGAGTGTGCAAGAGCCATATCCGAGAAGGACTCCACCAAAATCCACCACCTTCTATGGATGTTGAATGAGCTTGCGTCCCCTTATGGAGATTGTGACCAAAAATTGGCATCTTATTTCTTGCAAGCTCTCTTTTGTAAAGCCACCGAATCCGGCCAACGTTGCTTCAGAACCTTAAGTTCAGTAGCTGAGAAGAGTCACTCCTTTGACTCAGCGAGAAAGTTGATACTGAAATTCCAGGAGGTAAGTCCATGGACAACTTTTGGTCATGTAGCATCAAATGGTGCCATCTTAGAGGCTTTAGATGGTGAAAGCAAACTTCACATAATCGATATTAGCAATACCCTTTGCACCCAGTGGCCTACTCTACTAGAAGCTTTAGCCACCAGAAACGATGAGACGCCGCACTTGAAGCTCACTGTTGTGGTAACAGCTAGCCTCGTAAGATCAGTCATGAAGGAAATAGGCCAAAGAATGGAAAAGTTTGCTAGACTAATGGGAGTTCCCTTTGAATTCAATGTTATAAGCGGACTAAACAATCTAGGAGAACTTACAAAGGAAGGACTAGGTGTTCAAGAAGATGAAGCTATTGCAATTAATTGTATAGGGGCGTTGAGAAGAGTTGAAGTAGATGAAAGAAGTCAAGTGATACGAATGTTTCAATCACTCAATCCTCGGGTTGTGACAGTTGTTGAGGAAGAAGCTGATTTCACCAGCTCTAGATACGACTTTATCCAGTGCTTTGAAGAGTGTCTTCGATACTACACACTGTATTTTGAGATGCTAGAGGAAAGCTTTGTGCCAACAAGTAATGAAAGGTTGATGTTGGAGAGGGAGTGTTCAAGAAGCATGGTTAGGGTTTTGGCTTGTGATGAGGAAAATGGAGGTGGAGAGTGTGAGAGAAGGGAGAGGGGAAGACAATGGTTGGAGAGACTCCGGACGGCCTTTTATCCGGTTGGATTTAGCGACGATGTTGTTGATGATGTCAAGGCATTGCTTAAAAGGTACCAGGCCGGATGGTCACTTGTGCTCCCTCAAGGAGATGAATCAGGAGTTTACTTAACATGGAAGGAGGAACCTGTGGTATGGACATCAGCATGGAAACCCTAAAAACACAGCATCTGTGGATTAATCTACGCATCGAGGAGAAGGCTTAGCATTTACAAATTTATTCACAAGCTTGTGGAGTATACTTCAAAATCTTATCTCATCATTCATGCAAATATGGAGCTTATCTCATCTCCAACTTTTGTTTATGCTTGGGAGTTTGTGTTCCTTTTTTGCTTGCTTTTAGATAATTGTATTTGTTTGAAGGTGTTTGCACTTGTGCCTCTTTTTCAGTACCTCTCCGTCCCATTTCCTTTTTGGTTTTGCTTCCTTAGTATCTTTCCCCTCAACCCCTAGTGGAATAGTGGGCATTCTGTAATAAGAAGAATTAGAGTTATCGATGAATGACCTAAAAACCTGAACTTTTCTATGTACTTTCCATGCATTTTTATATTAAGATATAAATACCTAGAAAGATGCCATCCAAGTATAGATACCTTAATTTAATTTCTTCAATCCCTAATGCAAAGTTGGATGGAGCTTCCAAGTAATTTGTGGAAAAAGATTAACAGGGAAAGTTAACTATACCCACTCTTTTCCTTCCTCTTTTGCCTTTAAATCTTCTGATTGATTTTTGGTGCAATGGAATAGAAACAAGTCATGTCCCTCACCTTTGGAAAAGTACTATCCACCAACCTGGCTATTGACGGCATAACTGCTCACAGGAACAAGAAAACAAATAGATAAAACAAAGAGAGAAAAATAAATAAACAACTCATTTAGTTTAACCAATGAATTTTAGAATTTAAGATTGTTTAGTGGGTGGCCTGCAGAACCATCAGTTTATTTGTTCTTGTGTACAGTAATTACATATTGTAAGGTTATATAAGATTTCAACCAATTTGAAAATCAATACAATAATAACAATATTTAATATGAATCCCGCTAATACATGAAATCTGAGAAGGTCCAATAATACGGAGCTTTACCCTACAATACTATTTACACCCATCTATAGTTTAATCAATTAAGGATATTGCCAAATTTAACATGTCATATAATGTCAAATAGAATATATGGTTCTCTTATTAAAAGATGCTTTTAAGTAGTCATTCAACCATATAATTTTATACTCTTTTATGATCAGCTTTCAAATAATTTAATTTCAACCATATAATTTATAATTTTATTAGCTTTCACACTATTTTTGGGTATATAATAAAATCAACAAATAAGAGAACCCTATAGTTCTTTTTTGTACTCGTTAGTGATTTTTTCAGCCATGAGAAAACAATCCAGAAACAACTGTAGTTCAAGTTTCAGGCTTATCAAACTCCCAAGGACATGTTCGTATCAAATTACATGCGTGACATTATCCTTTTGTCTTTCCAAGACACAAGATTAATTATATGCTAAAATACAATTGCATGCATCTTAGACCTTTTCCTAAAATCAATTTGGATACACAAGTGTTGTATTTTTAGTATAATTCGATTTTGTTAACTGATTTATCAAATTATTATACAAACTTAGGACAGGAGTAGCTCGTGCATAAGAAGAGGACAAGATGGCGAAGAAACATACAACTAAAATCGACACGAAGAGGAGAGGAATAGGAATTAGCTAGAGAGGGACCGAGAAGAGACATTGGTGGCAAACATATGGGAATACCAACTAGATCCCATGTTTGCCTTTATGTCTAGTGATTTGAATGGCACATTTGCTTTTAGTTACAACAGTACGCATTAATGTTCTCGACTTTTGGCCAACATTATATAGTGGAAAACAACTTTCTAGAAGTAGATAAGACTTGTGCTGCTTTCTTCACATATATTTCAGTGTCATGAATCTATCTTCTGAAGCCTATAACATACACATCAAAGTTTTCATTTTGCATCATCACATGCGCGCATACATACATATGATTTCGTCATTTAAAACCACCAACCCTTTTGTACTTAGCTAGCTTTCAATAATTGGTTGCTGTACTCGTTTAAATCATTCAAAACTCCACAATTTCTAGGATCTCTCTATCCCAAGTTCAAGTAAATCTGGATGCCCTCAATTTAATACTAGAATAATGAATGTCCAAATATAATTTCATAAATAAAGTTTTTTTTCATAACATCAATGAGTGCAAAATGATAAAAAAATAATTCATATAAATGAGGGTAAATTATAATATTCTTTCTTATACAGTATGTTAAGATATTTATTATATATCTTATTATTAATTTTAGCATTTTTGATTATCGAATCTTCAAGATAATGTAAGCCTTAAAATCCAAATTAAAATGAGGTGTAATAAAGTGATATTATTTGAATTGAATTTTTGGATAATTGTTTAAGTGTGAAAGAAGTCCATTTTGAAAAGAACACATGTGGATGACGTCGTTGAGCAATTGGAGGACATCGTGCGATTGCTAAAGATCACCTTGCATGTGTGACTCCAATTTAGGACTCCTGGCTTGCGTCTAGACTCGTTAAGTGAGTGATTTGGTCATTGCTTGGTTTTATATAACACACCACTCTCGTAGGATATATACCCAATATTCTGGAGAATATCAAAGTACGTATCCTACAAGGGTGGCATATTAGAGCAATCACGTCACTTCTCGTGGTATCATCATTAAAACATAATTATCACAATATTTAAAAACTCAATTCCTCATTCTCATTGCATAAAACTGAATATACATTGTAGCATTACATACTTCATCTTTATATACAATATCGAAAAGCTATCAAAGTCTACAACTCTATTACAAAATATGTTACGTGCTACAAGAATGAGGAACTACACAAAAGCCATATCTAAATCCTTCAGTCTCAGCTGATCGACTTTTGAGTCATTTCTTCTATCCAAAACTAATACTAAATTTCTTCTAAGCTGTCTTAGAAGCTAAACCGACTCTCTCACACCTACAAAGTCAATGTTGCAATTTTGATGAGTTTTGCAAACTCAATAAGCTACCCATCATCGATGGCTCACTCGTTACACATAACACATATAATTCATGTTTCAAGTTCACAAACAAGTTATAACGATTCATATAATTCAATTCAATCACATAATGCATATTAAATTGTATGTGCAATGTTTATGAGACTCACTTTCATTTATTACTTTGTTGTAATCAAGTGTCTTTTTAACTGTCTCGTATCTGTTGTGGATATCAGGCTCATTAATAACTATCTCTTATCCGTTAGAGATAAAAGGCTCATTATATATAGTAAGCTAGAGGCTCTTACCACATTCTGAGCTTTAAGCTCTTTTTCACTGGCGATTCCGATCACAACTACCTATATGTTATTATGCATTCATGTAATGAAATGCATCATATGTATTCAATTATTCACTTGTGCTTAATTTTCTTTCACATTCATATTCATCATCGGACCTTAGTCCGGTATTTAACAATTAAGTTGAATATCACATATTCTTTTAGATTCACATACAATGAGCACTTCCGATATATTTTTCATGCATAAAACGCCTCGAACATTTAATGTCCAAAATTAACACATTCACATTACATAATAATTCAATTCAAATTTTATACCAAACAATAAATCAATGTCAGACCATCTAGGTTACTCACTACACATATAATTCAAACAGAAGCACACGTATAATTGAGATTACAAATCTAGATTGACTCACAGCATGTTCCAGATAGCTATTGCCTCGACGTCCCTGCAATGTCTGGATGTTGTCGCACAAATTGCTCTTCTATATCATGCAATACATACATATTTACATATTACTAATTTGCACATTTTTATGAATACTCAATCATATACATATGTATATATGATATGTATAATACATTCTCAATGACAATCTCGGATTTATTTCCTTAATTCACATCTTAAGATCATTCATACTTCATAACTCATGTCTTGAGAAACTTGATTATCCTAAGTTCATCAATCATCCATTTACCAATCCTTTCCTAGCATTATACATCCACACAATTTCTCAATTCTTATTCATTCATACCCGATTCATATTATTCATAAGAACACTTTTACATCATCAATAACTCAAAACTTCCAAATTGAGATACATTCATATCACATCAATCCATTCTTCAATTTATATCCTCAATAAACATCCTAAACTCATCAATCACTTAACCACTTACTTTAGTAACCATCTAAGTTCATTTCAAACCTCAATTAAGTCCAAAAAAATCAAGGTAAGGTAAGAAGACAGCAGTGCATGATCGTGCTTGTGCATAATCGTGCAACCACCAAATGATCCTTCTCTGTCAAGATCGTGCTTTTGTATGATCGTGCAACTTCCTTTCTGTCATGATCGTGCTTGTGCACGATCGTGCAACTATCAGATGATCCCTTATTCAAGCATCATTCCAGTTTTTCTCTAAACAGATTTTGATGCATGGCCATTTTAACAAAGAAAATGAGGTATTTAGGCAATACCTTCTTCTAAAAAAATGTTCTTATATGTCATAAGTTTCTAAAGACATCAAGATCATACATTTTGGTTCAATATTCTGCAAATTATACCCAAACTACTACAAACTGTTCTCACACCATGACAGCACACTATACTTAACTTCAAGTCAAATTTTGAAACTCTTAAAAACATAATTCAAATTCGATTCCTTCATGAAAATTGTATCCATCTGTCTCTAGTTTAATTTAAAATTAAAATAATTCAATTTGGATAAATACAGATCAAGATATGGTTAAAATACATATACATGTTCAGTGGAAAAGTTACAGTTAATATATTCCAGCACACTTCGTCATCATTTCATCCTAGTTCATCTACTCTACATCATATCCTCTTCATTCTCACCTCAATTTCAACACAAAATCATCCATACTACAACTCATAAACTATTATTTATCATTTACACAAAAACAGAACATGATGTATCCATTTGTTCATTAACGTTCAGCACACTCGAAACACCATTATCACAATCAATCCATCTCTAAATAATCATCATAAATGCTTCTATTAAACAACTCATGAATAACATTAACACACTAAAATTTAGAACATAAATCTCTTTATGTTTACACTCACAATAAAGCATATATGAAGCTCCATGACCATGGTCATCAAATCTCAAATTATTCATCATATTTGATTCATTTGCAGCTACCCATGAAGATCAAAGTATAACTTACTTGATAAAACTTCAAACTCTTCAAAATCATGTGAACCCTAACTTTCCATGGCTCACACGATCATCAACATGGAGGTGGGTAGATTAGGTTTTTCTTTGACAAATGAAGAAGAAGAAGACAATCGAAATGAGAGTAGCAAGTGAAAAAAAATGAGGACAAGGTTTACTGTTGATGGAGGTGGGTAAGTGTCGTGGAAGTGAAGAATATTGAAGAAGATGAAGAAGATCACAAAGAGAAGAAGAAAGCAAGAAACAAAACAATTACAATGGTCTTTAAATGTTAAAAGAATCGTGGGTGGGTGTGTGGTATGGCAAATGACACTTGTCACTTGCCACATGTCACCACCTTATTGTTTCTAATAGGTCTTCTTTCTCAACCAATCCATTTGTCTCCAATTTCTAACTCAATCGTCTCCCAATTTTTTATGATATTCGTCATTGAATCCTAATGTCATTTCCCAACAATTTCTACTGTTTAATTCTACCACCATTTATCAATTTTCTTGTCACTTGACTTTTTTTTAATCCAGAAATACTCATAATTTTAGAAAAAAATTCAAAATTTCACCAAAAATTATAAATCAATATTTATACTCACCAAATCAATTTTCAAGACAAAAAATTCATAATCACATCATAATCACATTTATAAACCAATTTAAGATCAATTATACCTGATAATTGTCAAATGAGTGCATGTATAGTCATTGTAATGTTTGCAATTATTAAATTCACGAGTATGTATGCTAATATTATGCATGAGCATGAATTGCATTTCCTAATTTCTCAATAATATCTCCCATATTCAATATTCTAGGGTTCTAACCCTTAACATTGGAAAAACAGGATGTTACATTTTATGTTGGTTGTAGGCGTGGGTGTGAAAAATCGAAACAGGAGTATGTGTGACTTGGTTTGTCTTATTATGGGCTAAAGCACATCGTGGGTGAGCTGCAGATTATGTGTAATGTGCATGACTCCTTTTTTGTGTCTTGGATGGTTGCAAGATCTTTGTAATTGTTACAGTTGTGTTTTTGTTTTTATCCTTACGTGAATCAGCTGGGCAATTTTTCTGGCTATCGTGTATGTCTTCACAGCTGGGTCTTGTCATGATTCCCTTTTTGGTTGTGTCACTGACGTGCTTCACAGATGGGTCTTCTTTTGTTTTGCATTGTTGATGGATTTCTGCTAAGAGCTCTTAAATCTGTAGTTGTCAATTGGATTGGAGTGCAGCATTGTTGGTTTTACGTTTATAATTAATCCACTTTATTACTGGTTTTTATGTCAAGGATGACGTCTAAGTGAGCTGAAAAGTTGTTACGTTTGTGTGATTTTTAGAGCTACACTTTTCTAGCTTTAAACGACTATCGTTGGGTTGTCAAGTTGTGAAGTGTGTGTAGTTTTGGCAGCTGGCTTTCTATGGCATTTGTGTGATTTTGTTGGGCTGCTCACTGTCATCGATAGTGATTTTTGTATGGAAAAATTCTAACAGCCTTGGTGATTTTGTGGTTGTCGATAATAGTGTTTGTGTGCAAAAAATTCCAACAGTCGTCATGAATTTTGCAGCTTTGATGTTTATAACGTTTCGACAGATAAATATTTATATTTTGTAGTGACGACTTTCATATCTATTCCAGTGGAGCTGAACCTATCGGGAAGTTGGTCTTCTTTTCTTTCTCAAGTGTTTTTGCTTATATTGAATTTCGTTTACTCACTTGAGTTATTTGTTTATTGTTCTTTCATTAAAAGATTATTGAGAAAATCCTCTATTGAGCTTAGTACGAGGCAGTCGTACTATTGAGTGTGAAATTCTTTTATGGGTAGTGAGGACGAGAGATAGTGTCCAGGATTGAGTGGTATCGGCCCAATAAAGCCTTGTATAAAACTATTGTCATTAGTGAAAGAATTAAGCTGGCTGAGGGCTCCGCAGACGTAAACAAAGTGTGTCGAACTACGTTAATAAAAATTGGTTTTGATTTATTTTGATGCATTAATTTTTCTGGTTTTTGATTGTGCTAGAAATGACTGCAGTAAATCGATGAGTTTGTGAAACTAATACACCCCTACAGCTTTTGTTGATTTATGCCCTACAGCCAATCGCTTTGGTTGTAGTTTAGTGACAAATTATTTAAAGGCATTCTTTATCTTGTACATGTTTAGATGTATATGATAAAGTCCATGGGATAATTATACATTGCAAATGAAATTATAATGAGATTATAATTATGATATTCATACTGCATTTATGTATTATTCCTAAATGTTCCTAGTCATTGTTCTATTAAGACTGGACATTAATAGAACGTAAAAAGACTAGCACACGTTTTGTTTTTCCTTATGAAGGAAGTAGTCGATCTTATAGGTTAAAGTATAGAGATACTTAAACAAACGTGTGGGTGCTTACTAGAGAACAAGTTCACTAAACAGACCTGATATGAGATATTCATTTGGAACATTAATTGTATGTATATAGAATTCTCATTGTGATGATTGTATAAGTGATCCTTTGACTTGAGGTCATCAAAGTTATCTTGTTTGGGGATTGCTATATTTTGATACTACTTATGATCTATTTAATCATAGGTCATTTGATCAGTAGTCATTGGATGTAGCATGAACTATATAGAGATAGTTGAGTGATTAAGATAGGATTCATCACTCTAAAGTCATTAGAGAGAATTTTCGTTATTCTCGATTAGTATTGATTCAAGAAATCCTTGGCCAAGGTGAAATGATGCTTTGTAAATAGTTTACAGATGTTATTAATTGAATCGATAGCTAATGGCAGAGAACTAATATGGTTAGACTTAAAACAGATTAGACATTAATTTCATGCTCCATCTATAATCAGAATATTATATAATGAAAGGATTGAATTATACAGAAAAATTATGCACGGAAAGGTTAAATCATTCGTTAAAATATTAAGTACAAGTTGAGAACGTGATTATTGCCTTCCATTATTATAAGAATAAACTAGAGTTCTGCTTATTGTAGGCTTATTGAGCAAACTCAAGGCCGCTTTAACCCGAACATGTTTAATCTTATGATAGTGGGTTTTACTTAACTAAATTTTTATTATTTAGATGAGCAAACTCATGATCACATGAATTTAGAGACAAGGTTAGGAACAATATATAAGATATGTTTTGGCAAGAGTTGTCACCTAACAGATCTAGGAGTCACATGAGATGTGATTGATAAAGTTGTCATCTACCTAATTTAAGTCTAGTTGGTTTGTTGAGCAAACTCAAGGT
Source organism: Erythroxylum guanchezii (assembly GCA_025629825.1). Classification (NCBI taxonomy): domain Eukaryota; kingdom Viridiplantae; phylum Streptophyta; class Magnoliopsida; order Malpighiales; family Erythroxylaceae; genus Erythroxylum; species Erythroxylum guanchezii. Next base: position 8,188,438 of record JAOTAX010000005.1, on the reverse strand, counting down.
CAACTATATTTGAATGGAATCCTAGCCTATTAGACATATTAGAGTGATCTTTCATAATAGTAGTGAGGGATATTATTTCGAATAAAATAGTGGGAGTAATCAAATGCATGATTAAAGTCCTAATCTTATTTGGAAGTCATGGCATATAATTGATTACTTGCTTTCTTACATTTATTTTGTTATGAGTGAAACTTACCCTGTTTAGTATATTTGATGCTAAGTTAGTGAACCCAAGTTCTTGGACATAGGATATGTTTGAGAAGTGTTCTCAAAAGTTAGAAAAGAAAATTGTATGCTCATTATGTTGTTATAATCCTTGTTGAGGATTAGGTGTTATATGGATGACAAAATGTATTGACATTTTGAGTTAACTAATGTCTCATAAACTTTAATGACAACATGTAAGATGTATGTTAACACCGTGATAGCAAGATGCAAGAGTTGTATAAAGTAGAGTTAAGAGGTATAGTACCTTGATGAAATTGTTTCACTTAATTTAGCCTACTAAAAGTATAAACATAGATGTTAATTAAAGGCTTTACCATAGTATGATAATAGTTGTCATAAGAAGAAAATGATTACATTATTTTTCTTGTCTATATCTGATATGATAGTTCATGCTTATGTGTATTTGATATTGAATTTTGATTCAACATTATTGTAATGTTCAATGTAAGGTTAGAAATAGATTGTTAAGTCAAAGTAGTTAATACAAGTTTATACAAATCGTTTGTAAATGTATTGGATCAAAGGAGACTTATGCTTAATATTAATGACAACAATAAAAAGTTAGATAACCGAGACAATCCTTTTACGTCATGTTGGTTAAATCAACAAAACAAGAATCATAAAGTTACATACAAGGATATGTGTATCCTTTTGATTATATATCATATGAAACTTGTCAAGTTGAAGAATAACCAAATCGACCCTTAGTGAAAGGATGATGATGGTATTGAATTGTTAAATCTTATACATGTGATGTATTGGATAAAATAATAATTTATAAAAAGGATAATACTTATATTTCATTAGATTACTAATGACTTTATATGATATAGTCATACGTATTAAATGAAATA
>JAOTAX010000005.1:8148773-8180746 GCA_025629825.1 Erythroxylum guanchezii | reverse complement strand
TCAACCTAACTTGTAGTACTCTATTAGATTCATTTTGGGCTAATATTCTTAGGAAGATTAAAACTTTTTCTTCAATACGCACATGGCCAGTAATCGTCAACCCACCATGGTCTTGAAGCATTTGACATAACACATTGAATGTATGTAAGTCCATCCTTAAATCCCACTGACTATTCTTATCACCTTCATTCAAAATCCTATTTATGTTAGCTTCCCTTATTGGCACTGTCAATGCCCTACTCCCTAATGCATTGTCACTCCTCCTCCGTTTTCTTCTGTATACTGTCAACACTACCAATATTACCACTTTCATTAATTCCAAATGCTCATTCCAAACATCAAGAAAAGTCAAAGCCTTCAATATCGCTTCACGAAGTTGGTTATCCATGTTTGTAAATAAATACTATCTGCAAAGTATTTTATACATTGTTATCAAAATCAAGTCCATGTTTAAATACTCTCTGGAAAGTAAATATATAAACAAAGTACATATATCCATGTTTAATTCCAACCAACATATTTCAACACTTATACATTGTTCTCAAAACCAAGTCCATACTCCAAACCAACCTCATTTTATACATTGTTCAAATGATATTATTGTTTGCTCTCATTTACATTTTATACATTGGATATGAACTGCAACCTCTAGGTTTTGTAGTGTCAAATGTGTATGTGAAAACACATGTCTCTCATCTAGATGTCTTTTCAGTTTCATTGTCATATAGACATTAATAACATGCAATTTGCAGTTTAATAATGGATTATTAAATTGGGAAGATGAGAGAGGAAGAATCACTTCACATGACATAAAGACAACTCCACCCAACTCCACCCAACTTCCACCTTCGGTTTTATTAAAAGGAAGGAGGTAGTGTCACATGGAGTTCGTGGAAGGGTTTAATTGAGTCACACCCACAATGTTTGCATTGGTTAAACAATGCTTTCAATGTGGTTAAAAGTTGACAGGTGGTGAAACTTGGCAGGTGGTGAAACATGCAATTTTGCAATTTAACAATGGATTATTAAATGGAGAAGATGAGAGAGGAAGAATTACTTAAAATGACATAAAGATAACTCCACCCAACTTCAACCTTCGGTTTTATTAAAAGGAAGCAGTTACATCTCTGCTTTCAATATAATAAGACTATCTATTTATTTTCATATCAAGTCCTAACTTTCATCACCACAAACCTTTGGTGATTATCCAATGCATGAACTCCCACTTCATAGGTTTCAAGTTGTGTAAAAACACATAAATTTCTACATTTTGATTTCTAACAAGACAATTTGTTCAACAAGGAAGCATGAAACATCTATACTTCAGAGTACAGAAACTTCACACTGCAGAGCATGCATGAATACTTGAAGCAGCTCCTTAATATATTTCATTAAAATTTCAGTTTATCAGAAATGTTAATAGGGTGAATGATTGAGCTGAAGCATTCAGGTTGTGAGGGCCGCAAATGAAATCCACATGAAGTATGACAGTAGTAGAAGCAAACCTCACAATCTGATCAGTGTGAATCCCCACAAGAAGAAAATCACCAAGCTGTCTCGCACACCTAAGAATCTGAAAATAAGAACAAGAACAGGCACAAGGCAATAAGAATGATCAGCAAATTTCATACATAAATTTCCAAAAGATAACAGTACATAACTCCTCCACGATAAATCACAAAAAGAAGTTTTTAATAGAAAAATAAAAAAATAAAAGTTAGATAGGAGAACAACACCATAAAAGAAACTAATTCTCTAAGTGAGATATTCCATAGATAGCATTATGCAAAATAAGGTACCGTATACTATTGGAATCGTATGAGATAACCAAACAAAACATCTTATCCAACCTTCTATTTGACTCAAACGTGTTCTAAAAAGAAAAAAGTTGAGGCATTTCGAATTGTTTGTTCACACAAACAAAGTCAAGGAAAACCTCTAAAACTTTTCAATATTTTGACCTTGGACAAAATAGTTTGAGAGAAGATCTTGCGTCACATGGAAGCTTGCGCCAATCCTTTTCCTAAACTCTTGTCATTGGGTTAGCCATAGACTTAACATTTTTTTTCTCATAAAGAAAAGTGTTGCAGAGCTAAAGATCTCCTGCTATAATTTCCATAATTCACGCTGTGGAAGGTTACTGTAAATGTTGCTCATCTACTGTAAAAACTGAGTCAACTGGATAAAAAAGATGCCATTAACCATTCCTATTCTAAAATATAGAATAAATTGATGCCCAACCTCACAACGTATTGTTAACATCAGCTCATTGTCCCCCTTAAGATTGTTCTCAATGTTCTACAACCTATTACTCAGATCCGCAAGAACTAAACCAATAGAAATGAAATAATCAAGTTTGACAATAAGTAAGAACCAGTATCCTGTCCTGCAAAAATGACTTTTTCTTGTGTAGTTTGACAGTGCAATTAGATAAAACTTGAGAAATGGGCTTATTCAGAAGTTTAAAAATTAGACTAACAATCCATGTCAAAGTGATATTAGCAGGTAACCAAGTTTATAAGATATTCTAGAAGTAAATAGAAGTCTGGCATCCTATCAGATAACAAATTAAAACTAAGAATTAATTATATCAAGCAAAATCCTGTCCAGCAAAAAGTTGAAGATATCAAATAGCACACACTATACCTCCACATGTCCTACACATCAAAACTTAAATCACCATTAATATTAAACTTGCACTGCAAAGTCCAGAAGCTTCATCTTCATGTAATGTTTGTCCTAAAGGAAATGAGACAGAGCATGCATGAATATTTGTCAATTGATCTGCAGCTGTTATACATTACTTGTCAATTGATCTAGTTTTGTCTTATTTTAGGAGCATGCATAAGTATTTGATAATTTTCGAATAAATTTCATATCTCAACATTTGTGTTCACAGGGATATGTAGGACAAGGCAAAATGAATAGGGGGAAATGAGGAATCTGGCATTATGTGAAATGTTTAGGAGACCAACATATAATAAATATAAACTTCAAACCAAAGAAAGGAAGGGATATGTGTTTCTTTATTAGTCCCTTCTCTAAAGTCATGGCTATATACATTTCAATCAACCAATGAACAGCAGTCATCATCATAACAATACAAGCAGATGATTAAATTAAGAATTTGTCAAATACCTGTTAACAGAAACGACGATACTCTTTGGAGATAATTGCAACCTCTCACCGATCAAGTACAAGCAATGATTCCCAAACAGAAACAAAAGAAATAGGTGAACCAACTGTTTTTATCATTGACTTTTATAGCTTCTACTCTGCATGATTTTTTGTTGCCAAACCAAATTATGACCATTCAAAAAGTTTACACCTTTTTATCTCTAATATAGTTTTTCTCAATCATATATCTTCAGTGAATGTCTTCCATACATCTGCAAATGAGAAAGAAATGAAAAGGCAAAATCATCCTCCTTCTCTATATTTTCTAAGCAGTGTCTCTTTGGAGAGCGAAAATCATGGTGCTTTAAGATGAATTTAAGGTTACATAGATCAAATTTTCGTGCATATCATAATTAGTTAGTAACCAAATATGTTAACCTAATTCTGTTGCATGTCTTTGTCAACTAAAGTTGGACTTGCTTTCTGGATTGATTTTGGATAGTTGTAATTATTGTTTGGAAAGGAAACAATAAGCACAGAACCTGTTTAATCCTCCTCAATCTCACTTGCATATGACTAAACAAACTATACAGTATTTGTATACTGTACAGTTTAATGTTTCCTTGGAAGTGTTGACATATGGCTAACAAATATTGCAAGCATAGATGATAAATTTCTATTCATTCCTATTGTAGGGTCTTTATCTGAATCAAAGGATTCAAAGAAATTCGAGAAACTAGTTACATAAAATACCAAGGAAGAGATTCAACTACATGGGTACACTTGTAGAAGATGTTATGAAGCCTAAATCAAATTAGGAAGAGATTCAACAAAAGCCCAAATTGTCTGGTTTCTTTCATTTTCTACAGTGACAGTCTGTAAACCATGAATATTGTACCAACATCAACATCTTCCAGCCAACAAAACAATGCATACACATTATGCAAACAAAAACTGCATAAACATCCTTGGAACCAACATTATTCTCACAAATTTTGCATACAACAAAAACCCAACACAGATCCGTATACAAACCCCCAACTAAATCCCTACATTCAATCGTGCATCATCAAAAAACAGAAACATAAATCAACCTCCCAACCAAACTCCTTCTTCCGGAAAGCAAAACCAAAAAACTTCAAAACCCACAGATGAAGTCAATCCAAAAACCCAGTAAAGGAAGACCACAAAATGATTCATAAGAGGGACAGAGAGTTTTGCAAAGACAACAATGTACAAGACTCATGCGCAACCAGAGTGTCGGTGAAGCAAGGAAGACTGACATTTTTCCACCATACAATCAAATACTTACTTGACACTGGAGAGACGAATGTCTTGGGGACGAAGGATAGCGTCGGAGAGAGAAGGCTGGAGACTGTAATCGTGAGGGAGAAGGAGGTTGTGGTGGTCGCAATCCCTGGCAATGTGAAGGCGAGGAGTCAGGGACGAAGACAGCAAGGAGCTGGGGGAGAATCGGGTGAAGAAGTCGGGGTCAGATATGTAAAACTTGGATGTCTTATGTGCCGGAGACAGGGACGACTTGTCCCTGTCCTCCAATTTTTGGGAGGGATAGAAATTTGTGTCCTTGTCCTTCGAAGACAGGGGACACAAAAGCGGGGACATGAACCAAACAGCTTCGGGGGCGGGATTTTATTGTCTTGTCTACTGTCCCCACTCACAGGGACAATAACCAAACACAGGGTATATAAACGATTTCTTGATTTTGGGAGACAGTCAGAACGAAGGTCATGCGTTACGTGGCTATATCATGGGAACATAGGTGAAAAAAATATAAAAAATTTATGGAGTATTTCGTAATTTTTAAAAAATTAAGGACTAAAGTGAAAATGGTGTAAACCAGAAGTTGGTATATATTTGTTATTTTCAGTCTTTTAATAATTACCCCCTCAAAGATTGTGAAAAGCCAAAGAAGCCCTCACTTTTTTTTTCATTTCTCCCAAAGAAATATTAACATATAACTGAGCAGAAATTTAGCCATCTCTTTCACGCCTTCATCTCCCACATTTTCCTCGGATTCGCCGAACTATAGTCAAGTAGAGAAGAGTAAGCCATAAGACCCATTGGTCGCCCAAGCTTCTAGGTATGTTAATAAACTAGAAATCGAAGTTAATGGTGCTCTTCTCACTTGTTTTTGTCCGTTTTACGCGTTTGGTGACTGAGAAAGTATCTTCTGATGTTCTGTATGTCTTTTCTCACATGGGTTTTGATGTGAAGTCAAGAGTTGAATTTCAACTTTTCGTTCACTGAAAGTTCAAAATTTTTTCATTTTTGCTTTCTAATTCTTAGTTTCTTACTATTTATTTCGATCAATGTTATGAGAATTTGTTCAATTTTGTTCTTCTGTTTGCTTGTTGAGGAAACCTACCGACGGATAAGCATGATTCACGATTCAATTTTCAGTCTTGCATTTGTCCTGTTTAAGTAAACTATACTGACTTCTCTCTGTCTCTCTTTGTTGATTTGCTTCTGATTCTTGACTTCCCAAGTTATTATGTTGCAGTTGGATGGATTGACTGATGAAGATTTCGCTGCTGGAGGTTCTCATCAAACCCAATTGTAGTTCATTTTGATTTGGCAAAAGAATAGGTCGTAGTTAAGGAATTCTTGCCTTCTAAATCCTTAGAGGCATTCGGGCAGCGTCCCATCAGTGTATATATATATATATCAATTGGTTAGGGAGATGGCTGGCAATTCAATAGTCCAAGTGCCGTCATGTCCCAGTGTGCTATCTTCTTCATTGATTACAGTCTCTCCCGGTTCTTCAAACTTGTTGCCCCATTTTCCAGCTAGGCGAGCAACGAAGTTTTCAAGGGTAAGAGCTATGTCTGCTGATGTTGAACCCAGCCAGCCACCCTCTTCATCAGAGACAAAAAATCCTCTTGCAGTTGCAGTGGAAGTTCCTCAAAAACTATGGAGGCAGACACTGAAGCCATTAAGTGATTTTGGGTTTGGTCGGAGGAGCATATGGGAAGGTGGAGTGGGGCTGTTTCTTACATCTGGTGCAGTGCTTCTTGCACTCAGCTTGGCTTGGGTTAGAGGATATCAGCTGAGGTCTAAGTTCAGGAAATACTTGGCTGTATTTGAGTTTGATCAGGCAAGTGGTATTTGCACTGGAACACCAGTTCGGATTAGAGGAGTAACTGTTGGCAATGTCATTCGTGTCAATCCTTCATTGAGAAATATAGAAGCAACTGTCGAGGTATATGCATTGCTGGTCATGTAATTGAACTTAAAACAATCCGTATGATCTTTTAGTAACACAATGTGTTTATATTTCGTAGGTTGAAGATGACAAAATTATTATACCTAGAAATTCTCTCGTTGAGGTGAACCAGTCAGGTCTTCTTATGGAAACATTGATAGACATTACCCCTAGAGATCCAATTCCTACACCTTCTGTGGGACCTCTTGATGCTGATTGCATTAAAGAAGGTCTAATTGTATGCGATAGGCAAAAGATAAAGGGTTATCAAGGGGTAAGTTTAGACGAATTGGTTGGGATAGTAACTCGCCTTGGACGTGAAATGGAGGAAATTGGCATTGCCAAGAGCTATTCACTGGCCGAGCGTGTTGCTGCTGTGATTGAGGATGCAAAACCTCTCCTGACAAAGGTGTGATGTGCCCTTCTGATACCTTCTTCTCTTGTTTTCCTACTCTTCTCTGACTTGTGGACTGTGCAGGACTATTAATTCTGCAAGCGAGATGTTAACTGATGAACATAGAAGCTGATAAAAACTCATCTAGAAACTTCCTGATAAATTTTGTGGATGCCATTTAGTTGAGCATGATATGCAAATTGTTATCAAATTCCCCTTGTATGGAAAGGTTGAAAAATTTAACCCTGATTGATTGTTCTTAATTGAAGGAGGCATTTTATTGCTAGCATGGTGATGTAACTTAAAGTGATAAGAAACTAGGTTGAATTGCCTGCTAATTAATTTAATTACTGAATAAGACTCAGGTGGCATCACTGTTTTCAATTTAATATTCCAATCCTCCAGTCTTTCTACTAACATATTTTTTGTGTGCAATTGTTTATAATAACCATTCTTGGTGGAGGCCTTTGCTGCAGGTGGTTGGACTGCCCTTCATTTTACCATAAAATTGGAAAGTATACCAATGAAACATATTCTTTAAACTGTAGTAAGTTCTGAAAGGCTGTCATTTAATTTCGAAATGGCTGTATGTGCTCTACTTGCATGTCTGGATGCCACGTGGATGATCTTGCTTCACTAACTCTGAACATTTACATGTACTCATGCACACTTTGCATTTGATGTAGTGATCCCTCAGATCCAAGCCATGACTGAAGATATTCAACCTTTGCTCACTGATGTTCGCAATAGTGGTCTGCTAAAGGAAGTTGAGAGTTTGACCAGAAGCCTAACCCAAGCCTCTGAAGATTTAAGGTGAAGTACCTGAAAGATTTGCCTTGATGTTTTCTGCTTGACTGATGAATGCAAAACAATTGGGGCTGTAGCTAACTGAGATAAAGTCAAATTGCCCTGCTAGATTCATTTATAAGACCCTGTAGCATGTTGAATTAAGCTTCCTGTTCATGCTGGCTACTTCCCCTTTTTCAATCAAGTTCCTTCTGTGTTAGGCTTGAGGGACGGATATGTCTAAGATGATTGATGGGATCCTTTTCCTGCCTTCTTGATGCATCTTCCTTTCCTTTCTGTTAACTTTTTGCCTGTTAAACATATTTTTGAAGCCAGTTATCCATTTACATTGAGATCTCAAAGTTGAGCAATGACTTGGGGTGTTGAGGAATTTGAACGAACTTGATGATAGTTGCTGGTATTAGCAGCCCGAAGCAAGATAAATCCATTTATTCCTAGCGGACAAAGAAAAAAAAAATTAAATCCTTAATGCCCAAGGTGCTTGATATTTTTTACAATCTGAGAGTGTTTATATTTTCTTCTAATACAGAAAGGCGCATACATCCATTATGACTCCAGAGAACACAGAGTTGATTCAAAAATCCATATATAGTTTGATTTTCACTCTGAAAAACATTGAGGTGAGATCTTAATCATTAGCTTTCTACACCTTGCATTATTGCATAATCATGGTTGGTCATGTTCAATTAACCTGTTCCTTTTCTTTTTGGGAACAATGTCAGAATATAAGCTCTGATATCCTGGGATTCACCGGTGATGAGGCCACAAGACGTAACTTAAAAGCGCTTATCAAATCTCTTAGCAGGTTATTGTGAAGATAAATTGAAGGTCAATTCTGCTTTCAATGGTTGTTCAAATAGCAAAAATGATTTCTTCCTCCTTTATCTTGGAGAGGAGCTAGCCAATTCTAGCACCTAGGGTCATTGTTTTAGTTTCATTTGCTTCTTGCACTATTTTCATTGGTGCTAACTTAGTACTGAGTTCTTTCGGGTGTTTTTTTGTTAAAATAGTAAAGATCAAATGAATGGTTTCTGGTGGTATCTTCTTTGTTGCAAAGAGCCTCTAAGAAGTTTTGAAGGGGATACCATCTCCCTTCTAACATTGAGGAAAAATCAAATACAATATTTCAAGTACCATTGGTATCATCTCATTTATGTAACATTGGAAGTTCTGTTGCCTGTATGGTAATCATTTAGAGATGCAAATTTCAAATATGGGTTTTCGGTTACTTGTTTCATTGATGCATTCTTCATAAAAATATAGTCGAGTCAAACTCATAAGTGGTTGTATCTTGCAAAATGTTTACAGGAGAAGGTTTGGTGTGTGAGTGTTTTATATTAGAAACCAAATAGGATAAGAAATATGAAGTTTCATCACAGCCTTTTATTCATTTAATTTGTGAGATCTGTAGTCTCTTGCAGGTCCAACATACATAGATGAAAAGATCACATTATGCATTTTGACTTGGTGTTGATCTTTTCATTCAAGCAACATGACATTTCCTTATCATGAATTTGGTGCGCCAGAGAGCTAATATAGTTGCTTTCATCACTAATTTTGTTAGCTTTACAGCCTACTTGACATGGTAATGGTGGGCACATACCTTAGTGGTCGGCTGAAAGGCACCGTCCAAAAGAATAACCCAAATTCCAATCATATATGAGCCAAATCCATCCTCATTACTCAAAGCTTTATTTGCTCCACTGACATCTATAATTAAACAGTGAGGTTGTTCATCTACCCTACAACTAAGAGAAAACCAAAACTATCTCGTAAAAAAAATATCACAGGCATCAGCTCATAGAATCAAGGATAGGGTTTCAGGAATGTTGTCCCAAACTTGAAAATGTGAAGAAATGCTATAATTCAATTAGTCAGATAATTTGCCACAAAATTAGAAATGTCATGATCCAATTTAGCTAAAATTACCTTTACGAAGCAATCTACCCATGTCTTTGTTCAACTGATTTTGGACGGAGAAACTTCAATCAGTAGGTCGTTGTACCAGAAACTTGAGCAGTACTTTCTGTCCGGACCACATACAGCAAGATCTAGGTCGTGGAAATCCATAATACTAATTTTTTTTAACCCTTTTGGGATGGCCCGGAGAATTGACAAATAAAGAAGATTTCGGAAGAAGGCCTGCGGGGTCACAATGCTTCAGAACAGTCTGAACTCTGAAGTCTGAAACAATAGTAACTCCATTTGTATTGTTATTATTATTATTGCCCTATTTAGATCAACTTTCAACTTATATGAACCTTTCCTAAAACAAACATGAACTGAGATATTGTTTCAAACGCTCCACAGCTAATTAGTATCCTAAAGAAGACGATACCTAAAGACTTTCAAAAGTAATTAGTGTATGTTACTCGAAGCACATTAGTTAAGTGAGGCAAAAATCCACCGGTGAAGTGGTACGTATGTACTGTGGTCGGTGCTGTATTTATTCCTGTCGGTGAACGTCGTCCTCCTAGCCCAGCCTCCTCTTTCAAAGATGGTGCACTGCCAACCTCTGACCCTTCAATCCACACCTAGTCCACGCGCATCAATCACTAGTTCTAGTTTGTCCAATGTTGAGAATCTCTTCTTTGAATGCTGTTTTTGAAGATAAGTTATGGATGACTAGGAAAGAAAAACAAAATTGGAAATTGTTAAAACTAATGTTAAATAGTAAGAAAGTTGAGAATGAGGCCGATAGTTAGATGGTCTTTCATTTTTAAGATTCCTGAAGACATTATCTCACCGCCAGGTTGCTTAGTTTAGGAGCATCTTGGACTTTAGTGACGATGGATATTTGACACCTTTTTTTCTTTGGTGCTTAGAGAAAAAGAAGTATCACTATCGCCCTTTACCAAATTAACCTAATTCTTGCCATCGCTATCTTCCATAGGGGGTAATAATGGGCATGCCTTAAATCATTTGTCAAGAATTTCACACCAAGATTGTGCCTTAATATATGATTTCTCAACTAAAAATTAATTTCTATACTTATATATTACTCAAAATGAGGGTGAGTTTTGGAGTAACTGGTAAGATTATTCATTTGTAATAAAAAAGGTCACAAATTTAAATTACGGAAACAGTCTCTTTATAAAATATAAAAAAAGGTTACGTATAATTAATGTCTCTCTTTCAATCATCGCAAAGAAAGGAACCTTGTGTCTTAGAGTTGTTGATGTTATTGTTGTATATATTACTCAAGATGACTTTTATGCATAAAATGACTTTGAATTGTTGAGGAAAAAAAAAAGAAGAAGAAGAAGCTAGGTTATTAATGTGAAATTATGAATTAGTGCTATTTCTCATAAAAGCATTGGCTTTCTTTGTAAACATTACAAAAAATGATTTTGATTGGCCCAAAAAGAACCAAAGGAAATAGAAAATGGCAGCAGGTAGAATTATTACCTGATATTATCCTTTGAATTTATCGGCTAACTTCAACGCTAAAGTTCGTGAGATATAAAAGATACAAGAAATTGTGCAACAAATGAAAGCTGATATGCAATATGCACAATCAAAGACAATAGCATGAGCATTGTTACTATTTAGGTGCTGATGATTTTCTCAAATTTGGAACAAATAATTCAAAGAAAGCTGTTTCTATTCCATTATGAACTCAAACAAAGGTTAATCCTTGCTCAGAGCAAAAGGAAAATGAGCTGGGGTCTCTTCAGTGTTATACTTTCTTTTACCCAATCAAAAAGCATGTACCTTTTGAAGAAATTATAGCAAACATAAAAAATCTATACACTAAAATCGGGGATGCTTAAGAAATAGTTCGTTTGATTTTTTTTTTTAAATTTTGCAAGAATTAATACTTAATTACTTCAAAACAATTAATCAAATGTCAATTAATACGTAATTGGTTTAATTCTAATTAAAAAATAAATTATTCTACTTAAGTATAAATTTTATATTGTTTTTTTTTTGGAAAATAAAATTTTATATTGTTGCCTAAAAGAAAATGTAAAACTGAAGTTTCAGCAGCTCCTACTCGATCCACTTAAATCAATCAATGATTAGTAAGGAGGAGCGTGCCAAAATGTCGGCAAAATGAATGGAGGAGTAAAGCAGCACAATTATACATAAGATTATGGTAAAGTGGGTGCCAAACTAATAAAGCGAGAAGATTTGGGCACTAACCAACTTTGTTAGCAAGTAATCCTAAAAGATTTAGTTGAGGTTCAAGCAACATTACAATCAACAAACACGTTAATCAGTTCCAACAACACGAGACGTGTTGTCCTGAAATTTGTCCCTATTAGCAATTTATTGATCATTTTGTCTCGTAATCATTCAAGATTAGACCAACTTCGTGTTTCTCGTGTTCATCAACATCCTCATTTCTAACGAGTATACGTTTTTTTCAACTACCCTTTGGTTCTATGAATGAGTTGCTTTGTCTGATTGATTTTCATTTTAGCCAATGTAAACCAAAATGATTATTTAAGATTTGGAGATTAGACGATGGAGGACGAAAGAAAGAAGAATTTAATACGTTGCAACATGATTTTGTACGACTCTTTTATAAAATTAGTTGGCAGAATTTGACTTCACTTTATATTTATTGGATGGTCAATTAATTGCAACTTCTAACAAAGTTTTATAATGTTCTAAGATAACAAATAAACATAAACATGTCAAAGTAACTCCAAACGTGATTAGCGTTTTATGTTTTTTTATTCATAAGAAGGCTTTAACCACATGTTTAGGACATAGGGTGTGTCACACAACTTCAATGTCATATGCACTTGAAATTACATCTTTGAAGTGTACGTTACAACAAAAAAAGGGTTTTGGCGACAAAATATTTTGTCGCTGAAAGACAACAAATTGTTGCAAAAACTATTTTGTGACGGTAAAAAATCGTCGAATTATTCGTCGCAAAAGCCTGGTAACAAAAAATTATCTGCAACGTTTTTACGTAATCGTTGACTAACTGATTTTGCTACGGTTACTCCTTCGTCGCAAAAAGGAATGGGCAAGGAGAGGAAAATTGTCACAAATGACGTATTGCGATGTTTGATTTTGGCGGGTAAAGATAATTAACTTTGTTAATATAGGCGTAGGTAATAATGTTTATTGACAATTTATTTGTGAAGCAGAATATGTTATTAGAGGCGTTTTGGTAAATGTAGGTAAAAAGATTTGGTAACGATTTTATATCTGTAGCTAAAAGTGACGAATTTTTATTTTTAATTTTACTTACCTATTACCAATTTAATATTTAATTATAATTATTAATAACATTTTTAATTCAAGTAAATTGTTTTGATCATGGTTTGAATTATAATTAAGTCACATTTTGTAATTATTATTGGTGACATTGTATAAATAATAACTAATTAAAATAAAATAAAAATGTTTGATAATTAAAAATAAAATGCATTTTATAAAAAAATAATTAAATGTTAATTACAAAACTTAACAAAATATTTATGGACAAACTGAGACTCCTCATCGTCGATACTACTTACATAATTTGACCTAAACATTTGTTAGAACATTTTTTAAGCTCAGTCATCTTTCTTTTAGTACGGTCTAATTTTTGCTCATTATATTGTAATTCTTTTTTAGTACGATCAAACTTTTCTTCGTTACATTGTAACTAAGCCTTAAGCAATCGGTTCTCTTTTTGAAGCGCCATTACATATGTTGGTGATGACGATGATGAACCAATTGGCTTAGGGTCAAACCCAAGACCTTTGATATACCCTGATCTTGTACTAAGAACGTTGTTGCAAATATCATCCATATTGGGCTCATTCCTGTCAGACAATGATCTCTATAACAACTCCTACATCTTGTCATACAATTTAAAACACAAAATCAAGATGTAATTCAGTTATTATTCGTTAGTATTACATAAATAAATAAACTCTAAAGTTAAAATTTTTATACTTACATAATTATTCTACGCCTCTTCAAACGTCCAACTTTCACCTTTCTCGTAGTATGTCAGTTTGTAGGGTGTGATCCTATCACACTCTTGTCCATGTAGTTGAGTATAATTTTGTTATATGAATTTTAAAAAATTGGAATACAATAGATTATATTGTATTAACTAATATAATTATAATTTCTAAATAAAAACTTACAAATTCTTGTTGTACGACAACAGATGATTTGAAGTCGATGTTGTGAGAAGTTTTCATTTTGCTCTGTTAACTATGACTTTCTCACACTTTTTCCTAAATCAAGAAAAGAAATAGTTATTAAATGCAAAAACAAAATTAATGGAAGGAAACGTGAAAAGAAAGAAAACAAATCTTAACATTCGCAGAGACTCAATAATCACACATTTTACTCTAATTTTTTGAAGTCACCTATTTTGGAATATGTCTCCTTACCTCCTCATTTGAAGGAAAAGAGTTGTAGTATTTATGAAGTCAATACCGATAATCTTTTGCTCTTTGTTTCAACAGTGAACTCACACAGCTTGAAACTTCAAGATTCTCAATATCGACAATATTGAGTTTCATCTGTGAACAACACGCATAAGTTAAATTACTCTTTAAATAAGTTAAAAAAATTGCATATAATAAAATAAATTGAAAATTTACTAAAACTTTGTCCAAATCATTCTATTGTTGTCATCTTCTACCACGACATTCAAATAAAATGAATCATTATTCTCTAAAAAGGAAGAACTAAAGGGATATAAATTTGTGATTTTTAACAAAATAGAAACATTCATATGTAAAGAACATATAATCAATTCCAAAGAAAACTACTCATGACTTTTGTCAAACATGTTATGGGCAACCACATTTCAACTCAAAATAACGAAAGCAATTTTATATTTCCCTTTTATTCAATAACAATAACACGTACTCTACACAATTCAACCATTATCATCACTAATTAACGCAAACAAATCAACAACAAAGTAAAAACATAACACAAACTCCCATCTGTTTTCAGCTTCAATGATAGAAAAAAAATAAAAAGCTCAACACTTGTCACTAGATGAAGAGAAAGTGCAGGGAGAAGTTTGAATCACAACGTCATAGAGAGAGAAGAAGATAGGCCAAAAATGTGTTGAAATTTTTAGAACATAAACGATAAAAAGAAAAGTGAGCAGAGAAGATGAGAACAATGAAATAAAAGGAAATGATATTAACTCACACTCTTTTAATTAAATCATCTGAACAAGGCCTTATATAAGGCTTATGCATAGTGGACAACATGGGTCACAAAAGCATTAATAAAAAACTACCCACTATTACTACCATGACTCAACAACTTAGCAAACTACCCACTACTACTACCATGACTTATTCTAAGATAATCTAAGACCTATTCTAAAGAAATTTAAACAACTCTAAAATTTGAATTAATTCCCAACATTCCCTCTTAATTCAAATTTTCTGGATGGAGCACATCTCTCCTAATCTTCAGAATATTATGTGAAGCATTTCTCTTCACCAAATTCTCGTTGATGCCCTTCTCATCAACTTGTAATTATTGAACCACGTCTCTCCAAACATATCTTGGTACACTTCTCACCACCATCTTCAAATTTATATGATACACTTTCTCATCACCTTCTTCAAATTTGTATGATGCACTTTCTCATCATCTTACCATTGTTTAGCACTTTCTCTCGACTAATTCAAAAAAGATTTTTCTTCAATCACTTCAACCTTTGCTAGATAGGCTCCTTCCACAATCTTTTCATTTTCTTGATTTCTCATTGCCTTTCTTTTCTCTTGAACTTACAAAACATTAATCACTCATAGGTCCCTCAAGGATCTATGGCTCTGATACCATGTTGAAATTTTTAGAACATAAACGATAAAAAAGAAGAGTGAGCAGAGAAGATGAGAATAATGAGATAAAAGGAAATGATATTAACTCACACTCTTTTAATTAAATCATCTGAACAAGACCTTATATAAGGCTTACGCATAGTGAACAACATGGGTCACAAAAGCATTAATAAAAAACTACCCACTATTACTACCATGACTCAACAACTTAGCAAACTACCCACTACTACTACCATGACTTATTATAAGATAATCTAAGACTTATTCTAAAGGAATTTAAACAACTTTAAAATTTTAATTAATTCCCAACAAAATGAAGATGGTTTAATGGCTTTTCAAAGAACAAAGGATAAGGGGTTAATTCGAAAGGGGGGGGGGAGAAGGGGATCTCGCATCCGTGTTAAAAACAGATGTCTAGACGAAGTCATCTCACTTAAAAAAAAATTCTCATCTGGTTTATTTGGTGATGAAAATATATTTCAATGCCAAATGTCCAACATTTTCTATAAAATTAAAATATTGTCACAAAATTTCCAACATTTTGCTACCAAATTAATAAATCGTCGCCAATACTAAACCTTTTCATACAATTTTTTATTTTACTAAAATGATTAATAAAAAGTATATATTTCATTCAAATTTGTTCGCTAAATTTGTTTTCCCCTCCTCATCTCATCGTCCTCTCTCCATCCGTCTTGGTCCGATTTGGGAATTTACTCCGAAGAGTCGCGAAAGGCGGTTGGTCGTTTTGCCCTAATTGTTTTGTAATCTGTCGTCAACTCTTTCGATACCGTTTGGTTAGGGGGTCCGCGTCCATGTACCTCTAGTTGAGAGTTTTGATTGTCTACTATGATTCCTTGTAAATCCTTTCTTTAATGAAATTTTTTAATTTCTCAACAAAAAAAAATCATTCACATCATGTATTGGAAATTATTAATATATAATGTTGATTAACATTTTCTAATATATTGGAAACTATTTATAATTAAATTGCTATTATTATCATCTCTAAAAACTATCTCTAACTTTGTAAACCCAAACATGTCTCCTAGGTGAAACATTAGCTATCTTCTTAAATGGGTTATCTTAATTTTATGACATGTTTTCTCGCCTACCTTTTATTTCTTATAAGTTAACTTAATATTATTTATATCACAACTACACTGTGGTGTTTTATACTAGGATAATTTTGTTTATACGCTTGGATAGATATGTATAACTAAGAGATGTCAAGTGAGTCATTAGTAACTCTTCCTATTGTCTCAATCTATTCAGACCTCTTAGTCCAAATATCCATTAGTACATAATGTGTAGAAGTAGTTTGATGAAAATTTTCAAACAATTTTTTATTTTGCTAAAATGATTAATAAAAATTATATATTACATTCAAATTTGTTCACTTAAACAACTATTTTGGAAATTATTTCTAATAAACTGCTATATTATTATCATATATGGTAATTAACTTAATGTATTATTAATGTATACATATTAATTAATCCCCACTATTATAATGATTTCCATATCTTACTTATGTAATATATATTATTACTCTATGTGTAATAATAATTACCAAAATTTTATGGTCAAATTCTATACTGTAACATATAAATTATATATTACATATAATTATGTTAGGCAAAAGTGACAACGAAAATGACAATGTCTTTTTATTTGGCAACAATTTTTTTGTTACTAACAAAATTGTACTATATTTTTCCTACAAAATCGAAAATGACATTGTTTACATTAACAAGAAACGGTGTTGTTTTGTATTAGGTTTTTATCACTGCCACAATGAACCTCTCTTCATTTTCATGTTAGCCGTCAACATTCCTCTACATTCACAGTCCAATAACCATTATCTCCTCTCTTGTGCTCGTCTCGTGTATTGTGGTCGTCACCGTCGAAGAAGCATCCTTAACTATGTTGGTATTATTTTTCTTTTCTATTTTCAAACCCTCCATCTTGTGCTAAGTGTACTTATACCTGTAGGTGTTTGTTGTGAGTTCTTTTTTCTACATTTTTTGTATAGCTCATGTTTGTAGTTATGTTTCAAAAATGATTTATTGTCTTCCTTTGTTGGTTGTATATAAGTTGACTTCTTTTTATGACCTTTAATGCTTCTTTTAGGAAAGCCTGCAAATTATTTGATGAAAGGTCTAAAAGAGTATTTAACTCTTTTTGTAATAATAGTAATATAACCCTTTATAAATAATACCATATTTGTGTACATCAAGAACATGGTCATGTGTAACCTTTTTAAATTCTAAAATTTAGATATGATATAAAGGGTAAATGGATTATTTTTATTTTAATAAGGATAACTTTTATCTCATTAGGCAGATTGTAGATGTATAACTACTAAACTGTAGTACTTTCACTTATCATCAAAAATTTCATTGAACATAATGAATTTTATTCTAAATTAACTTTTGCAAAATATAACTCTTAACATAATTCATCGAGGAATGTCGACATGATGAATTATTTCCAATGGTGAAAATTCATTCCATTGAGAGAAATGTGGCAAAATTGCCCTTACTGAAGAAAAAGTCAATACAGAACAAATCTCCTCTTCATACTCTAATAATCGTTTGCCTTCCATAGCCGATCTTCTTCTTCAAGGTTTTTAGTATCATCCAAACTAACTCACTTTCCTTATTATCTAGATCTCATTTCCTGTTATGAACCTATTATATATATGAATATTTGATTGTTTATACTATACATTGTTTAAAGCTTCGTTGAATCTTCAAAAGAACATAGATGGAAATGGAGGCAGGGTGATGTCACAATGGTTCGTAAAGGATTAGGGAGATCGGTTGTTTTGGAAAATTTGTCAATTCCAATGACTATGTCTGGTCAATTAGGTATACATGTGTTCCAATTTGGGTTCGTCATACGGTTTCACTAAACTACCAATCTAAGTTCTATATTGATTGTATTTTAAGTGAAACATATCATACTGGCAGTTCATCTGATCAAGTTGTCTTTTATATATACTAAATCTACTTTATATTATTTGTGACGATAAATTTGTCATAAATATTGGAAGTTATTGTGACCATATACCTTTGTCACACATTTAACAAGTTTTAGTGTCAATATTAGCGTCACAAAAAGTTTGCATAATTGTGACCATTGTTTAAATTCGTCACAATTTTAGTAGTGACGGAGGTATTTGTGACGGGAGGTGATGACTTCAAATATCGGTCACTAGTAATAATAGTGACAAATATTACTGCTTTTAGTGACAACTTTTACCTTCACTAAATATACAATTTCTTGTAGTGACTCATTCACTATATACTCTAGAAGTTTAGCTATAGCGAAGAAGCTGTTGAAAGTGGGTGTCAACAGCCCTACACCTGAGGGAAGATCTCTCACTATTTCAATTGGTACCTTCGAACGTGTAAGAACCCTTCTTGGGAGTCTAGACATAGGGAACTCATTTACCTTTACCGATTCTCATGTCACTTGGAACCCAAAAAAATAATTATATCATTGTCATTTATTGATCAGCTAGAATCAGCTTCAACTTTATTTATTGTTTTGTTTGTAAGAATCTTTAAAACAACCTCTTTACTAGTTAGGGGTAAGGTTGCGTACTATTGTTATTGTTATTATATAAGAATTGTTAAACTTCCAATTAAAACCTTGTAGTACTGACCATATATCATTATATTATATTGATACCATTTCCATAATTTTTATAAATAATTATTTTACTGTTACCAAATATTAATGATTAAAACTACTTGTTAACTTAAATTTATGATATTTTTATCATATTAAATTTAAAATTATTGGTTCACAAATATTTTAATATCCAAAATATATTTACTTTTCATATTGTAAATAGCCTACCATATGTTTTTCAACAATATGCTTTAAACATTGAAAACAACTTCACAACAAAAGATATCTTAACTACGATAGGTTATAAAAATGCCAATTATAATTACCCTTAACTACGATTATTAAGTACACAAAAATCATTACAAACTATCTTCCAAATATTTAACATTCACTTTTTGCGACGAAACATATAATCGTCTCAATATCCTAGCCATATTGTGATAAATAAAACAAATACTCGCAATATGTGCAACCATCTACGACATTTCCATAACTCGTCGCCAAATATTGGCGATGAAAGACATACATCATCACAAAAAGTCAACATTTTACGACAGTTTCTTTTAACGTCACTCAATATTTTGTTTGGAAGACCCTTCTGCGACGATTACTTCAATTGTCGCAAAAAAGGATACGTACTTGGCGACACAACGTATTTTTAGTCCTACTTGTTCGAACTATTCGCGACGCTTCCCCATAATCGATGCTAATTACATTGATTTCCCCGACATTTGTTGATGTTACTATTGTTCGTCACAAAATACTTTCATTTAGGCGAATAAAAGCATACAAACGTCATTAAAACCTATTGTCATTGCGATGGTAACATGTAATCATCGTAAAATATTTTCCCTTTCCAACATTTCTATTAAACGTCGTAAATAGCGACGAATGTGGAAATCGTCGCCAAAAGGTTACTTTTGTTGACGATTTCAAATTCTTCTCCAAGAAAAATGTAGCCAATACATCAATCTATTGTAGATCAACAAATCAATTCTAAAGCTTGTTAACACTGTAATTCATAACCATCAAAATAAACATTTGGCACTAGTAATAATGGGAGGAACGTTCTTAATTATGTAAATCAAATCTTAATTCTTAGAGAATATACTATATCTAAGATCTTACAATTTTATAACTTTTCATAAGAGAAAATATAGCTAAATCTATTATCGAGTCTTGAACATATTAATTATTTTGAAAAGATCTAAAAAAGAACTAATTTTTTTAGCCCTTTACTTGACAATCTATATTTTTCAAGATGACAAATATATCACAGAGAAGAGTCATTTTTAATAGTTTTTTAATCTTACAGACTCTATTACTATATGTTTTAATTAAAAATAATTTATTTCTATTGATCAATAGAATTTTGACACGCAACAATTATTAAACTATAATAATCTCTTACCTAAATAAAAATAAATAAAAATATGGCATGTCACACCCACTGTAAAAAAAAAGATCCATCATTCTTCCATTTTGCCCATATAATAATACTTAATATTTTTACTAATAATAGAATATAATGTGTAAAATCATAAACTACAATCCTTTATAAATTTGTTAGATCATGAATTATTATTAATTAGAAAATTAATAAGAATCATAATAATTGTATGTCATTTGATCGACATAATCCTTTTTATATATCACAATATTAGTTATATAATGATGTTACACTTAATAAAAGACATCATAATGGTCTAATAATAACGTCTTTGTCATAAACAAATCTTGTTATGACAATATAATTCATTCATGTATATACACTTGCTAGTATAATGAAACGTGATCCATTAAACTATAAGGAACATTAAATAAACAAGTATAAAGTGTTAAAAAAATAAAGAATATAACATATCATCATGATGTCAACAATGGTTTGTAGTAATTTTCATTCTTTCAATATATTCACTATATTCTTTGAAGGCAATCCTCTTGTAAACATATCCAAAACTTTGCAATTGGTGCTGAAATATTCAATAGACACTTTTTGTTTTTGAACTTCTTCTTTAATAGCAAGGTATTGCAATTTTTTTTATATATTTAGCACCTTTGAATTCTTATCATTGTTAGAAAAGAAGAAAACTATAATATTTTCATAACAAATTTTCAATTGCTTGATAATATTGTTATTAGTCGATGTCTTCAAATAAAGTTTGAGATGACTATAAAATAGTCGTCGCAAAGCATGACACAAACTTGGCTTCCATAGCAGATGCAATAATGATTGACTGCATCACATTCGTTAAGGGATTGCTCCTCTAACCAAAAGGAATAAATAGTCAAATGTGGATTTTCTTATATCTACACATCTAATATAGTTTGAATTTGAATATGTTATCACTTTAAGATGATTTGATCTCTTATAAGTGAGAATATGATCCTTTATTCCTTATATGTATCTTAAATTTTTCTTTATAGCTTTTCAGTGATCCAATCCTGTATTATTTTGATTTCTGCCTAACATTTCAACTAAGAAACTGTCCAATCTAATACAAGTTTGAACATATATCAAGCTACAAACGACATATGTATAAGGAATTTGTTCATTTCTTTGCATTTCAATTCATTCTTTTGACATTGCATAAGACTTAATTTGTCTCCTTTGAAATAATAACTGCAACAAACTTTTTCATCTTAAATCTCTTTAAAACTTTATTAGTATATTCTTATAAATTATAACAATCCTTATGATTCATCATAAAATATTTCTATTCCAATCACATTATATGGTACACCCATATCATCCATTACAAAATTCTTAAACATAAAATTCTTAATTTCTTGCAATAAACCAAGATTATTAGCAACTAGCAAGGCATTATTAACATATAAAATGATAATTATAAACTTACTGCCACCAACGTTTAAACAAATGCATCAATTAACGATATTTTTCTTAAATCTAAAAGGAAATGATGGTATCATTGAACTTAATATGCTATTGTCAGTAAGCTTGCTTAAGTTTATGTATTGACTTCTTTACACATCATTATTTCCTTTACTTCAATTGCAAAACCTTTAATTTGATTCTTGTACACTTATTTATCTAAATTCTCATTTACAATTTTCACATCTATCCATCTGATGGAGCTAAGGATGACAACTTTGCCTCAATCTAACCAGAAATTAATGGTCTAGGCCCTAGTTAACTGGGTTATAGGTCGAGTTTAGACTTAATAATTCTGACTTAGCCCAAATAGCTTGAACTAATGGTTCAAGTCAATCAATATTATTTTGCTTAAACTTAATAAAATGATATCATTTTATAGTTAAACGGCTTAAGAACCAATCAATCATAATGTTGTTGTTTTGTTAAGTTTTTCTAAAATATGATCATTTTGGCCTTAACTAATTAAGTTGTGGGTTATCCAAAGTTGATTGACTTTGGGTTAAAATTAGGTTCGGGTCAAGAAAAAAATCAGGTCAAGTTTAGGCCATATGCAGCTTGACCAATTGTTATCCCTATAAGGAATTGTAAATCGTAATGAGCTACCAATTTTATGATAATTCTGAATGAGTCCTTTAAAATAGAGAAAAAGTCTCATTATACTCAACATTATTTTTATGGGTGGAACCGTGGAACGCTTAACAACAAGTCTAGCCTTGTGTTTTTTTATGTTATCATTAGAGTTGCACTTGGTCTGAAAGAGCCATTATACTTAACTCTTTTACAACCTTTAGGCACAAGTTCTCAAACTTTATTATGGTCCATTAATCTCAACTTTTCTTTTATGATGTCTAATCATTTGACAAAATCATCACTTTTTGTAGCTTAATCAAATGAAACTATATCATAATTAATTCTCAAGTCAAATTATTATTCTTGTAAATAAACCATATAATCATTAAAGATAGCAGATCTTCTTTACCTTTCATACCTTGTTAATACTATCTCATGTGGTTCATCTACTATATGTTATATTGGCAGTAAGTTCATTATTAGGTGCTTCATTATTTATTTATTGTTCTTGTATATTGTCAGAATGTTCAACAACTATGAAAACAAAAAATTAAGAAGTTTTAGGAAAAAGAATCTCCACCCTTACTTCTTGAACTTCAACTTTACATAGTTCCACTCTATCGCATTCCTGATTTCAATAATTAGCATACTATGTCTAGGAAAACAAAATATATACCCCTTAAGTTTTTTTGGGTAACCAATAAAGAAACTGTTAGTCATTCTTGAGTTTTATTTTTATATAAATTATAAATTCTTACTTTTGTCGAATAACTCAAAACATATAGGTGCCTCAAAGTGGGTTTTCCCCCCATTTACAATTCGTACGGAGTCTTTGCAACTACCTTATTGAGAACCTTGTTTAACACATGCATGAAGATTTTCAAAGCATATAACCAAAAAAAATAAGGATAATAAGGAATATCTCAATATACTTGAAGCCATCCCATTGAAGGACAATTCTTGTAACATTATTATATTCTAATGTTCTGAGTAAGGTAGTTGTAAATACTCCGTACGAATTGTAAATGGGAGGAACATATGCCAAACTTTTTAAGAAATTTAGCAGATGGTTCAGGATGTTGCCTAATTTTATCATATTTTTTTATAATATTTGCTACCTATATTTGACCTGACAATGTTCTCCTTTCTATCTAATTGTCTTTCAACCCTATTAATAAACAAATATAAGTTATTTATTTATTGATATTTTTCATTTGGTAAATAGATATATCTATAATGTGAAAAATAATTAACAATCGAAATGAAATACCTTCACCAAAATACAAAAGGTCCATATACATTAGTATGTATAAGTTCAATAAGTTATATGCTACTTGTGACTTCTTTCTTAGTTATGTTCCTTGTGTGGTTTCTTTTAATAAAATTCACACATATACTAAGATTGGTAAAATTCAAAATTAGGAAGGATTTCATTCTTCACCATTCTTTGCATTCTTCTTTGGATGTGTGACCTAAACGTTTATAGCATAAGTAAAATAAAATTTTATCCATTAAACCATATTTAATTCCAACAATATAATGCAAATTTAATAGAGTCTCAACAGAGGATATTACATTTAATTTGTATAAACCATCACAAATAGCATCAAAACCAATAAAGTGATTATTCTTACATAAAGTGCAACATCCATTTGCAAACTTAAAAGAATATTTAATTGTATCAAGTTTTCACAAAGAAATCAAAATTTGAGATATAATAGGAATATAAAATCATTAGGCTTACAATCTTTTTCAAACCATACCTTATGGTTTGGGGAAGCTTTTTGATGTGTACATTCTTTGCACGCAAATGACACTTACCGATCTTTTGTTCCTTCTTTAAAATAAACAAAACTTGTAAATAAAGAGAAATAGAAGAAAATGTTACAAAAACACTGATCAATGCTCATACATTAACATTTTAAGTTATAAATGAAATATATAATACATATTAATATTATATACATTGAAGTTCTCCTTTGTGAGATCCAACAATGCACATTAATAAACATAATTGATTCCCTTTCTTTTCTATCACATAATTGGCAATTCAATATACTCTATTAAAACATGTTTGCAATCTTTATATGTATATTAAAACACCTCTAATGAAATATGAATTAATTGGAACACAACTTCAAACACTTTCGTATTTCAGTTCGTGTTGAAGACGCAAGTCCTCGCACGGTTCAGGTGAGGGCAAAACATGTATGCGCTTCACTTGAGGTTTCAGTTCAGTGTGGGATACGACCCGGGACATGTCCCATTCTGTGTTTATTCTTCAAACATGAGTCTAATTTACAACGAAATACACGGCATGGAACACGTCTACATCCATCATATCTTTAAGATATTTAACATGGTAACCATTTTCAACTTAGTTTGGAAAAAGAGAGAACGGAAAAAGAACAGTGTTGGTGACTTCACATGGAAATTCCGCAGCCATTAGTGTTGCAAACAGGATTCCGTTTATGATTCTGCTTGATGGACAATGTCATGCTGCTTTAAAATTATGTGGTCTGACTTGAGCCATGTCAACCACTAAAACCATAGAAATGCCTCATCATTGCTTTTGGTTGCTTTCTTCTTCTTCTTCTTCTTCTTTTCAGAAGATATATACCAAGTAAAGTAAAATCCTCGTGGTTTTGGCATGGTATGCAGGAGGCATTATCTCGAGTGGAGTTGGAAAAAATGAAGCGTCCACATAAAACCTAATACAGTATCACTCAATATTTTGTGGCTCTCCCAGGCCTCGCAAAGCAAGAAGCCTCGTACACATGGGATGCTTTGACTTGCAAGGCTTAAGTTTGGTCTCTTTTTCAAAACAAAAAAAATGTTGCACCCATCACCGTTGACTGAAAATGAACAATGGGGAAATAGAAAAAAAATGTTCGTCTATCATTTTCAGCATGGAGGACGTTAATTATGTGCAAGAATAAGAATGTTGATTGGTCCACACTAGTCTCACATGCATTCAGTTTCATGGTGATTGTGAAGCAATTGAGCTCATTTGCCAAGTAACTATTAAAATAAAACAAATCAGCAAAATAATGTTAAAAATTAGGAAGAATGCAACAGCACAACTGCACTGCACTTCTATCTTTGGAGCTGTGACGCCTTTTCAGGTAGCCGACACGCCATTACCTTGTTCCTAACACCCCACATTACCTTGCACATGCACCCATTTGCATTACCATACTCATAAAATACAATATGTATTTTAAAAAATACATAAAATATTTGTTTAGATAGATGTGTTCTTGAAAAGGGCCCACCAGTATGTTGGAGTAAACATATCGGTTAAAATTTTAGCTCCCTTGTTAAGATTCCTCTCTGCTCTGGTTGCTGTTTAAAAGAATTCAAGAGAGGCCTTTGTTCAGACCTATACTGCTTAGCTACCGGGGGGTCAGTTTCAGTTCTTTTGTTTTGTACTCATTGTAAATGTTGCATGTGTTTATGTGTGTTTGTGTCAGGCGCTGAGCTGACGCCTCTCTTTCTCTCTCAATATGAGATGCTTGTGTATTGAGTAATGGCAATCATACAATAGGCCTGTCATCTATTATTCCTTTTTCCCCTTTTCTGATTTTTCTGGCTAGTTTTCATCTCCACATCATATCATGTTCGGAACATTTCTACAAACAAGTTTTGTGCTTTCCTTTTCTCTTTTTCCTTCGTCTACTAGGTAAAAGGTTTGCCCTTTTTGCTTATCTGGATTTGTTTTCTCATGACTGATGACTCTCTGATAAAACTACAAAAAAAACCCAGCTAGAGTTTCCAAAAATTTTGTTTCTTTTCCATTTTGGGTTTTGTGCATTAATGGTTTTTCTTGTGTTCTTGATTTTTTTCCCATAAAATGTTAACTGCAACTTCTGAGATATAGTCCCTTTTTCTTCTGGGTTGTTGAGCTTTTTAGTACGGGTCTCTTGTCCCTGAACAAGCTGTACGCCATTATTACTCCATCATTATTAAACACCTTATTTTAGTTTAGGAGTTGGGTTATATGATCACTCTTTTCTTGACAAAAAAGGTTTCATCTTTGATTAGTGTTTCTACTGATTTTGCGAATTTTCCTGTTGGTTTCTGTAATTAATGCATCATCCTGACTACAGGTCTCAATTTAGTTGCCCATTGATTGTTGCTTTTGAATAAATTAGAGTTGGGGTTTCATGTTTCCACAAGCTTAAGCATCCTGTAATCCGAATCTAGAGATGTTTATCTCCTCTTGGTCTGAATCTGCTATCGTCAGATACCTGTTCTAGCAATAAATATTATCTAGCTTTAAAGTATGATCTTCTATTTCCTTCTCAGTAACTTGTCAAAGTCCACAGTCTTTGGTTCCATGTTTCCATCTGGGTATTGACAAAGACCGGTCCTTTACCAACTACTCCTTTCCTTTTGGTGCCTTTGGGTTTATACACCAAAAACAAAAATCTACATCTGGGCATTGGTAGAGTGATGCAAATTGAAGGTATCACAAGAAATGGCAACTCTTGTCCCTGGAGTTCTTCTCAAGTTATTGCAGCATATGAACACAGACGTGAAAGTAGCTGGTGAGCATAGGTCTTCTCTGTTGCAAGTTGTGAGCATTGTACCGGCATTAGCAGGTAGTGAGTTGTTCCCTAACCAGGGGTTTTATCTCAAGGTGTCAGATTCATCTCATGCCACCTATGTGTCTTTGCCTGATGACCATGATGATCTAATTCTTAGTGATAAGATCCAATTGGGACAATTTATTCATGTTGAAAGGCTTGAATCAGCCTCACCAGTCCCCATTCTTAGAGGGGTAAGGCCAGTTCCTGGGAGACACCCATGCGTCGGTAGCCCTGAAGATATTGTGGCAACTCACTCTCTTGGGTTCCTCAACAATGGTCATGATACAAGTTCAGTTCCAAAACATTCAGAGAAAGTCAAATCACCTAAAAAAGGTGTTTCAAGGAGTCTAAGTATAGGAGAGAAGGAAAAAGGTAAATTGAATGGAAGTCCTAAGGAGGATTTCTCAGACAAGAAGTCATCTTCTCTAAGTAGATCAAAGTCCCAATTGTCAAAACCTGCTCTGACGCTTGATATCAAGAGGGACTCTTCGGCAAAATTGAAGACATCTAGTTCAAGATCAATTCCTTCTTCTCCAACGAGTTGTTATTCATTGCCCACTTCGTTTGAGAAGTTTGCTAGTGGAGTTAGCCAGCAAGCAAAAATTAAAGGATTGGAGAAAGGCTCACCCAGGTTGATAGCTGCAGAAAAAACAAGTTCTGTTCACTCAGCAAGTCCCACAGTGAAGAGGGTGCCAGTGATTAAGAACATAGTTCATGGATTTGAGCTTGGGGCCAAGGCTTTGAGGAAGAGTTGGGAAGGGAACATGGAGGTAAAGAATAAGGAAATTTCGAAAAGGACAACTGCCAAACTTGCTCCAATGCTTGAAACGCGAAGTATTTCTGTAAGTATCATTTGTTGGTCATGAAATTGTGAAATGTGTGATTTGGCTGGTGTTGTTCACATTGGATATGCTGTTTGACCAAGTTGAAACTGTTTTTGTTGTTTCTTATTTGTTTATGTTTTCGATTTTATGAATTCTTGCTTCATCATGAAGCTCAAACGAGGGTTTCTTTACTCGGGTTATTTATTTGCAGGCTGAAGCTGTTCATTTATGCCCCATTAATGATACTTCTTCATTTTTGCCAATTTCTTGAAATGTTTTGAATGTCATGCTGACTGCCAATTTTCTTGAGTTGAATTTCGCTCTGGGTGTCTTCTTGACCCATTAATGATGCTTCTTCATTTTTGCCAATTTCTTGAAATGTTTTGGATGTCATGCTGACTGCCAATTTTCTTGAGTTGAATTTCGCTCTGAGTGTCTTCTTGAAGTCAAACTTCTACTTAAACAAATCTTTTCTACAGGCTCCAAGAAAGAGCACATCAAGTGAAAAGTTGCCATCTAGAGAAGATAATAAGGCCCAAATATCTGCAAAGGCTTTCAAGGAGGATATGAAAATTCATATATCTAACAAAAAGGTTAGTTCAAATGGACATTTAGATGATCAAGAAAAATCAAATAAGCCAAGAATGTCTATCGGGAAGAAATCATTGGGAGAGCTTGCGAATAATGGACTTGGAAACTTGGTTAAGGTATCAACAACTAATAAAAGACTGACTGAGGGTAGTGTTTCATGGAATTCACTTCCCTCCTCTCTGTCAAAGCTGGGAAAGGTAATGTAACTATGTTCGTAAGTTCATGGACATTTTTACTTCTCTTGTTTCTTTCATTGACCTTTTTGTTGCCCTATGCACATGTGAAAGGGAACCGGAATGGTAGTTTCCGAATGAAGCATTCCCTGTAAAAGAGATTATGATTCGTTGCGAAAAAAGGGTGAAAGAATTAAGAACTCTTCTTGAATTATGAAGGTTAAACAAATAGTCAAGTCCAGGAGTCTTTAGTTCAATGCATCCTAACCTGGAGCCTGCTAAGTTTAACCCTTCTGTTCCTGGCCATTTCTCATCTCATCTTAGTGCAAATCTTGTTGCAGGAAGTTATGAGGCATAGAGATGCTGCACAGACAGCTGCAGTAAATGCTCTCCAAGAAGCTTCTGTCGCAGAAAGCTTGCTTCGATGTCTAAGGTTGGAAGTTTGTCTGTTACTGTTCGTCTTTGGTGATTTCATATGTTTGTTAGCGTTGTTTGATGGATAGTCTAAGATTCTGCGTTGGGAATATCAGTTTACTTCTAGAGCTTGTCTGACATTCTTAGTTGATAGGTTGAAGCTCAAAATTATATCTAGCACATATTTTAGATGAAAATAATGGCACGTATGCCTTAACATGAGAAACTAAGAACCAGTCTAAATAGATATGTAGAACTATGACTCTTTAAACTGCTACATCACCACTAAAACTGTAAAAGGTTTATTAAGCAAATGTGGTGATAATGAAATCTTTGTTTTAATTGTGTAATAGGAAGATAAAGGTCTGAATATTCTTCAATACCTTGACAGCCTGAAAAATATTCAGGGTTTTGAATAAGGGGATGATTGTGGTTTATAAGTGGTAGAAGTGTTATCACAAAATGGCATTTCTATTTTCTACACCACCAGACATGTGTGAGGGCAGAATGTCAAACTTAATGATCCAAGAATTCTGAAATCTAGATGCAGTTTACATGATGTTGATTTGAGATTAGAACACTTTATAGTATCTAGTCAAAACCTGAGTACGATTGTAATAGAATATGTATATATAAGTGTTTTTGGGTAATGATCCTTAAGCATTGACTAAACTTACTAATGAGGAACTTGGAGTAGAACAGAATCCTAAAAATAATTCAAAAACCCATTCATGAACATAAACAATCCCATCAAGATTTGATATTGTGTTTCCGCTTACCCTGTAGTAATACGTACTGTGTACTAGGGAGAGTGTGGACAAAGCATGGCAAGTCTTGTACGAAAGTTCAAGATCTACTTTTGGAAAATCTCTTAGTTTCATACGAGTTAAAATGTGTACGCAATACAGTCAATCATTTTGAATCTTTAGAATTTTGTTTTGTGCTGTTTTACTTTTGCAGTATATACTCTGAGCTGACTTCATCTGCCAAGGAAGAAAATCCGCAACCTGCTGTGGAGCAGTTCTTGACCCTCCACTCAAGCTTGAACAATACTCGCATGATCGCCAATTCTCTGCCTAAAGTTATTCCAAGTGGTTCATTGGCAGATTCTGAAAACAGTCCTACAGAAGAAGCACAAAATATAACATCAGATAGACGTAAGCATGCAGCCTCTTGGGTGCAGGCTGCATTGACCACCAATCTGTCTCCCTTTTCTGTGTTCACCAAGGAACTTAGTCCCTCCTCTCAAGTTCAAAAGACTAGTGTTAGTGGTCAATCTATTTTAGTACTTGAAAACTCTAATAAGAATGGCACAACGAAGAGCCAACCAAAAATGCGTCCGGCAGTTGGATCCAAGCTTGTGGCAACTGGAGCACTTCGCAAGCCTGGGGATGGTTCTGCCATCAGTAGTCAAAAGCTGCAGCCCCAATCAACACCAGAGTGGATAAGAGGAAACGGCCTTAGTGAGGCTGCAGATTTGGCCGAAAAGCTGCAGATGGAATCCCAGGCTTGGTTCTTAGGGTATGTGGAGAGGTTCTTGGACACAGATGTGGATACCTCTGTTCTGACAGATAATGGCCAAATAGCAGGGATGCTAACACAACTCAAGAGTGTGAATGACTGGTTAGACAATATTGGTGAAACATCCTATGTTTCAGCGGAAACAGTGGACCGTCTTAGGAAGAAGATTTACGAGTATCTGCTTACTCACGTTGAATCTGCAGCTGCAGCACTAGGTGGTGGATCACAAGCATCTCCGGTGACAACTAAAACAAGAAAGTGACGTTATTTGTTGTCTTGTTAGGTTAGCTTAGGTTTGGATGCATGAAGTGCGTGTTGTGGGTGATGATGCATATATGATATGATAATAGGGTTTAAAGATTTATAAGCAGTGCTGCTCTCCTTTTACCCAACAAAAGTGTGGTGGAGTGGAGAGGTAGTTGGTGTACATAAATGGAATTCCTTCACGGTGGCACACATGTATAGATGGACAAGAAGAAGAAGGCATTTTTATATTATACAGACTGAAAAACACAGGTTGGCTGCCTGGAAAATGATTCCTTACTGACTGAGGATCAATGTAAAAGAAACTTTATTTGAAATTTCATTTTATGATGTTCTCTTTGCAACATGAGACCTTGCCTGCCGTCCAAATGAAAGGTCTTTGGGTGTACCAAAAATGGGCACTCTTGTTGCTCTTGTTGGGCTCTCTTGAACACAAGGAATGATGAATGATAGTGACTACACGTAACGTCACACAGCTTTTAAGTCATTCACGTCCTAACGTTGGTGGTGGACTTCAAATTGATGGAGGAGAACAAGGCCCTATTTTGTGATAATAAGATAATTAACTTTTGTGATACATATGTGAATTACGTTTTAGGAAGTGTGAAGTGGTTGAAAGTCCCCGAGTCGTCCACTTCACACGTACTGAACACGGTATACAAAACAAGCATGATATTTGTATAAAGCGGTGGGTGAGATCACCGCATCTCTTCACCCGTCCTGTCTAACTCTGTCCTATCGTTATGGTTGTCACCCAACCGTCTCTTTTTTTTTTATAAATCATCTGAAATTTTGGTAATAAAGACATGATTAAGCACCAAGTGGTGCCAACTGCCGCTTGAAAAAGGTTCACCCGAAGTGCCAGCCCACACACCTATACTGAACAACAACCCCACACCCCTCTCTCTCTCTCTCTCTAAGAAAACGCAAAATAATAAAGGAAAGTAATTTAGCTTCAAGAAGTTGGGGATGCAAACGATCTCCAAAGCCTCCTGTGCTATGGCTTCCTTTACTTGTTCCAGGGTTTGTTCCCTTTCTTCTTCTTCTTCTTTCTCTCTCTCTCTCTCTTTTTTTTCCCCATCATTTTAACGCTTACATGTCTGATACTTAAACCTTTTTTTCTTTTCATTTTTGGTGAATTCAATGAAGGGCTTCATGTTTGTTTTC
>JAOTAX010000005.1:8123078-8145800 GCA_025629825.1 Erythroxylum guanchezii | reverse complement strand
ATATTTTCTACTTTATCCTTATATTACAGAATCTCATTATTCTAATTCCACTTCATATCATGTCAAAACTTTCCTTGGTTCACTTTTCTAGTTGAAGAGAAGTTAAATATTGCAAAACCTGAGTTTGGGATCTCATATTTCAGGCAAGGACGGGGATCTGTGTATGGCCAGGCACGAGACAACTTTGCCTAAGAAAAGGCCTAGTGTATGGATTCATGCAGTTGTTGTGTTTGCCATTGAAAACCTTGCGTGGAGCTGGTCGAACACTTAGAATTACTCAGTTCTGCAGTGTTTCTAGTGTGTCTTCCTCATTGCAAAT
This sequence comes from Erythroxylum guanchezii, assembly GCA_025629825.1. Lineage (NCBI taxonomy): Eukaryota > Viridiplantae > Streptophyta > Magnoliopsida > Malpighiales > Erythroxylaceae > Erythroxylum > Erythroxylum guanchezii. Next base: position 8,145,481 of record JAOTAX010000005.1, on the reverse strand, counting down.
TGAATTAGTAAGAATATTTGTTAGCATTTCATAATAATTCAAGCTTTTGCTTTGCTTCTTGCAATTACCATACCCAACACACCTTTTTCAGGTGCCATGTCTTAGAGACAACTACGCATATCTTTTGCATGATGTGGATACGGGCACAGTTGGCGTTGTTGATCCTTCTGAATCTATACCAATTATTAATGCTTTAAGTAGAAAAAATCGCAATTTGAATTACATATTGAACACTCATCACCATTATGATCACACCGGTGGCAATGAAGAGTTGAAAGCCAGGTATGGTGCAAAGGTATGTTAATATTTCCTAGTGAAAATTCTTTTTCTTCTCTCATTTTTAATGAGTTAGGGTGCTGCAATTCAACCTTGGCAGAGCATGGTTATACTAATCAAGAACCTAAGGTTTGGACTCATTTTTTTGTTGGCCAAAGTGCAGACCATTTTTTAAACTGGAGAGAAGGATTGTCAGTTCTCTTTTGTTTTTATTTTTTTGCTAAGAAGCTGCGTTGCTTCACTAGTATCATAGTGTCATTTATATACCTTTTATCTTCAGCATTTTTTTTTTTGGGGTTTCTTTATGACGTGGATAAAGAGAAGCAAAAGAAATTAAACAAGAGGTGCTTCATATGATCATTGCACATTTGCTTGATACAACAAGTGAGCACTTCTGAAATCTTAGTTAGTTAGCACCTAGTTTGGTGCAAACAGAATAGATGGGGCCAAGTTATTTGAGTTGAACAGAACCCTGCTGATTTTTACATGTGCTTGTGCTTCCTAATTTCTCTCCCACCTTTGCCTTAGAATGACATGCATTTGATGCTGTCCTTGGGTAACTCACTGGAACATTATTATAATCAACATCATGCTGTTTTCAAATCTTAGGTTTTAAATGTAGTATGAAGTATACATAGTGAACACAATGCAATTCCACCTTTGTTTACTCTTAATGTAAATTATCTAAATGCTCATAAAGTTACTAGGTTTATTATACATAGTGAACACAATGCAATTCCATTACTCTTAATGTAAATTATCTAAATGCTTATAAAGTTATTAGGTTTATCAACCCTACTTCTTTTGTGCAGGTGATTGGTTCTGGAATTGACAGGGAGCGGATTCCTGGCATAGATATTGCTTTGAATGATGGTGAGAAGTGGATGTTTGCAGGCCATGAAGTGCATGTAATGGAAAGTCCTGGTCATACTCGAGGTTGATTTTTGTTAGATTTTGAAGAAAGTCCATGTATTTGGTCATGTTTATTTTCATTGTCAATTAGAACTTGCTGCATTAGCCAACTTATACTTTATTATGTATTTTTCCTGACCATCATATCTGGACCTTTAAACAGTTTGTATTTATTATTTGTTTATTTTTCATTCCATGCATATTTTCTTAATCATTTTATGTGATACCAGTGACTTACTTGTAGGCCACATAAGTTTTTACTTCCCTGGATCTGGGGTAATTTTTACTGGAGACACGTTATTTAGCTTATCATGTGGCAAGCTATTCGAAGGAACACCAGAGCAGGTAATTATGTCATACAGGCTTGTCCATGCCAAGCCCCCTGATTTGGGAGCCTCCACCAATATCCTCTTTTTCATTCATTCTTATGGGCAATTCTTGGTTCTGATAATGTAGCATGTAGTGCTTAACAAGGAACCCATGTTTTCTTGTTCATAGGTATAGGATCTGTATGTACTAAAATGCATAATTTTAATGTGTAAGTGGTGTTTTTAGGAAATGCCAGTAGGAACCAAGGTTGACAACTTCACTTGCATTGGGTTTAATACCCTCCAACCTTGAATGGAATGGAGTGTCCTGTGTTTTTTTTTGTATTCATGTTTTGGATTATTGAGATTCAAAATTTGTATGCAAAGATGAACCTTTAGGCCATTTATCCAGCTAAATGAAACCCTAAATTTAGTAAACCTTAAAACTTCTTGCCCTTTCTCTTTAGAAAAGAGACTAGTGGGGAAGGATAACAAAAAGGATTTTTTTTCTTTTTCGTACTCTAAATTAGATATTTTAACTTTGTCTCTTTTTGTTCCCCCAGGTTGATTGTAAACATGTCTCTGACTTCCCAATATTCTCCCATACCTGATCTTAATTTTTTAGAACAAGTCAACCTTTTGGACGAAGAGAGTAACTGACTTTCTTTGTTACAGATGTTTGCCTCACTTAAGAAAATCATGTCCTTGCCAGATGATACAAATATATACTGTGGTCATGAATATACGTTGGTTTGTCACTATCTCCTTTCAGTTTTTTTTCTTTTCTTTAATCTATGTAACTGTAGGGGTCTGAATATGAGCTGCTGTTCTTGTGCACAGAGTAATTCAAAATTTGCACTGTCTATAGAACCCAACAATGAAGCACTTCGGTCCTATGCAGCTCAAGTGGCCCATCTTCGGAGCAAGAATTTTCCAACTGTAAGTCTTAACCATTTTCTCCTTTTTGGAATTAAGCGGACAGAACATACTCCATGCAGCTCATACTTCTATAGAACTGCATGAGTAGCTCCTTCTCTCGCCCCCTACTAACTAATTAAGTTATAGAGTCGCAGCATTTAACTCTAGGTGTTAGGTGCAAGGTCAACAGACTTGCCAACTGAATTTTCGGTTGCCACAGCACTTTCACCGCTTGCTGATAATTTCTAGAACTGTCAACAGATTACTCTTTAAAAGAAAGATCTTGTAATTTTTGCATTTGCTGTTTATCAACCTTTAGAATTCAACGTGGCGTTTTGAAAGCATCAAGAAACGATCTCCAAAATTTCTCGAAATAGCTTAGAGAATTGGAACAGTTTGGATGTGTGATTTTAAAGAATGGATTGTTGATTCGTCAGAAGTATCTTACCGTGTGTGGTATGTTGATCATTGTGGTGCACAAAACCTGGCCTTAGACCATCTTAGAGAATGACAATCCATTGTGCTTCGTTTGGTGTTGCCATGTATTGATTAACTTCTTAGTATAGTTCCACCATTGTTGGTTTTATTTTCTGATATCATTATTCTATTCTTGGTGGTGCCACAGATTCCAACCACACTAAAGCTTGAGAAGGCTTGCAATCCTTTCCTTCGAACTTCAAGTGAAGAAATCCGGAAGTCATTGGGGATTTCAGCAACGGCAGATGATGCTGAAGCCTTAGGCATCATCCGCCAAGCAAAGGATAACTTTTAAGATTGAAGAACATAATGCTGGCTTTGTCTGTAGGATAGTCACGTACAACCATGTAGCAAACCGGACTTTTGTTTTTCCTCTGTCAATAGATTGCTACAATTTGAAATATTATTTAAGCATTTTACATCAGAAATAGCAAAGCCATTTCATACCAGCAAATCCACCGAAAGATGAGAACTTGTCATTGTTGGATAGGCTGAACCTATTTCCTAGTTGTCTCCGTCTCTCTGTAAATATAAAAATAACTAATTTTTATAAATTAAAATTAATTAATTAATTTTTATTTAACGTATTTTTCAATTAATTTTTTTTATATTTTTCTTAAATCGTTTTTAAAATTTTTTAATTTTATTTAATTTTTAACTAATTTTATGACGGATTAATATTAGTTGAATCTTTTAAACATTAAATTTTTTTATTTTATTAATTTAACTATTAGATTCCGAATAGGTGAAAAAGTAAAGTGAATTTAGAATATATTAAAACATATACTAATTATTACACAATAACATCTATAAATATGTTTAATGTGGCCTTTATGTATTAAATATTTGGCATAAATAAATATGTGATGCCAAAAACATTAACAATTTAATTTTTTAATTATTCATAATTTTTAACACTTGACAATTTTTTGATTATTTGTCAAAAATAAAAGTTTTGGCGAAGTCGATGGTTTTTTTTAAAAAATTGTGTAATCAACTTTTTCCAAACTGTCTTTTTTCTTTAAAAAAAAAAAAAACTGTTTTCCCAAACTCTAGATCCCAGTAGGAAGCCTCCAGTTTAAAGTGTTTACGTTGAAATTACACATTTAACCCTGTCCCACGCGGGCCCACCAACCTTATCCGTATATATATATATCATCACATCCCTCGCCCTTATTGTAGGGCTTTTAGTTCTTGTCTTATCCTCTCAAATTTTAGGGTTTCCAGTTGGGTTTATTTTTGTTTGTTTCGTAACCCTAACTTTATAGCGAATGCCACCGCCGATGAAATCGATGAAGCCAGGCTATCGGGACTCCGACGATTCGGACACTCCGTCAAGCAACCTATGGGTGGGGAACCTGTCGGCGGACGCGACGGACTCCGATCTAACGGATCTTTTCGCTAAATTCGGATCTCTGGACAGAGTCACCACGTACTCCACCCGTAGCTTTGCGTTCGTGTACTTTAAGCGCGTGGAGGACGCCGCTGCCGCCAAGGAGGCTCTCCAGGGCACGTCTTTGCGTGGGAACGCATTGAAGATTGAGTTTGCAAGACCGGTTTGTTGTTCTCTCCTCTGCGTCTCGTTTGGTGTAATTAATCATTGTTCGTTAATTTCGGTTGTCGTTTCGCGTTCTTTTTGTTTGTCATTGGTTCGTCGATTTGTTGATTCAGTAAATATTGATGGTTCATTATTAAAATGGCTTTTTGTGAATTTCGTACTCATGACCTCTTTCGATCCAAAACAATACGGCATACATTTCGTTCGCTCAAGAACCTAAACCCCGATATCGAGTTCCCTAGTTTGGGGATTTGAATCCTTTGCGATTTCCTATCCAGAAAACGAGTCAAATTTATCAACTTTGAACAATTCAATTGTCATTAGATGTGAATGAAAGTAGATTTAATTCTCAATATAAAGAGCGAACGTAGATTTTATTGTTGATGCAATAAAAAGAACGACATAGCCCTCACCAGTTCCGAAACCAACTTGATACTTATAGTCGGGTGCGGTATTGGCTCAACATTCTGGCTTCAACTCTTGTGAGGTATTAAGCTTTCAAGTCTTCATCATGGGGAAAAATGTCAACCTAGAAATTATCCCGAATAAAGTACATCTGATTGACTCGTTTGTTCCAGAACGAATTGCGCGTTGGTTTTTCATTATTATTACTTTTGGTTTAAGTGTGAAAGTTTAATCTGAATTACTGTACTTACCAATGATCCGATGATCAAAACTTTAGGTCGGGCAGTATCCATATTTGGAGACAGTTTTCTAGGTGACTATTGCTTTATGTTTCTAATTTGTAAAGTTTCAAGAAATATTTATTGCCCCGCATTCGTTTTGTTTAATTTGTAAGTACTCGCTTGTGGGAAATGTTAATCCCAAATAATTTTCTTTTGAAACATGATAAAAAACCATGACCTTTCAGTTAATATCAGAAGGTATTTACCTGTTTTTTGTTTTAATACGAATTATTGGAGCAAAAATCATGATATTGCTATGTAAGATGAGGAGATTATTCCAGTCATGACTTATGATGACAATCATAATGAGAAACAGCAGGATGCAGGCGCTTGCTGATACTCATAATCGTAATTTTCTACAAGTGAGCAAAGGGTATATCATGCTTTGTGTTTGTTTTTTATTGTATGGCAACCATCGCCAAAAGCAGCAGGTTTCGTGTGCCTTTTCAAGCATTTTTGATAGATGCAAGAGCTTCATCTGAATCTTATTGGCGTTAATAAGTCGGACAGATACAGTACCTTTGCCAAGTTTTGGTGCACACCCAAATACGGTTATCAGTGCCATCAACTTTATAAGATGATTGTCATTAGTGGCCATGTAAAGGCTGAGGCTGAAACGTCCTTATTAGTACCAGTACCACCATAATTTAAATTTTCATAAAAAACTTATCATCACCATAATTGTTTTTTTTTTTATTTCAAAATCTTGGTTTAATGCACATGGAGATGAGAGCCTAACATTCAAGTTACATATTCCTTAAGCTGACTGATAAGATTATTCTTCATGTGATGGAATTTGTTAGGTTTGAAAAATTGCAATATCTAGGTGTCTATTAAGTCTTTCCTGTTTTTTTTTTTTTCAGGCAAAACCTAGTAGACATCTGTGGGTGGGTGGAATCAGCCCTTCTGTATCTAAAGAACATTTGAAAGAAGAGTTTCTCAAGTTTGGCGAAATTGAGGACTTTAAGTTTCTTAGAGATCGAAATACTGCATTTGTTGAGTATTTCAGACTTGAAGATGCTTCTCAAGCTATGAAAATTATGAATGGAAAGCGAATTGGTGGTGATCAGATACGGGTTGATTACCTTCGATCACAACCCTCTAGAAGAGTGAGTTGATCTCTTTAGGATATGAGCCTGCTAAATAATGTGATTTATTTAGAGGTACCCCAAAAAGTTTGATATGGCTTAGTTTCGACATATCTTCTTTCAATTTCTTCTTTGGACTTGTCTAATCAATCATTGTCATATCTGAAGGAGAAAAGGGTCTCATATGGCTTGTCTATAATTTTTGTTTTTATCTTGTCCTCTACATTTCTAAATGTTCCACAATTACAATTTGATGCTTGTTGGGTGCTCCTACCTGTTTACTCTTAGCACGCAGAAATGGTGGATTACATTTCTTTACTATTTCCACAGGAAATGTTGCCTGACTTCCGTGATCTAAGAGAAAACCAGATTCCAATTCTACATCCTGGACTAAGAAGAGATCAGGTGACGTGTGGCCAATTTCAACAACAGTATTAATCCAAAGAATGAACTGTGTTTTCTCTATGATGTCACTATTTGATCTCAGCAAAATTATGTGATTTTTTTTTTGTATTATATTATGTGATTTTTTTGGTATTATCTGCTGTTCTCTTGAAGCAATTAAGGTTTTCAGCAATTCTCAGTAAACCTAAATCTGGTTTGTTTATGTGGAGTCCATGTGCAATGAGGCATATCTACTAAATATTTATATTACATGTAATATATGCACCAATTAGTTGAACGCAATAATTCAATCTTTTGTGCTTTGTTGTGACTTTCCTGGCTTACCTTTTAGGCACTGAAAATCTTATATGATTTATACATTTAGGTTATATATTCTGATTTTTTTTTCTCGCAAAACTTTTGTTATATATTCTGATTTTTTTTGTCTTGCAGAACTTTCGTTATGTATTCTGATTTTTTTTGTCTTGCAGAACTTTCAGCTTTCTGTGGACAGAAGAGAAGGCCAACCGAGTAATGTCTTGTGGGTAGGCTATCCTGCTTCTGTGCAGATTGATGAACAAATGCTCCATAATGCAATGATCCTTTTTGGTGAGATAGAGAGAATAAAGAGTTTTCCTTCAAGGCACTATTCATTTGTTGAATTTAGGAGCATTGATGAAGCCCGACGTGCCAAAGAAGGGTTACAAGGACGGCTTTTTAATGATCCTCGTATCACAATTATGTTTTCTAGCAGTGAAATTTCTCCCGGGAAAGATTACCCTACCTTTTATCCTGGTGTCAAAAGACTGGAAATGTTTAACGACAATCCTTTAGGTCCTGGAGAAATTGATGTAGTTGATCCTCGTCAGCATTTTCCTGGTCCTTTTCAACATGGTAGTTCTCAAAGATCAAGCCTACCTGTTCGACAAATTGGCCCTCAAGGTGGATTTGACCCTGTACTTTCAGGGACAGAGTTTAATGATTTACCTACAGTGAATGGTTTACGAGATGGAAATTCCATTCTTCCTGGAGGCCCAAACTGGAGGAGGCCGTCCCCTCCTGCATCTGGTCTCCTCCCCTCTCCTGCTGTGAGGTTTAGGCCACCAATAAGGTCATCATCTGGGTGGGATGTGCTTGACGGGCATCAATATGAAAGGGAAGCCAAACGAACTAGAATTGATGGTACACCATCTCTGGATGATGATGTTTTCCCCCCAAGAAGGATTGATGAGCGTGCTTTAGGTTTGGAGCCGGCGTATGGGCTTGGAGCTTCTGACAGAGGCATGTTGGGACCATCTCCAAATCTTATGGGGAAGAATAGTCTCAGTCCAGTTGGTGGTAGGCCCATAATGAGGGGTCAGCCCAAGGGTAATCTTGATGTGGATTATATATGGCGTGGTACCATTGCAAAGGGTGGAACTCCAGTTTGCCATGCTCGTTGCGTGCCTATAGGAAATGGGATTGAGTCTGACCTGTAGGTGTCTTTTTCACTCTTATTTTATGTTTTGATTTCAAATTACATGGTGCAGGAGTTTGAGATTCTTGGGTGCTGGTAGTGCATGCTTATGGTGTTACAAGCTCATATTGTTCTAAAGCAATTTCAAATCTTAAGCTATGTCATACGTTGTGTTATTATAAGGAATGGCTTGAGGTGCAAGGAATTGCCTATACTTAATACTTGTGGTAGTGAGTATTCTTCATTGTTGTTACCCAGTCACTATGAAATTAACAATGTTTGTCAAGGGACATTAAATTTATTACTCTGTTTGTAGTGTTGTAGGTCTTGCAAATGCTACATTGTAGAAAATTTAATGGGCTCTTGTGAATGATGCATTAAGTTCTATTATAGTGGTTTACCTTTCGTGACTTTCTGCTGATATACTTCTCGGACTGCTGATGTTTGCAACATAAAATATCTCTAACTTTCATGTTTTGTTCTTGAGTTCAAGTTGTTTTTGGAGGTTAAATATTTTCATGGAATATGTCTGAAATTTTATCATATATCTGCTTGCTTTCTGGATTTGAATTTTAGCTAAATAATGTTAGGTGATAACTTTCTTTCATGCAAAACCTTCACTTTTCTCGTTATGGCCTTTTTGTACTTCAACAGCTATCATTTCATACTTACTTTGGAACTTCTGCTTTACAGTCCTGAAGTTGTAAATTGCTCGGCCAGAACGGGGCTGGACATGCTAGCTAAACATTACAATGAGGCTATTGGGTTTGATGTTGTGTTCTTCTTACCTGATAGTGAAGAAGATTTTGCATCTTATACAGAATTTCTTCGTTATTTGGGTACAAAGAACCGAGCTGGTGTTGCAAAGTTTGATGATGGGACGACGTTGTTTTTGGTACCTCCATCAGATTTTTTATCTGAGGTGTTGAAAGTTACAGGACCTGAGCGTTTGTATGGTGTGGTTCTCAAGTTGCCACAAGTCCCTGGTGGTTCATCCATTCAGCCTCAGTTGTGTCAGCCCATCCATTTTCCACAGCATATTGGTAGGCCTCACCTTAATCCTTCAGAAGCAGACTTTAATGGAGGCCATGGAAAGGAGGAACAGATGATGCCAACAGATTATAACAGGGTTTTGAATGAGGACCCAAAACTCATTCCAAAATCATTTTATCCGTCAACAGTCGAGTCTGTTGTGCCACCTCCTATTTCCCAAACCCACAGCTCTAGTAATACTGTAGTTTCCCAAGCTGGAGTTTCTTTAACACCTGAGCTTCTTGCTTCTCTTGCATCTCTACTGCCAAATGTGCAGTCATCTGCCTCAGATAGTGGCCAGACGATGCCAAGCTCTTCAATGGTCAGGCCTTCAGTTTCCTCAGTTACTCCTGATAGAGGAACTTCTGCACAGGGTTGGAATCATGAAAATCAAGTTTCTGGAAGCACAACACACTTATCATCGAGAAACCAGTTCAATTCACAGGTTCAGGTTCATCCTCAGTTTCAGCCCTATCAGTCAGTGTCAAATGCTGCCACTTATTCAGCAAATGTGGTCCCCGATGGTGTCCAAATGCAGGATTACACGAACAGTATACCACATCAGGGTACAATTCAATCTATGCCACCAACCAGTTTTGCTGCTCAAAGTGGTCAATTTGCATTGCCCCAGCAGGTTAGACAGATGTTTCACACATTCCTTATAGTTACTTAGTTGATAACAGTTGGTTGGCATTATATAGTTGACCAGTTATTCAGCAATCTGAGTCTCTTTGGTTTGTTCACTTGGTTTCAGGGTGCAAATTATCTCCATGCTCAATCTGGGGTGCCATTGACTGCTGACAAAGTGAACTGGGAGAGTCCCAGTCAGATGCCACAATCTCAAACAACTTTTCCCGCAGCTGGTCAGAGCAACTCAAAAGATGAAGCTGACAAAAATCAGCGATACCAGTCTACATTACAGTTTGCAGCAAGTCTCCTTCTCCAAATACAGCAGCAACAGCAAAATCAATCAAGTACATCAGCTACACGTGGATCTGGAAATCAGCAGTGAGGTTCTTTCATCTAGGTAACTGCTCTGAGCTTTACTAGTCTGATGCTTACTTGTATTGTTTGCTTTCTATATGATAACGAAACAGTAATAACGTTAACCTTTGCTGCTTTTCTTGTTAATGAATGCCTGTGATTTTTTTTGTTTAGATTTTGTTTTGGTGTGAGAGAAATAGACCTTTTGTTGATTTTTTCTGTTTAGATTTTGTTTTGGTGTGAGAGAAATAGACCTTTTGTTCTTTTCACTGATCTTGTTCTACTTCTGGCTGTACATGGATATGACTGGTGGACTTTTGCTTTATAAACAGAGAATCTGGAACATGTAGGTGACACTGTGTTGCATGTACTCAACATTAGGTGTTGGCTGGAAGCATAGTTTCTGAGTACTTAAATAACATCATAGAATTGCAGATTGTTTTAGATTGTGGAACATATCAGGAAGAGATGCCAAATTACAAAGCATCTCTCAAATGCAATATTGTAGGCATAACATTTGGTGAGAAGGATATAGAATATCAATGGAAGATTAGGTCAAGAAGACAACCGATCTGACAATTTTACTTTGGCCTAACATGGGGATTCGATTCTGATAATTTGTGCTTCTTTTATGTTGTTGAAGGATAGTTTGATGTTAGGTTGCACTGTTTCTGGTGCTTGGCTGTGCAGAAATGTTTCTAAATAGAACTTATGGATTGTTTTATCTGGTTGGAAGTACACTTGTCTATTAGCATTATGCTGATAAGTTTGGCTTGACTTTGGGGAGTAGCAGATTCGATCTTTTACTTATATGGCCTTGAAGTTTCTGATATGTTGGGGCCTATTTGATGATAAAGTGATAGTAAATGGGATGATATCTGATTGAAAATTGAGAAGCACTGGTGGATAATAGATTCGAGCTTTCTGGAAGTGATAATATGACAAAGTTGATTGTTTTGTGGTGATATCTAAGGTTTGATTGATATGATGAAATTTAGAAAACAATGTGTAACATTGTATTGGGAGGGTTTCATCAGATGTTACAAGGACCATAAGTATTACTACTAGCTTATTATGTTCATGTTGAGATCATCCAGTGTTCTTGTTTAGGTATGGCCAAGTTAGATTGTGTTGGGCACTGGAAGGTTCAGTCATCCATCATGTCTTCTTAGTGATACTTGGTCTGGTCAATATTTACACTCTTCTCTGTAGTTGTTCTTGCATTCTTGAGTTTTTTTTTCCTATTTCTCTTAATAGACTGAGTAGTTCCTAAATTGTAAAATTTTGTTTTGACTTTTATTTGCACATCTGGTTTTCTTAATTCTTATCTTGTTTTATTAATTTTTTCTTTTTATCTATATCATGAAATGGATTTTGTTGTTTTATGTGTTAAATGTTTCTTTTAGTCTATATTATGAAATAGCTCTCCTTGATTTACGATTTTTCCTCACCTCAATGTCAATTTATGTTTATCTGTCACTCATATTATATCATGATTTGTGGTATATATGCTTGAGAGTTGTAGCTAGATTCTTAGATATGATTATGTTCTACAAAGGATTTATTTAAGATATTAAGAGCATTAATGCTATCTTTTAAAATGTCTTAAATGAGTCAGTTGAAATGTTTTTAAAGTCAAACGTTTCTCTACTACAATTCAGAACCAACATATTTGCATGCCATGTTAAGAATGACCAAGTGAAAGCCAAAAGTTACACAAAAGAATTAGAAGAAAGAAGCAAGAGATTTGCATTTTAGATCTGGACTTATTTGTGTCAGAAATATTTGTCAGGTCTACATATCAACCTAAGTCCTTGGAATTATATTGATTCACCTGCTTTGACATCGATGCCTACAATCTGGTCCCAAGTACGAAAGGATTAATGGTTAATGAGACACTTGAAGTGTTTACAAACTGACCTGTTGGTTAATCTTTCTGAAAAAAAAACTGACCTGTTCGTTAGCTCTTTCTTAGTAGTTGCCTTGGTTTTTTATGAACACGAACTAGCCAGATAATCCTAAACGTTTAACCAGCATCTGCTTATTCTGAATTATAGAAGAGGCAATCGATTAAAACATATGGCCTGTTTTTATCCTACACCCAAGATTCTGACATGGTCTCTACCCTCCTAGTCTACTGCAAAAGCTTGAACTTATTCGCTGAAGTCAGTTTGTCAAAAGTTGAAGGCAAAAGAAATAATCGACAATTTACTATTTGAATGATTAATAACACGCTTAGCGAATTATATAAACATGTACTTGTGACCATGTAACTTGGTTTTAGCGGGCGTTTTGAGAATTGGTTATAACTTCTAAGGTTTTTTAGCGTTAAAAATTGAATGTGCCATGGAAGAAGGGAGTTTGCTGCGGGTTAGTGTGCAAAGCTAGATAGCAATTTCTTATTGTCTGACAACGTAAAAGCGAAATAAGCTTCAAACTGGGATAAAATAGTCACAACTCAGGAGGTTGATCATGTCCTGCATTATTCAATTGGCTGTTGCTTTATAGATAAATTGGTTTTATGTCGTCATGTGGACAGGTCCTTGCATCACTTACAAGGATCATGAAAATGAAAGGACCCAAAACTCACACATGAATTGTTCACTTCTTTCCAATGAGAAGATAAGAGCTTTTGCTGGTAAATACTTTTTTTTATCATAAAGCACGTACGGTCTCAAATTTAATGTCCAAAACTAACGTTGCCGTATACAAGAGAGGTCTCTCCCTTTGTAGGACTATCCCTTAGTTCATGACACTCGGACGTGCACCGAATGCCAATTGGTGATGGTAAAGTTGAACGGCTGAGGAAATAAGTAATGATCATCGGATGAAAAGTGGCGTTGTGTGATGCGATCTATACGTAGCTAAGTCACTTATAATGCAGCTCTAGGCTACTACTAGTTTTTCAATAACCTTTTTAGGACAGAACTATGCCCATGGTACACGTATACTTGAATATCCCTGTCGAACTTGTGGTATTTATTCGGTGACTAAACCGTCCGATGAACTCGTCTGTTATTTGTGTGTGAACAACAAATGAGCAGTGCAATATAACATTATAGGGATTACGTGAAAGGCATGACTCTTTCTGCACAATCAAACAAATAAATGAATTCTGTTACTTTATATTTAAACCCATAGCCATATAGCTTTACTCTTCTACAAAGTTTTCTCCCTTTTTTTTGTCGGTTTACCGCATTCACAGATAAATGAACAAGCCTTCTTTGGTCAACAGATTATTAAAAGTATTGAATCTGTGAGTTAGAGAGTGCAACTTTAACTGATTCTATTTTCAAACCCCCCTTGACGAGAGTGGTCTCTTCCGTGTGTAGGTAACTCAACGTTTCAAGCGTCAAGTCAAGTTTATGGAGTTCTGCTACAGGCTGTGTTGCTGCTAGAGATTTCATTTGTCCAAAAACCAAAGTACCTTTAAATCCTTTATTTTTATTGTATTTTTACAAATTTGGTCTGGGTTCGGTTAGGTTAGCTCAGTAGAAGTAGACGTAACTCCTTGTACAAATTGACAAATGGGTTTTTAGACGAACGTGGTTTCCCATACGCTTGCGAGTGCAAAGCCACAACCTCGTCTTGAAGTTGTCCATCTCTCGTTACGACTAAATGGTGGCAACTTGACTTGATATTTAGTAATACCCGCACGGTGAATTTGGTACTAGAGAACGTCCACTCGTCTGTACGCTTGACTTGATATTTCTTATTACTCACACTAATCTGTTCGCAGCCTTTGTGTTGTTAACCATTTGGGAATTAAACCTTAAAGTTTTTACTAGAATATAACTTCAAACTTAACTTTTCATAGAGTTTTGAGATTAATTTTACCTTATCAAAGTTAAAATGTCTGTTAATTAGGATTATGCAATATTTTTTATAATTTTTAAAAATTTATTAATAAACCTAAATGTTACATATAGATCATATTATACTATGTTGATTTTATTAACAGAATTTAAGAAAATAAGTTTTATTTATTTATTTATGAAATTGTTATATCATTATTTTACACGTAACAGGGAGTTCTGTTAACAAAATTTTAAAAATATAAAAAGTATCATCTTAATAAACATCACACTTAAATTATAAATTCCAAGTTTTGAGGTTAAAATTAAGAGGCTGTCTGATTTCAGAAAAAAATTAAATTTTTTTACTGTAGTTTTCATTTTTTTATTTTCAGTTTTTATTTTTCTTTCAATTAAAAACAAAATTATGTTTCTTGTTAATATCAATTATAGTTATATTTTTATAATTACATTTTAGATAAAAACTTAAAAATATTTTTTAAATTAAATAAATTTATTTTAATCTCTTATACAATATTTATTAACAAATTATTTTATGTTTAAAATGAATAAATTAAAATTTATTTTTATTTATAAATTAATTTTATTTTAAGTATATTTTAATTATTAAATCAAATGTTATTTCAAATTTACATATTTTGCAGATATTTTAAATTTAATTATATTTAATTAAAAAATTAAATAAAATGATTCTGTAAAATTAATTTATGCATAATTCTTATTAATAATTAATATAATTAATTAAATATATAATATTAAATTAAATTATTTATAATTTTATTAATAATTAATATATTTAGTTAATATTAAATCATAATATGAAAAAACAGAGATATAATTTGAAAATGGGGGAAAAAAAAAAGACAAGTTTTTTTCATAATTTTAAAAAATAAAAACATTTGGCTTAAAACATTTTGAAAGCTGGAGGTGTAGCATCAAGTCTCAAGACACATTATCAGCTCCAACTTTTGTTTTCACCTTATATTAAGTTAACATTAAACGCATTGAACATTGCAAGTTTTACCTAAGAAAGTGGCAAATCACGATATGCTTTACTTGCCCCAATCACCTCTTTCTCGTGGACAAAACATGTTTAATATGGACCTCTCTCGCCAAAACGTGAACTTCACCACCAACCCTTCCTCCATAGCTCACTTGCAGATCTCCTGTTGTATTTTCTCCTGTCTTCACAGTATCAACCATGAACAGATGCAAAGATCAAACTTTTGTTTGATAGCTTACAAAAACTGAACGAAACAAAGACGGGTTTTCATTATAGGATTGCTAACCTTCTTTATCTTCTTCTTTTTTCTCCTCTACTTCTTCGTCAACATTGGAGTTAAGCTACTTCTGCTATCCTCCAAAACATCTACCAGAACTGCCAAGTTCCCCGATAAACATTCCAAGTTTAGCATCTTAATAGGTATCATAACCCGCGCGGATAACTACGATCGTCGACATTTCCTCCGCCTTGTTTATGGAATCCAATCGTCCTCTATAGCCAACATAGATGTGAAGTTTGTTTTTGGCAGACTTACCAAGCCTGAGCAAAGGGTACTGGTCGGCATGGAGATCAAACGTTTTGACGACATCATTATTCTTAATTGCTCAGAAAATAACTCTGGCAAGACCTACACGTTCTTCTCTTCGCTGCCACGGTTTTCGGAACCTTACGACTACGTCATGAAAGCTGACGACGATGTGTACATCAGGCTAGAGCCACTGTCTCTGTCTCTAAAACCATTGCCTAGGCAGGACTTGTACTATGGTTTCGTGATCCCATGCAAAAGCATGAACCCTTACGTGGAGTACATGTTGGGTATGGGGTAATTCTTGTCGTGGGATCTTGTCGAGTGGATATCGGGTTATGAGATAATTGCAAATTACCCATATTTAAAAAACTAGACCGGACATTGAACCTGTTGAAGAAAAAGTTTAAGATTTAGAGGTTTAACCGGTAGTGAACCGTTATCAAATCGAAATATAATAAATAAGATAAAAATTTTATAAAAATAAATAAAAATAAATATTTTATTGAAATAAAAAATACAGCATTGATTTGTAAGGATTACTGTTGATATTGTCTGACAATTGAATCCATCGCGAAAAACAGGAACCGAGAAGATTTACGGCCACCAGCAAAACTGTAATTAAATGAGAAAATTCAGAATCCTATATCAAGGTAGTACATACGTATGAATATAAATCAAAAAAGAAGTTAAGCAAAACCAGGAAAAAAAAAAAAGAACTCGAGAGTTTAGCAAGCGATGTCAACAAGAAATGATATCTAGAGATTCCGACTTCCCTATTTTACGTCTTGCCCAGTAAATCTGTTTGTTGACTAAGGCAAATGATATTCATCCATTACAATTTTCCAGAGACAAGTAGGCGATGACTTGAAACATGAGTAACCACACATTCCAGTTTTAAAAAGTTTAAGAAAAAACGACAATAAAGTACCAACCTTTAGAGCGTAAGCACCGACAAGAAAAATTCAACTCCCAACCTTCACAGATCACCAAAATTCAGTGCAAAGATCACTACTTGTCAGGCAAAACTCTGCATCAAAGACACAAACTTTAGGTCGCCCAAATGTTCCGCAACCCAGAAAACTTGTCAAACAAAACTCACAAAGAAAGCTAAAATATTTTCGTTCACAAGAAGTGAACCACCTTCGCCAGACTCCAGTAAATTAGAAAACCTAAAAGGGTACTACTCAAACAGTACCAAACTTTTCAGGGTTTCGAAGATCACCCATCAAGACAGAGACTTTGGATTCTCTGATGGAATTATCCTCCAGAAACAAACAGAAATTGAAGACCTTATAAGAAACGAAATGAAGAAAAAGAAGGTAGAAAAAGATACAAACGGACAATAGTGCAAGTCAATATAGCTCACCCCCATCCTTCCGAGTTAGATCCTTAGCTTTACCACACGGTTTCTCTCTCCTGCAGACTGTACACACACGGACTTGAAGGAGCGGATTAAATCCAGTTCAGGTCAGGAACAGAGACACAAGGGTTTCCGAAAAAGGTTAAACCGTCCGATTTTAATAGAAAGAGGTTATTAAGTGAAACCGAACCGGACTACTGACTGGTTCAAACTATTTTCGGTCGGACCGGCCGGTCCGGTCCGGTTTTTAAAACATTGCAAATTACACGTATGGTCTTGAGGACAAGTTGGTTGGAAAATGGTTGGACATTGGAAAGAAGGCCAAGATCAGAATTTCTAATAAACCGGCAATGTATGACTATATATCCTGGGACAACGGAAAGTGTTCTCATGAACTTATCCCTGAAACTGGAGTTCAGATTCTCTGTCCAGTTTTATGGTGTTTTATTGCGTCCAGTGAATCTCAGCCATTTATTTATGTGGGTCCCACGTTTATTTATGTGGAACCCACACGGAATCCGCATAAATAAATGGCTGAGATTCACTAGACACAATAAGACATCATAAAATTGAACAGAAGATCTTGTTCCCTGAAACTGTGGCAGTCCATCGACTTAAGAGGTGGGACCAATGGTTTCATGTACTTGAGTTCTTCAAAGTAAGTAAAAGGACTTCAATACTAGCTCCAACTTATATTTGGTAGGAGTTGCCTGCCTTAGAACAATCTGTCAAGTGTCGAAGTTATAATTAACTACAGTGAAATCTTTGGTATTTAGGGATGAGGAAGAAATCAATTTGTTATCTCTCAATATTTTCATGTCACTATATTCGTCGCTAAAAGCCCCAAATTCGTTGCATCACTATATTAGTCGCTAAAAGCCACAAATTCGTCGCCAAAACTCTTTAGTGACGACAAAAATTCATCACACAAATCATCGTAAAATCACGATAGCAAAATATTATCAACGATGATTTTACAAAATTGTCGCAAATTATATTTCGCTCCGATCTTAAATATGTTGCCAAAAGAAGTCTCCAAAAGAAATCGTCAAGGATAAAAGAAATCGTCACCAATGATATTTTGGGACGCTTTCTTTTTGTGGCTAAAAGTTATTAGCTACATTACCGTAAATATAAGTAATAATGTTTTGCGACGATTAAGTTTAGTGATTGTTTTCATAACATAGATAAAAGTTATTGGTGATAGTATTTAAGGAACATAGAAAATTTTAGAATCGTTGCCAAAATTTTTTAACTATATTTTTTATTTAAATTTTAAAAATTATTGGCGACGTTTTTAGGAACATAACTACAAAGTTTTGGGGACGAATTTTGATATTTTACTAAACATTCCTATTAAAATTTTTGTCATTTAATTATAATTATTGTTAAGATTTTTAATCCATCTTATTGTTGTAATATTTAGATTTTTTGATTTATAATTAATTAAACAAAAATAAAAATAATTAAAAATTAGTAGCATTTTATATAAAAAATAAAATGCCATTAAATGTTAATTACGAATGTTAAGAAAAAAACTTATGTACAAACGAAGATACGTTTTCATCGTCACTACTACTTACATAATTTGAGCCACGTATTTGTTTGATCATCTTTTCAAGCTTGGCTAACTTTCGTTAAGTATGATCTATCTTTTATTCATTACATTTTAACTTTTCTTCATTATACTATAACTTAGCCTTAAGCGACTAATTCTCCTCTTGAAATGTCATTACATATGCTGGTCATAATGAGGATGAATCAATTGGCTTTGGGTCGTACCCAAGACCTTAGATGTAGCCTGATCTTGCACCAAGGATGTTATTACAAATGTAATCTTCATTTGGCTCATTTTCGTCAAACAATGATTTTTGCAACAATTGTTACATCTTGTTCGAAAATTTAAAAAAAATCCATATTTAATTCAAATATTATAAGTTAAAACTACACAAATAAATAAACTTAAAAATTAAACAAATTTTATGCTTACATAATTATTCTTTGCTTCTTCAGTCGTCCAACTTTCACCTTCCTTGTAGTGCGTCAGTTTGTAAAGTGTGATCCTATCACGCTAGTCTCCATGTAGTTTCTTCAGACTCTGTTTTATGAAAAAAAAAAAAAGAATTGAAACACGATAAATAATTTCGTGCTCTAGATACTAGAATAGAAATCTGACATGTATTTACTAACATAATATAACTTCTAAACAAAGAACTTACAAATTCATTTTGTAGCGTTCGAAAAAAAATTATTTTGTATGGCAACAAATAATTTAGAGCCTTGGTTGTGAGGAGTTTTTATTTTCCTCTCCTAACTTTGGCTTTCTCACACTTTTCTTAAATAAAGAAAAGAAATATTCATTAAATTGTGTAACAAGATTAATTGAAGCAAATGTGAAGAGAAAAAAAACAAACCTTAACGTTGGCAGAGGACCAATAATCACATATTTGGCTCCAATTTTCTGGAGATACCCATTTAGGAACATGTCTTCTTACCTCCTCATTCGAAGGAAAAGATTTATAATATTTTTGTAGTCGATAACGCAATGCATGTGGGTCTACCAGAAACAGCCTCTCTACTATATAAGGGTAAGGCTGCATACTATCAGATCTCCTCAGACCCCGCTTCATTGCTAGATTTCAGACTGGGTGATGATGATGACGTAGTCGATAACGATGATCCTTGGTTTTTGTTTCAACAGTGAACTCACACAGGTTGAAACTTTAGGATTCTCGATATCGACAATATTAAGCTTCATCTGTGAACAACAATTAAAAGTTGAATTAATCTTTAAATAAGCAAAACAAAGTTGCCTATAATTAATAAATTGAAAAATTACTGAAACTGTATTCAAAGCATTATGTAGCAAGTTGTCTTCCTTCAACTACAGGGCATGCTGAAGGCAAGGTAATTTAGTCTTGACAGTGACCCCTAACTCACTAGATAATTTTGCCAATTGAATCTTGTCAACAGGATAACCTTGTAAGATATCAATATGCACAGACAACTTGTTGTTCATTGCAACATTCACATGTTGCAACTTAGAACCTTTAGTGATACCTCTACCTCTTTTTCTGATGCCGATTTTGGAACTTGACAAAAAATAATGATATTAAACTCATTAAACATGTAAACATATATTTGAAGATGAGTGTAATTATAGGTAGTAAAGATTAACAGACTTGAAGATCCCTTAACACTAATTGAGGTAGATAGAGGTTGTTGACTGGCTTCATTGGTGGATGAAGCCGGTTGTTGTTGTTGGATAAGGTCGGATTGATCTGGTTATTGTGGGAGAGGAACATCTTTGCTAATTGCTACCTTCTTTCCGTTGTTTCTACCACATGTCATTATATTGAATGTCTATAATGATATTATTAAATGATTTCTCAACAATTTTTGAATATAAAATAAAACTAATTAGAATAGCAACATAAAGAACTTGTCAATTTTTTTTGAATCATTTCAGAGCATTTGACAAAATATGAACAAATCATAATCAAAGATGATTGGATCTTTGGCCCTACATTTTGAATCACGTTATAAACAATTTTTACGTGTTCCGTTCATTATTTTTCATGATTTGTTAATTGTATGAATTTGGTATGTGAAGGTTGTGGCTGTGACATACCTTCCTACTTCTTCTCTTTATGCCAAACCAAAGGTTTTCTACTATTGCTCATTTAATTTTGTCTATTATATATATACATATCATGTTCAGTTTGTTATTCTTCATCCCTTGTATTTCTCTCCACCTTAATTCCTTAGAACTTTAATTTTTAATATATTATTGTTTTGGTGTTTGTTAGGATTTTTTGGAGTTGGAGAAATCTTTATGAGAACTCGTCCTTTTATGGTTGGTTAAAAGAAACAATGTATAACTTAAAAACTTTACAAATCTTGACTTTTCTTTGCCTATAAATAACACATCTAACAAATATAAATAAAATTTGGATTGTATTTCAGAAATCAACATTAATATGGCTGTGGTTTCTTTCAATAAGGAATTTGTTACATGTATTGGTACTATTGTTACCAACTCTTTACAAATTTTATTACATGCTTACAAAATGAAAGTTAATAAGAAAGTAAGCATTAAGTTATTTAGTGATGTACATTTCATACAAGGGAGGCATTTTTGCTTGAACCAACATAGTAATAAGAAGCGCTTCAATGATCTTAACTTATGAACAAAGTTATACATACTTCACAGCATAATTAAAAGCATCTTATACATAACCCTAATTCCAAGTGCATTTCAACTACCTATATCACATTAGGTACAAATAAAACTAAAAAATAACTTCAAACAAAATGTCTAACTCTCCTTATATATATATATATATATGAAAGATAAATTAATTAAGCATAATGAAATACATTACTTTCACAAAATTTCTAGGAAAAAGCTAGAATCGGAGACTCCTTTCTTATATATTTGTAAACACTTAAATTTCTAAGTGGATATTGATACTTTAAAACCTCCCTTTACATATATATAAATGGTTGTCCCTGGCCCATCGAGAACAATTCATAAGTTAATTATCTGATTTTAATGATGGCTAATCATAAGTTAATTAAAATGATGGCTTGTCAGTTTTCAACCAATATAAACAACAGTCCAGTATAAACAACAATTTATTTTACCTTCAATCATTATGATTATGTATTGCTCATGACTTCCCAAGTCTTTACATTGTTTTTTTCAAGCTTTTCATAGGGGTAAAATTTGTGTATTAACGAACATTAAGTCTATTAAACGGACCTTCACGGGTCTAGAAAGGGCCCCAACCCTATGTATGTCAATTTAACGGACATACACTGTACACTTTCGTAAATTTAAATTTTTGACCCTCTAAATGAAAAAATCTCACCTCGAGGTCTCACAAAATTGTAGATCTAGAAGTTTTCTTTCAAACCATCTAAGAATGACCTTAATTCGATATCTCTAGTGAAAGTTATGTCAATTGTTCCGAAACAGGTTCAGTATGTTTGAAGACAAAATCAAGTTTGATTCTTTTGGACATAACTTCATCTCCCGACCTCCAAATGAAGTGATTATTGAACTAATAGATTCTAACGCATTTTTTCGTCTCTCCTTAAAAATTGGTAGCCTTTGGGTTTATTTGAAAAAGATTGACGGAAAGAAAGTGAGGGGTCGGTTGGGAGAGCATGACTGGGGTATGAACATACTTTGGCTTCTTAAGCATATCTTGATCTGTAAAGTTCTGATTGAGATGGTTCTTGCTTCCAAATAAGCTAGAGACTTAAAGCTACAATTTTTTTGAAGAAGTCAAATTGTGATTTTGGTGATTGACTGGTGTGTGCACACCACCCTTATGGGATAATGGCTAATGAGAGTTCATTAAAATAACCCTACAGGGTAATATGCTCACGGTTTATGACTCTGGATGTTGGGCTCCGAAAATGAGGTCCAACATTAACTACATATTATGAGCATTTGATGACCATGCTCATATTGGATAAGGAGATCATTGGAGCAGTGGGCATATCACTGCCACATTATTAGCTAACAACCGATAAAAACTAATATTGGTGAAAGCTCCTAAAGTGAAGGGTTGTATGTAAGGAAAATCAAGATTGTAAGAGAAAATAG
>JAOTAX010000005.1:8098872-8122978 GCA_025629825.1 Erythroxylum guanchezii | reverse complement strand
ATTTAGTTTCTTCTTTAGGACATTAAGTTAGGAAGTTTTTCCTATAAATAGGCACCCTCTATGTACTTTGAAAAGGGATTTTCATTCAGAAATAATATTGAGTACTACCGAGAGCATTCTTGCTTTCTTTGTATTCTTTGAGAATACTTGACTTATCGAAGGAGTGGTCTTCCTTTGTGGTGTCCCAAGGTTAGAGTTTTAAGAGACAAGTTCTCTTAGGGTTCTTTCCATTGACCAACATTCTTGCTAGGGTTCTAAAAGACAAATTCTCTTAAGGTTCTTTCCATTGACCAACATTATTCTAACCTCCCTTTTTCTCTTTGTGTTATGTTTCTATCTTTTCAATTTTGTTTCTTATGATTCCATGTGTTTGCTTGATTCTGCCCATTCCCAAGCATAGCTCCATCTTGTTGAAGGTTCTCTAGGACAAGTTCCTATTAGGTCTCCCATCATGAGATGAGATGTATTTGGGTCAAGTAGCAAGAAAGCCATTAAAGCTAGTGAAACAAATAACACTCAATGTACTATCAAGTGCAAAAACCAACATTCACTCACAACTATGTACATCAAATATGATGAATGCAAAAACAAGTTTCACAACTCAAACTTGAGCTCTTATACACAAACCATATGAAGTATATACCAATCCGAAAGGATTACTTATACAATTGATGACAATACATTAAAGCCACAAAGAGTAAACCTTCCAAGCCAACATCTACCTCATATTCAACACACTCTAATAAGCCATTCAACACAAATTTAAGAGGATGCATTAATCATGAATAACTTTACAAACCACATATGCACTTCCTCCTCGATACATTTATTTAAACATTTTTTTGTTTTTGTTTTTGTTTTTGTTTCTTTTTCCTTTTCTTTCTTTCTTTTTTTATGTTTCTCTTTTCTTTCTTTTTTTTAAATTAAAATAAACTACATCAATATGGGAATTCAATGATAAGATATAAAATAACATCACAACATTGTAACCAACCCACATATTTGCATACCCCTACACTTATACTTTTGCATATCCACAAACTCAACAATCAACAAATGTTCCACAAGCTTTAAGGCTTGGGAAGGACAATTGGTTACGTTAAAGCATGTAATGTGCTAATACACAAAGAAAAGGCAAATAAAGCTCAAGGGGGCTTATCAAAAAGGAAAATCATATAATGGGTAGGCTATTTGGCTAATGTAGTTTGGAAAATCAAAGAATGCCTAATCATATCAAAAGATAATGAGACTGATATGAACGAGTCAGTCAAATAAGGTATAAATCTCACCGGCTTTGTCTACCACTAATCATTACTCTTCTAAAGATAATGCACATCGACCAATCATAAGAGTAAAAGTATATACTAAAGTTGCTACGAAATTCTCTAGTCAATTCACACTCTAATCATGACTATATAGTCCTAGAATCAACAGAAAAGAGAAAATGTTTGTTTTGTTATTTTATTCTTTCTCTCATTTTCACTGAAAACTTAAAACACGCAAAATAAACAAATTCAAAAAACACACATGCATATAAAAGTAATGCGGAAATGTAAAGAAAAGAAATTTACTTCCCTTGGGTTGCCTCCCAAGAAGTGCCTTGGTTTAGGGTCGTTGACTCAACTCCATGTTTCCTCATGTGATAAAATTATGATCTTTTGTTGGCACATGTGGTTCCTTCACATGAGTTTCTTCCCGATAGGGTCTTGGTTGGTAATCATTCACTTTTAGCGTCTTCCCTATCTTCAGATACTTCATCTCTACTGAGACCTCGCTCTCTTGAAATAATTCAAATGACTCTTCACCTTTTTCTTCTTTATTTAATTCTTCCAGCCTGCTCAGTAAAGGTGAAGGGATAGTCTTAAAAATAATTACGAACTCAGTATTTACCTCCGAGACAAATGATGTATCATATTCTGCTTCAAGCTCCTCCTCAACTTCTTTGACACAAGCAATTCCTTAACTATTGCTCTCAAAATTCTCAAGCTCCTCATCACTCTGTAAGGTTTCTGCATTAACATCCATTGAGTACACCTTAGGTTGATATGGCTGCTCCTTTTTCATTTGTGATTCTAGGTAGTCGATCATCACTGCCATCTCACCCATTTAGCTTAACAAGTTTTGGTTTCTAGACATTATATGCCTCATTTCCTACTGGAACTACTGCAACTGCTGTTACAGGCTCTGTTGAAATTGGAGATTGTTAGCAATCACATCATTCATCAATTCTTTCAGAGATGTGCTTGAGTTTTCTTGGCTCTCCACATCTTGGAAACTAGACCAAGATTGCCTTTCATCCTGCTAGAATTGTATAGTATTCTATTGAAGTTGTTGCATACTCTCTTGAAGTTGCTGCATATCCTATTAAAATTGAAGATGACCAGCATTACAAGTCTTGATATAGTCATCCAGAAGCGTACCTGAGTTGTGACAAGAAGCTTTTAGTCCATACGAGAATTGATATGTGTCCTACAAACTATCATAGAAGTAATTCTGATGGTTATCCCATACATAACCAAGGTTAGGTTGATCAGTCCAACCTTGAATATAGGATTGAGAATAAGAGTTAAAGAAAAAATTACTTCCATCCATGATTTTTTTTTAAATTTTATAATTCACAAACACGAAACATAATGAAGAAAGAATCATGAAATAACTGAAAAGAAACTAATTCCGAACAAATATATACAAAACACCAATTAAATCATAAACAAATACTTAAACACCGCACTCCCCAATAACGATGCCAAAATTGACAGCGCATCGTAACATTAATCAAAATAAACTAGACGTACTACTGTAGCAGTGATGAGTCTAGGTTGATCCCATAGAGAGTGTGTGTAAAGCTATTGAAATGAAAATAATAGGTGTTTAGGTTTAGGGGGTTATGGTTTTAGAAACAAGAAAAATAAAAGAAAGCTAAAATAACTAACAAAAGCAATGTAAATAAAATATGTAAAAAATGATAAAAGTGGGGAATTCTGTGGGAGCCTAGTTCTTTAGTTCAATCTCGATCTATACCCTAATTAAATATATATCATTGATTTGTTGTTCTCTAACCTCTCCTAGCAACTATTAATCATGAATTAGTAATTAATCCGAGTTTTCCCTTACGGTGTTTAATCAAGATAAGATTATTAATTAAACTTAACTATCGAATAACCTAGGATACGATCTCTAGATTCAATTAGGTTGTAGCATTATAAATTAGAAAAACTGATTAATCAAGACAACAACCAAATACGATGTGTCATTTACCCTAGGTTATATTATCCCTAGTGATTATGAATCATTAGCCGCTACATATGAATTTCAACATAGTAATTACGAATTATATCGAAATTCTAACAATGGGTTTGTAAATAAACAATTTAATGAATGCATTAAAATCATCTTTTCATAATACCCCTCATACACAAATAACCAAATAATAACTAGAATACGATTATCCATACACAAAACCCAAATCAATTAACATAGGATACACAATCAATTTCTAATGAGAGAAAGAAACAACAAAAACAAAAAAATACACTTAACCCAAGTCGTCGGCATCGATGTCACCTCCAAATTGATGTCGGGACATCTAGGCCTTCATAAGTCTCTCCCAAAAAAATGCTTTAGCCCCCACATTTAATAACCCAACTGAAACCACTTAGCAGCGCCTCCCTCTCTTCTTTACTCTCTACGATACTATTCTATTTTGTGAATTGATGGTCCACTTATATTGTTCATGCCCATTTAAAACGTACCACTGCCTATGGAAAACATCTGCTTTCACACACAACATTTTCATGAAATGCATATGTGAGATGTCTGCTTCCTTGCTTCCACTGTGCGTCGTCATCAGTGTTCTGCTGCTATGTTCCTTCCCGTGTTGCCTGCCATTTTGCTTCTTGTTTTAATCCACCTTATGCGTTGTATTTTGCTTTTTCCCAACAACCTCTTCTCTTCCTCTTTTACTATTATTTTGCTCAATGTCTGCTGCGTTTTCATTATGTTGCATGGGTTGCTCATGAAATTTCCATGCACAGTTGCGAGCAACATCTTTGTGTTTTCATTTTTTTTCTTGTCTTTTACTTTTCTTCTTCTTACTTTATGAAGACAAATGAAAATTAATCTTCGAAAAATGGCCAAAATATCGTACTTTTGACTCACTTTAACTTCTTTGATTTAGAATTGTGCCTAAAATTACGTATAAGTTAAAGTGAGTATCTTAAGCAATTTAATGTCATTAATCGCTAAGTGTTATGAAATAATTAAACAATCAATTAAGCACATATCACTTATCCCCCTTTTGAATTGGAACTGGTGATGCTGAATACTTTTACTTCCTAATTCTCTCTACAACTTTATTAATATATGATTTCTAAGAGAAACCTAACAATTCTTCTAATATATCACATAATATTTCTATTCCCATTATGTATGTCGCCTCACCCATATCTTTCACGTCAAAATGACCAGAGAGAAATTTCTTGGTCTCACTTAATAGATCAAGATCAATAGCGGTAAGCAAGATGTCATCAATATTTAAGAATAATGAACTTACTCCTACTAGCCTTTAGATATATACACTGGTTAATAGTGTTTTCTTTAAATCCACAGGAGACAATAATATCATTGAACTTAAAATACCATTTCCTAGATGCTTGTTTAAACCCACAAATTTACTTGTTCAGTTTATGCACCATGTTTTCCTTTCCAGCCTTTATGAACCCTAATGGTTGTTTCATATAAACTTCTTCCTCTAAATTCCCATTCAAAAAGGTAGTTTTCATATCTATTTGGTGCAATTCTATGTTACAAAGAGCTATCAAAGCCATGATAATTTTGAATCCTTCTTAGAGATTGGTTAGAAGGTCTCCCTATAATCTATATCATCTTTATGAGTAAATCCTTTAACAACTAGTTTGGTCTTGTAAGGTAACTCAAGTTTTGTCTTAAAGACCACTTACAACCAATTCTCTTGCAACCTTTTGGCAATCCAACAAGGTCCCAATCTCCATATTGTTTCATAAATTTTAACTTATTTTTTTATGGCATCTAACCATTTATAAAAAATTTCACTTCTTATGGCTTATGAAAAGGTCACTGGGTCATTCTAAATAACTAGTGGAACAACAACTTAAGAAGATTTATAAATTATCATGAATTGTACATCTAGAGGGGCTTGCACTCCCATTTCTTGAATATCCACTCCACATGGCATTTCACTCCTACTAGTCTAATTGTATTTAATGAACCTGGCATTCCTAGTTTCCATAATTCATGTAGTATGCTTAATAAAATAAAATATAAACCTTTTATACATCTCGAGATAACCAATGAAATAGATAATGATTGTTTTTGCATCTAGTTTCTTTTCATGTAGATTATAATGCCTAATTTTTGCATGGAAACCCCAAATATGAAGGTTCCTTTGAGTCTACAATTCAAAAGGAACCTTTAGAATTACTTTACTAGGAACCTATTTATCAAGTTCATGGAAATTTTTAGAACATATGTCCATAAAGAAGTGGGAAAAGATGAATTACACATCATATTCCTAATTATATCTAACAAAGTTCTATTATGCCTTTTTATCACACCATTGTGTTGTGATATGCCTGGCATTGTGTATTATGCATAAACACCATATCTCTTAAGAAATTTAGGAAAAGGACAATGATTTTGATCACTCTCATCATACTTACCATAATATTACACCTTTATCAGATCTGAATCTTTTCACCTTTCTATCTAATTGACTTTCAAGCTCATTAATACAAACCTCCAAGGTATTTACAACCTGAGATTTATCATGTAGCAAATAGACATATCTATAACATAGTCATTTATAAAGTTGATAAACTATTTTTTTTATTGAAAGTACGCACATCAAATGGTCCACACACATTAGTGTTAATTATTTTGAGAAGTTAAGTGCTTTTTGTGACTCCTTTATTTATTATGTTTGTTTATTTGCCTTTAATACAATCCTTACGTATGTTAGATCAATAAAATCCAATTCAAAAGGTGTTTCATTCTTTGCTAATCTTTCAAGTCATTATTTTGAAACCTGTCCCAAATGCTTATGCCACAAGGAAGCAAATATATCATTAATTAAACTATGTTTGATACTAATATTGGGATTCAAAGTCAATAAAACTTTATCATAAACAACATCAAGGTTTAATTTATATAAACCATCACACACTACAATACTAATAATCAAGTGGTTATATCTGTACAAACTGAAACTACCATCATGAAATTTACATGAGTATAGATCTATTAAGCTTGGATAAAGAAACTAATCCTAGATATACTAGGTACATTAAAAGTTTCACAAAAGTCCAAATGATATCTAGTATCTAGTGTTAAGCGATAAGTCTTGAAAACTTTTACACGAAGTCTCATTCCATTGCCCATATAGATAAATCTTTCATTTGATATTGTGATTTGGGTCATAAGGAATCCTTGCAAGGATTAAAAACATGACTACTACAATTAGAGTCAACCCACCAAGTATTAAAAGGAACTTCAACAATGTTTATTTCATAATATACATAAGCATTAGGCTTACCTTTCTTCTCAAACCATGCCTTACATTTAGAACATTCCTTCTAGAAATGCCCAACTTACATAAATGACATATACTTTCATCATATTCTTTTTTTGTATATTTGAAAGAATTCCTCACTAACTTTCAGTGGTCCCTTTACTTTCTTGTCATGCTTCTTTCCACTTTTCTTACTAAGTCCTTGATTCTTGACAAAATTAATAGAGTGGCTTCCTTGGTTCTTGTGTCTAGTCTCTTCTTAAACCAACATATTGTTTCTTTATGGTATTATAGTTCATTTAGAATAGGCCATACTTAAATGGTAATTAGTTCGAGATAAACTGCATAAGGAAGCTTTCATCCACTTCCATTCCCAATGACTTAAGTCTTATAGTAATGTTTGTCATCTCAATAAAATGTTTATATATGATCCAATAAATTTCATAGTAGTCAATTTAACTATAAAAGTCCCAACAAAAGACTTATCAGTAGTCCAAGAGCACTCTTCCACAAACTTAAGTAATTCTTTAGCACTTTTAGTTTTGGGAAGAGCATACTTAATATTGCCAGTAATTATGATCTTTAAATACATCAAACTCAATTTGTTTGATCTTTCCCAATTGTTAAAATGGATTTTCTCCTCATCAGTGCTAAAAACATTTAGAGTATTCCATACATGTAAAACATCAATTCAATATTCATAATCATTAAATCACAAGGTTTTGCATACAATTCACAAAAATATGAGAAACTAAATTTAGTTTTTCTCTAAAATTTTCATATTAAGATTCATTAGTTTTTTTAAAAATCATGAGATATACAGTCAAGAAGAACCATCAATTTCTTATAACAAAGCTCTAATACCACACATAAGCATAATTTTCATGAAACATGACATGATCTAGAAATTTATGGAACTTACATATGTATATTAATATTCAGAATTGTATTCAAATACAAAGATATAGTTTCTAAATATCGACCATTTTTCAATGCTCAGTAATACAAAAAATAATTCTTAAGTGAAAATTTCTTACCTAATCTATCTCTTTCCCAACCTTTTATTATTAGTTATGCACGTGATTTTGTGAGAAGAAAAAAAAAACCTATTACGTAGAGACAGAACTCTAGAACATTTAAAAAAAAGCTAACTATTAAAACTTTCCATCATAATGGGCCAAAAATCTAAAATCCCTTTAATAAATTATTAAATCTCATAATTGTCCTTTAACACATTAATTACTTAAAGAGCTAATTTCCAACATACTATGCAAAATAAAGGTCTTAAATAAACTTACAACTTACACAATAGTATATTGGAATTCACAAGTGATCAAATAATATCCCTATGCCCAAGATGAGATTTGAACTTCCGGGTTCACCTTACCCTAAGTTACTCTCCATCATCATGTTGTATGTATATATGTGTATATATATTAAAATCATCATTTCAAATGAATGCTGAATATTAACTTTTATTGGTGAAAATAAAAGAAATGATAAATTTTTTATAAAAATTATTAATTAATTTCCTAATTATCTATTTTCAAGCTTGTGGTTTTGTTAAGTTTAGACTGAAGTTGTCATTAGTCCATAATGAACATGAGACATTACAAATGATATCATATCATAACTTTTTTTTAGCATAATGTTGATTTAAGATGGTTAGGTTAAGAAGTGACGTTGGTGATAAAACTGAGAATAAATAATTCCTAATAAGTTTATAATCTGATTCAACATTAAAAATATGATGATAGATTTTGGATTAAGTGTTAATGAAGACACTAAAAGATCAAGAGAGTGAGTTTTTGATATCTTTTATGGGAATTGTGTCAAAATTTTCACACAAAAAAAAGTATTAATTATTAATTAATTTCTAATAAACTATTTTAAAATTCAAAATTTTGTTAAATTTTAATTAAAATTGTAATTAGACTTGCGTGAACATAAGACGTACATAGGTACAAAGCAAGGTTTAGGATTTGAAATTTTTTAAAATGTCATTAAGCTATAAGATTTGAAATATAATCAATGTATATCAATCAAGTATAGATTTAGGTGGATGAACCTGTTGCTATTGTACCTATTGGATGCAAGTGGGCCTTTAAGAGAAAAACTGACATGGATGGTAATGTACATAAGTACAAAGCAAGGTTAGTGGCTAAATGTTACAAACAAAAACTCAGAGTTGATTTTGATGAATCCTTTTTATCGGTATCTATGTTAAAATTCATAAGGATCTTATTGAATACAGCTATATATCATGATTATGAAATTTGGCTGATGGATGTTGAAACAACATTTTTTAATGGGAATTTGCAGGAAGATGTGTATATGACACAACCTGAGAGTTTTGAATCCAAGAGATTTCCTAATCAATTATGCAAGTTGTAAAAGTCTATTTATGGACTTATGCAAGCACTACGGAGTTGGAATGTCCGTTATGACGAGACAATCAAAGAGTTTGATTTTATCAAAAAAGTGAATGAACCATATGTCTGTAAGAAGGTTAGGGGGAGTGTAGTTGTTTTCTTAGTGCTATATATGGATCACATATTGCTGTTGGAAACAACATACCAATGCTTCAGTCTGTAAAGATTTGGTTATCTAAGAACTCCTCTATAAAGGATATAGGAGAAGCATTATGTATTTTGGGAATAAATATCTGTAGAGTTAGATCAAAGAGGTTACTTGGGTTATTCCAATCCACGTACATAGACAAAGTGCTAAAGAGGTTTAACATGGAGAATTCCAATAGGAGATTCTTACCCATGTCACATAGGATTTCTCTCTCATAGAGTATGTGTCCTAAGACATAAGAAGAGAGAAATAAAATGGATCATGTTCCATATGCTTCGATAATTGGACCAATCATTTATGCAATGCTATTTACTAGAATAGATGTCTCTTATGCTTTGAGCATAACAAGTAGGTTTCAAGCCAAGCTAGGTGCGTGTCACTAGACGGCTATGAAAAACATCTTAAAGTACTTAAAAAGAACTAACGATGTTTTCTTGGTCTATGAAGGAGTTGAATTAAGAGTTCATGGATATTCATATGCTAGTTTTCAATTAGATCTAGATGATAGTAGATCACAATCAAGGTACATCTTCACTCTAAATAGTGGTGGGGTAAGTTGGAAGACTTCCAAATAGCCAACCATTGCAGATTCTACAACTAAAGCATAGTATATTTCAGTGTCAGAGGTGACAAAGCAAACAGTTGGGACAAAGAAGTTCATCACTAAACTTGGAGTGGTTCCTAGAATTGTTAAGCCTATAATATTGTCCTCTGACAACAATGGCGCCAAGAACCAAGGTCTCGTCAATGGTCAAAATATGTACTCAGGAAGTTGCATTTGATCAGGAAGATAGTAGAGCAAAAAGACATAACCTTGGAGTGAGTTCCCACTAAAGAGAATCTTTCAGATCTTCTTACTAAGCCATTGTATTAGAAAAGACATGATCCAAAAAATGGATGGATATGGTATTAGATACGTAAGCAATTGACATTAGCGCAAATGGGAGATTTTTATTATATACCCTTATAGCCAATCGATTAGTTGCAATTTGATGTATGACATTATTATTTAATTAAAAATACATTCTTTATCTTTATGTATTATGTTAATTACATTTGATGTTTTAATACTAAAGGTAAAATCTTGTAATAATTACTGCGTAATTGAAACTATGAGGAGATCATAATTATAAGATTCAATTTACATTTATGTTTTATTCCTAAATTTTCCTAGTTGTAGTTTCATCAAGACAAGATATTGATAAAACGGTAAAACTAGCACATATTATGTTTCTTTCTTATGAAGAAAGTAATTGATCTCATAAATTAAAGTATGGAGATACTTAAACTAATGTGTGAGGGCTTATTAGAGAATAAGTCATTGAACTGAACTGACTATGAGGATCCCAAATGGAATATTACTTATGTGTTTGTGGATTTCCTCAAAATGATTGTCGAATAATTGATCCTTAGACTTGAGATTACTAAGGTATCTTATGTGAGAATTACTATATTTTAATGCTACTTATGAACTATCCTAGGATAATTCAATCAGTAGTACTTAGATGCAGTATAACCTATATATAGATAGTTGAGTAAGTCAATAAAGAATTCGTCACTCTAAAGTAATTAGAGAGAATGTTTTACTGTTCTTGATTAGTAGTGATTCATGGGATTCTCTGGCTAGAGTCAATTGACATTTGAAAAGGTATTTTCAATTTTCAATTATAAATCAATTACTAATTAGCAAGAACGAAGATGATTGGATACAAAATAGTAGACACTATATCCATACTATGTAAAATTGGAATATTAGATGATGAAAGGATTAAATTATACATCTTAACCATGCATGGACAGGTTAAGTCAAACCACTTTGACATCGCTTATATTTGGGTGATCATGACATATTGCTAGACGTAAATTTTAATATATGGTTATAAATTGTTTAATTGGAGAATTAAAGATAAATTAAAAAAGACTTTTACTTTTAATTTATCTAATTCTAATTCTAATTATGAATTAGAATTATAATTTATAATCATTTCCAATATATTACAATACAACAAAAGGGGCTTTTGGCAATGAATATTTTCGTGACTAAAAGCCCCAAATTTGTCGCAAAAACTTTTTAGCCATGATAAAAATTCGTCGCACGAATCATCGCAAAATCACGGTAGCAAAATATTATCGACACGTTTTTACAAAATCGTTGCAAATTATATTTCGGTTTGATCTTGGATACGTAGCCAAAAGAGATAAGTGAGGATAAAATAAATCATCTCTAACAATATTTTAGGACGCTTTCTTTTCATGGATAAACATTATTAGCTAAGTTATTGTAGATGTAGGTAATAATGTTTTGCGACGATTAAGTTTTCATAGCAAAATATATTTAATGACGGTTTTTAGAACGTAAATAAAAGTTACTGGTGACTGTTTAAGGAACATAGTTAAAAAGTTTTGGTGACGATTTTAGAATCGTAGCCAAATCTTTTTAGCTACTTTTTTTATTTACTTTTTAAAATTTATTGGCAATGTTTTCATGAATGTAGCTAAAAATTTTTGGTGACAAATTTTAATTTTTTTACTAAACATTCCTATTAAAACATTTTTCATTTAATTATAATTACTAGTAAGATTTTAAATTTATCTTATTGTTTGTAATATTTAGGTTTTCGATTTATAATTAATTAAACAAAAATAAAATTAAAAGTTAAAAATTAGAAAAAAAAACATGTTATTAAATGTGAATTACAAATGTTAACCAAAAAACTTATGTACAAACCAAGACTTGTTTTCATTGTCACTACTACTTACATAATTTGAGTCATATTTTTTGATCATCTTTTCAAGCTTGGCCAACTTTTGTTCTGTATGGTTTAACTTTTGTTCATTACATTCTAACTTTTCTTCATTACATGGTCACTTAGCCTTAAGCAATTGGTTCTCCTCTTGAAGTGTCGTTACATATGCTGTTTGTGATGAGGATAAACCAATTGACTTAGGTTCATATCCAAGACCTTTAATGTAGCCTGATCTCGTACCAAGGATGTTGTTGCAAATGTCATCTGCGTTTGGCTCATTTATGTCAGACAATGATCTTTGCAACAACTCTTGCATTTTATTATAAAAATTTAAAATAATCAATATTTAATTCATATATTATTAGTTAGTAATACATAAATAAATAAACTTAAAAATTAAACAAATTTTTATACTTACATAATTATTCTGCGCTTCGTCAGACATCCAACCTTCACCTGCCTTGTAGTTTGTCAGTTTGTAAAGAGTTATCCTATCACACCCTTCTCCATGTTGTTTGTTCTAACTATGTTTTATCTATATAAAAAGAATTGAAACATAATAAATAAAATTGAATTTACTGATATAAGTATAACTTCTAAACAAAGAACTTACAAATTCATTTCGTACAATAATAAATGATTTGGAGCCTTGATTGTGAGGAGTATTCATTTTTCCTCTATTAACCTTGGCCTTCTCACACTTTTTCCTAAATAAAGATAAGAAATAGTCATTAAATTATGTAACAAGATTAATTGACGCAAATGTCAAGAGAAAGAAGACAAACCTTAAAGTTGGTAGAGCCCTAATAATGACACATTTAGCTCCACTTTTGCGAAGTCACTTGTTAGGGAACACGTCTCCTTGCCTCCTCATCTAAAGGAAAAGACTTTTAGTATTTATGTAGTTAATAATGATAATCCTTAGCCTTTTGTTTCAATGATGAACTCACATATCAGGGTTCTCGATATCGATGATATTAAGATTCATCTGTGAAGAATAATTAAAAGTTAAATTAATCTTTAAATAAATAAAAAATTGCATATAATTAAATAAATTGAAAAATTACTAAGGCTTTGCCAAAATATTCTGTAGCAAGTTGTCTTCCTTCAACTGCCTGGCAAGTTGAAGGTAAGGCAATTCAGTCCTGACAATGACCCCTAACTCACTAGATAATTTGTTGATTGAATCTTGTCAACAGGGCAACTTTTTGAGGTATCAGTATGCATAGACAATTTGTTATTCATTGCAACATTTATGTGTTACAGCTCATAACCTTTAGTGATATCTCTACCTCTTTTTCTGATGCCGATAACACATTAAGCATGCAA
The DNA here is from genome assembly GCA_025629825.1 of Erythroxylum guanchezii. NCBI lineage: Eukaryota > Viridiplantae > Streptophyta > Magnoliopsida > Malpighiales > Erythroxylaceae > Erythroxylum > Erythroxylum guanchezii. The sequence continues at coordinate 8,109,778 of JAOTAX010000005.1, read as the reverse complement.
ATATATATTTGAGGATAAGTGTAATTATAGGTGGTAAAGATTAATAGACTTGAAGATCCCTCAGCACTAATGAGGTAGATAGAGGTTGTTGTTGATCGACTTCATTGGTGGATAAAGTCAGTTGTTGTTGTTGGATAGAGTCAGATTAATTTGGTTGTTGTGGGGGAGGAACATCTTCTCTAGTTGCCACCTTCTTTCCCTTGTTTCTACCATGTGCCATTATATTGAATATCTATAATGATATTATTAAATGATTTCTCAATTATTTTCCAATATACAATAAAACTAATTAGAGTAACAACATAAAGAACTTGTCAATTTTTTCCTTAAATCATTTTGGAGCATTTGACAAAAAATGAACAAATCATAATCAAAGATGATTGGATCTTTGGCCCCACATTTTGAATCACATTAGAAACATTTCTTACGTGTTCCGTTCATTATTTTCCATAATTTTTTAATTGTATGAATTTGGTATGTGAAGGTTGTGGCTATGGCTAAGGTTGTAGCTGTGACATAACTTCTTACTTCTTCTCTTTATACCAAACCAGAGGTTGTCGATTATTTCTCATTTAATTTTGTCTGCTATATATATACACACCATGCTCATTTTGCTATTCTTCATCCTTTTTATTTCTCTCTACCTTAATTCCTTAGAATTTTAATTTTAATTTTAATATATTATTGTTTTGATGTTTGTTATGATTTTCTAGAGTTGGAGAGATCTTTATGAAAATTCGTCCTTTTATGGTTGGTTAAAAGAAACAATAAATAACTTATAAAACTTTACAAGTCTTGATTTTTCTTTGTCTATAAATAACACATCTAACAAATATAAAGAAAATTTGAATCATATTTTAGAAATCAACATTAATATGGTTGTGGTTTCTTTCAATAAGGATTTTGTTACATGTATTGGTACTATTGTTACCAACTCTTTACAAATTTTATTACATGCTTATAGAATGAAAGTAAGCATTAAGTTATTTAGTGATGTGCATTTCATGCAAGGGAGGCATTTTTGCTTTAACAAACATAGTAATAAGAAGTGCTTAAACCAGCATAGTAATAAGAAGTGCTTCAATGATCTTAACTTATGAACAATTTATATATACTTTATAGCATAATTAAAAGCATCTTATACACAACCCTTATTCCAAGTGCATTTTGACTTCCTATAACACATTAGGTACAATTAAAACTCAAAAATAACTTCAAACAAAATGTCTAACTCTCCCCTTATATATATATATTTGAAAGATAAATGAATTAAGCATAATGAAATACATTGTTTTTACAAAATGAATCATAATGAAATAAATTGCTTTTTTAAAATGAAGCATAGTGAAATACATTGCTTTTACAACATTTCCAAGAAAAAGCTAGAATCATAGACTCCCCTTTTATATATTTGTAAACACTTAATTTTATAAATGTATATCATTATTTTAAATCCTCCTTTTACTTATAAATGATTGTCCCTAGCCAATGGAGAACAATTATTAGGTTGTAGAATTGCTAATCATAAGTTAATTAGCTTATTTTAATGATGGCTAATCATAAGTTAATTAAAATGGTGGCTTATTAGTTTTCAAACAATATAAACAACAATCCCATATCAACAACTTTTTTACCTTCAATTATCATTATCAAGATCTTGAAAATCATCATCATTAATTACATTATGATTTGACTCTTCATCACTATTATATTAGGCTAAAGTATCATCATTGCCATATGATTCATCCTCAATATAGTCTTCATCTCTTTCTGTGATAAGATTGGCTTGTACTTCATCGACTTGTATTATATTGAGATCAACATCTCTTATATGGAATGATGACATATCTGCATCTCCTATTTGAATGGCTTTATTATTTAACTCTGATTCAATCTCTTGATATACTTCAGCACCATCCTCATCGATTAGACCATTGTCCCTTTCACAAAAATTGAAGAGATTTCAGTGTTGAAACTTTTGAACAACCTTCCAATTACTACCCAATACAATATCATTAAGGTAGAAAACTTGCTTCACTTGACTTGCAAGGACAAAAGGGTCATTATTATAACATGTCTTACTAACATTGATGCTAGTAATATTCCCTTTCACCCTTATGTTAGCAAGATTAAATCATTTGCACTTAAATAGAACAACCTTTTTATCCTTGATGTAACGCAACTATATTATTTCAGAGATGACACCATAGAAGTCAATAAAATTGTCGTCATGACATCCCTCAACAATAACCCCACAATTTTGGCTTCTAAGTCAACTGTCTCGATCTTGTATGAGAAATCTAACCCATTAACAATGCAACCTATATTTTTTTCAACACATATGAGGCTCACATGCCGAAGAATATAATGCTATTGTCACCTCTTTCATGTTACAGTTATGTAACCATATCATCTCTAAGACAAAATGAAATTAAAAGTTAATTTAACATACAAATTGTTATAAGTTCATAATATTCCATCAATATATAACTTAGTCGAGTCCTAAACTATGATAGAAAATTAAGCTTATGTCTTTCTTAAACATTAACAATCATTTTCCTTTGAATTGACCATTTGTTCTCTCTATTTAAAAAAGTAAATAGAGATAAAGAAATATAGATTAAATCACAAAATTTAAATGTGAAAATTTAAATCAAAAGTAATATAGATACCCCATATATATGTCAACTTCCTCATAATTGTTCAAAATATAACAATTGACAATTTCGAATTCATCTTTAGTTAGCTCCACATATTTTCCGACACCAAGTGGCCTAACTTTTTAGGAGAAAACTAATAAGCCACCTTCTTGATCAAAATCAAAGTTAGGTTCTGGTCTATTAAATCTTGTCTCAACGTCATTTTAGTACATCAAACAAAATGTCGAGCATTAATTCGCTATATAAGCCTCTACAATAAACTCTTCAAGTCGAGCTTTATTATGAACATAACGCTTAAGAGAGCATAAAACCTAAACAAAATATAAAAAATTAACAATTTTTAGTAACTAATAGCTTTACAAAAAATAGAAGTTAATATAAATTACCTTTCAATCGGGAACATCCATCGAAATTGAACTGATCCACAAAGTTTTGCTTTGTATAGTAAGTGAATTGCCAAATGCACCATAGCATCAAAAAACGATAAAAGGAATACTAGTTCAAGCTTACATAGAATCAAAGCCATCTGTTTTTCCATTTTGTCAAACCCTTCAACTTTAAGTGTCTTGCAATATAATTGTTTAAAAAAGTCACCTAATTGACCTAAAGTTATGGATACATCCTTCGACAAACATCCACGTATTCCAACAGGAAGTAATCATTGTAGAAGTACATAACAATCATGGCTTTTCAACCCCAATACTTTTCCCTCTTTAGCATTTACACAACGGGCTATATTAAATGCATACCCATAAGGAAACTTGACTGATTTAAGAAATTGAAAAAAAGATTGCTTCTCTTTTTTGGACATGTTGTAACAAGCAAGTGGAATAATGTATGACTCATCATCTCTTCTTTTCAAATACAAATCTTTTCTAATATTCATGTCTTCCAAGTCTAGTCTAGCCTTAATTGTTTTTTTCGATTTGCCATCAATTCCCATCATAATTCCTAAAATATTCTCATAAATATTTTTTTCCAATATGCATCATGTCAAGATTATGCCTTAATAGCAATTCCTTCAAATACAGTAAATTGAAAAATATGTTTTTTTATTCCAATTGAGCTCAACAACATTTCGGTTTTGCTTTCTATTACTTAGGTGTTTGTCAAGTGTAATGTCACCCAAATGTGATGGCTGGTAAACCATATAATCACCAGACAAGTGCAAAGGAGCTTCACCCAATTTTACTTTTCCATTAAACAATTTGCTTCTTTGCCATCTATGCCCATGTTCTGAGTAACGACAATGTCCCATATGACATATTTTACTTCATAGCCTCATTTAATAAGTTTGATGGTTGCACGCAGGACAAGCCATATAGCCTTTAGTGCTCCATCCAAACAAATTCCCATAAGCTAGAAAAACATCTATAGTCCACAAAGCAGCCGTATGCATTATAAATGTTTCACCTTGAACAACATCAAAGGTTTCTAATCCAACCTCCTATAAATTGTTTAAGTCATTAATTAATGGTTGCATGTATACATAGATATCCTTACCAGGTGTAGTAGGTCCTGAAATAAGCAAAGACAATAACATAAAAGACTCCTTCATATACTTTAATGGAGGTAAATTGTATGGCACTATAATTACCGGCCACATGCTATAAAAAGTACTCATATTATCAAAAGGATTAAATCCATCTAAGGCTAAACCAAGTCGAACATTACAACAATCATGTGCAAACCATGGAAACTTTCCATCAAAGTCTTTCCATGCCATTGAATCTGCTGGATGATGAATAATGTTATTATGAATGGGTTTCTCTTTATGTCACCTTATAGATATGCTTGTTTTTGTTGACATAAAAAGTATTTGTAGTCGTGGATTAATAAGAAAGTATCTAAAGATTTTATGCGTTATCTTTTTCCCCCTCTCGTCATCCACTCACCACCTTGATGTACCATAAATGGGACACTCTTCAAGATCTTTACTATCATTCTAAAATATAACACAATTATACTTACAAGTATGTATTGACATATATCCTAATTTAAGGTCCCTTAACAATTTCTTTGCATCATAGTAAGATTTGGGCAATTTGTGTCCAACAGGTAATGCATAATTGAGCAGGTCAATTAACATGTCAAGAGACTTGTTACTCCATTTATTATAGATCTTCAAATGCAACAACTTGACAAAAAAAGATAGCTGTGAGAAATTTAAGCACTATGGATATAATTCTTCTTGAGCAACTTTCAATAACTTCCCAAAATTATCTTCTGTAATACTACCAATTATGTTAGGCAAATGAGTTTCATTCATAGTCTCTATATAACTCCCATAATCCTCGAACATCTCACCAATCTCATCATCATCATCGCTGTCATCTACATTATTATTGTTACTATCATTAACACTTATACCAACACTTCTACTACAACTTGCTTCCTTATGCTCACCATGATAAAGCCATGAAGTATAGAATTTATCTATGCCTCAAATTAGCAAGTGATTATATACCACATCTTGACTTTGAATGTTGACATGTAAGCAATATATGCATGGACAACGAATACGACATTCATCACCCATTTGATCTTTTACAAATTAAATGAAACTTTTAACTCCTTCTACATACTCAGTCGACCATTTTCGATGAGATATCCAACTTTTATCCATCTAGCTATACAATTAGAAGTAAATAATTGAATTATTAAATGCAATGCTCGTTCAATATAACATAATGATAAATCAATACAAGTCACTACTTCTCGATTAATTAGTAAAAGTTCTTATACTAAGTTTGAATTCAATCAAACACTAGGGTACGTGTCTATTTACACCTTTGAATCGAGAAAGGGACTTCTCGCTGTGACTCTTGGGCTCATGAAATATTTCACTGATAAGCCTCATGGGAGCTACATCACAAGTTTCCAACATATATTTCATCCTATATACCAAACATAAATACTTAAACTATTAAAGCATAACATAAAAAATCATAAATGATTATAAAAATATTGCAAACAACATCAAAGTACAAAACCAACACCTCCTTTGCATTCACACAAAACCCAAACAAAAATACTCGTACTATTAAAGCAAAACATATGGTAGACATTATTTAGACAGTTTACCTGGACCGACGAACAACCGTAGACTATAAAGAAGAAGGACAAGGTTGGATGATTATCGATGCTCTTTTACACAAAACACGGCTTGCAAAAAAGACAATTTCGTATTTAATATAATACACTTGTTCATAGAGTTAGGTCTTAAGACTTCAAATGTAGAAAATGCTTATAACTAAAGTTTTTGGACACGTAACCAATAGCTTATTGTTAATAAAGTTTTAATGACTTTATGATAGTGATGGCCTCACAATAGTTTATGAGTGATGAAACTTTGATGGAGAGTGAGAAGTCAGAGGACTATGATCTGAGAGTGACATTAGAGATTCGAGGTGAATTCGAACATCTTATAAGCAGTAGTAAAACAAAGTTCTTAACACATATTCACATTCAATCAACCCATTCAACACTTATAACCCATATCGAAATATTCATTACTTCATATCGACAACACACACAAGCAAAACAAAAAATAGGGGAATAAACACTCAAAAATTCCATTAGACAATTTAAACTTTTTCAATTAAGTATTGAAATTGCATTAGACATGTAAACTTTGAAAAAGAACATTACACCTTCCAATGCATATACATATTGTAAATCATGTGATTCTAAGCTTTTTATTTCATTTAATGACCATGTGTTTTCGTAGAAGCCAAATGTATCCTTTACAAAGTCTCTCATTAATTATCAAAGAAGAATTAAAAACATCAAAATTTAACAAATCTTTATAATATTTTTTGTAAATAATGATGAGGTATCCTCTAATTTAGACACTCTTAATGATGATGATTGTGATGATAATGATAATGATTTGTCTTATTCTTAATTTGTTCAATGTATGGAAATAATAAGCTTGAAAAATATGAAATTATAAAAAACTTCAAAAACTCTTAGATACGTACATGATTGAGAATGAGACAATGAAAATTGATATGCATGACATGCTAATTACAAAAATGTGTGATTGTAGCTACTAGCAAGGAATATAATTTGATATGAGAAGAGATATTGAAAAAGAATGAATTTTCTCAAATATTCATTGTCTAAGTTCACTTTAGCAAATGAAAGTTTGAATTGGAGGCCAAAATATCTCTAATGATAAGCATGGAATTGGTTTCACTTATAAAAGTCCATTATCCAATACCAAGATAATTTTTATATGGGACAAAAAAAATAGATGATTAGCATATGCCTAAATCATCCATGAGCATATAATATCCAATTCTAGATATAAAAATTTTACTGTTCATACATCATCTTCTATATCTCAAGCTAAAAAGAAATTTGTTACATTTATGTGTGGTTTATATTTTAAACCTAGAAGACATGATTCATAAGAGAAAAAAAACAGGTACAATTTTATGGAAGCCCACACCAAAAGAGCATATAGTATATGTCTCTTTATTATCAAAACAACACAAAAATAGGCTCATAATTATCATAACCCATTATTTAAGCACTTAGAAAATGTTTACAATTCTTATAGGCCATATTTACACTAAAAGAGTATGTTATATGCTAAATCATTTGTTAGGATTTATTATCTCATAGGAAGAGCTTCTTATCTCTCACGTATATAAAGTAGAGCTCCTAATTATTGTTACATCACTTTTGTAAAAATTATGGACATATATATAGAAATTACATCTTAACTTACATTTGCTAAATTCAAATCCATCAATTTTTAGTCAACAAAACATGACATATATACACCAACAAAAGTAGAACACTTCCAACACTTAACACAACCATAACACACAATTCATCGAACACTTTACATACATGAGAAATTCATCCCAAAATGACTACGAAAATCACATGTTTTCACTTTCATCACTAACATTAGGACATTTCAAACAAACTCCTATCATAGACAATCCAAACCAACGTAAACAACTCATTAAAATCATCCTTAACCTGTCCAACATCACATGGCCAAAACACGTGAAAGGAAGCACAAAACAAACTAAAAAAAACATCGACGAATTACTTTGACTAAAAATAGAACGATGACAACTGGAGAAGACAGAAGCACGCAAATGCAAAAGATAGAAGGTCATCCACTAAGGAGAGAATGGAGAAGAAAGCAGTAGGAGAGGAAATATTAGAGCAGGAAACATTTTTTTGGGAGGGGGTGTCGGGTATCTATTAAAACAGATACCAAATGGCGTCATTTTTTTGTCGAACAAACGACATCGTTTTCTATTTTTTATATTCAAACATTTTGCAACGCTTTTCAAAAACATCGTCATATGCTTATACACCCTCAAACCTTTAACGACACTTTTCCAAATTTATCGCTAAATATCATTTTTTGCCCCGAATTACTAAAATAGTCGCCAAATGTTAATACACCGTCAAACCTTTTAGCGACGCTATGAGGAATTTGTCGCTAAATATCACATTTAATGAAAAATTCCTAAAATAGTTTCCAAATCTTTATAATTTTTATATTTTCCATTTTTTGTAATATGTAAATTATATAAAAATAATATAGGATTATACATAGTAAATAGAGTTTTTTGACACCATTTATATATTGTCAAATCATATATATTAAAAGGCATTAATAAGAACAATTAAGTTATTTTGAATTTTATGTTTATAGAATTTTCCTTTTGTAATATAAAATTTCAAGAAAATGTAACCCAATTTATATATAGTAATTAAAGTTTTGTCACACCATATAAAACTGTCAAATCATATATTTTAAAAGACATTAATACAAAAATTAATTTATGTAATAAAAATTAATTTTTTGTTGTTTTTCTTATAAATTTTTAAAATAACATTGTTGTTAACTAAATGTATTTTTATACTTACAATACTTGTCAATAATATTTAATTTGATTATTAAGAATATCATATTAATATTCAATATCAATTTCCATTGTTTACTATATTGTAATTATTTTTTAATTACATCGCAATATATTTATAATTTTATGTAGTAATTAATATAATGCTATCTTCATGTCATTACCAAGGGTGAAGCCAAATGGTAATGGTCCATCATTCCGCGAAGGTTTTTTAATTAACGCCAAATGATATATTTATTCTAAATTAATAAGATGTTGTTTTGTTTAACAAGAATACTAGGTTATTAACACCAAAACGAACCTCTCTTTGTTTTCGTAACATTCCTCTTCGTTCACTGTCCAATAAGCATCGTCCCCTTTATTGTGGTCGTTTTTTGTGTTGTGGATGTCACCATCAAAGAAGCGTCATTACCTTTATTGGTATTGTTCTTCTTTTTTATTTTCAAACCCTCCTTCTTATGCTTTATTTTACTACTACATTTAGGAATTTATTGTGAGCTTTGTGTTCTGCTTATGGTGTATGGGTTTTTGTTTGTGTTTGTGTTTGGAAGATGGTTTCTTGTGTTTCTTTGTTTGATGTGCATGAGTCGACGTTTTTTCCCCTTTCTATGTTTGTTTGAAAAAAGCTTCCTAACTGTTTGATGAAATGCTTGAATGAAGGCTACTTCTCCCACAGATGTTTATGTACATATTTATATTTGATTGTACCACTTATAGTATACAGATGTATCCATCAAAATGACTTTATTTCAACGTGTAATAAGGTTGTGATTACACATAATAATTAAAAGTCAAATGGAAAAAACTAGAAATATGGTCAATTGTGTTTCTATGTTAGACATAACAATTAAAACTCAAAACTAACAACGTATTACTCTTATTCTTAAAAGACCAAATCTTTTAGCATACACACATTTGAAAACATATATATAATGGAGTAGCAAAACTAACAAGCTAATTATTAATATAATTTAAAGCCAAATCATAATTAAAAAACTGTTTTTATTAGAGGATTCTACAAAGGATGTTTATGTACATAGAAGCAATCATTTTTCGGAGCTACAAGGGATGTTTATGCATCCACTAAACATTGTACATACACACATAATATTCTCAACCTTATCATCATATGAAGTAGTCTCACCTGATAGATCACAAAATTAAAATTGATGGAATGCTGGGACGTTCAAATGAGAATTCTTCTATTGACTTTTTATAATAAAACTTTTATTATTAATTCATCACAAAAGGTCGACGTGGAGACTAATTTCCGATTTTGGAAATAAGTTCCGTTGGGAGGAATGTGGTAAAATTGTCCCTAATGAAAAACAAATCAATGCAGAATAAATACCCTCATCAAACACTAATCATCGATTGCCTTTCATAGTCGATCTTCTTCTTTAAGGTTCTTATTATCATCCAAACTACCTCTCTTTCTTTAGTATCAGTATCTCGTTTTCTATTATGAAAACATTATATGAACATCTGATTATATATAGTATATGTTGTGTTAAGCTTCCTCGAATCTTTAAGAGAACATAAATGGAAATGGAGGCAGTGGTGATGTCCCACTGGTTCATACATGATTAGGGAAATCGGCTGTTTTGAAAAAGTAGTCATTGCAAACACTATGTTTGTTCATCATGATGATCGTGGAGTTTATCAGTCGGGTATACATGTGTTCGAATTTGACTTCCTAATATTATTTGATTTAGCTTTGATTGTTCTATTCTCTTTACTCATTAATTGAAATGCTTAGTACGTGTGGTTCATCTAATAGCGTCGTCCATACTGGATCTGAGAAATCGTTCTTTGTAGCTTCTACAAATTTAGTTAAAGCAAAAAAGTTGTTAGAAGATGGTGTCAATTCATCAGACCCTGAGGGATAATCTTTAACTACTTCAATTGATGGCTTAGAACATGTAAAGAGGCTTCTTGGGAATTCAGACATTAGAAACCCCTTTACCTTTTTTGCTAACTCTAATGTCACTTGGAATCCAAAAAAAATTATTTCTTTTCCTTTTCAATGGGATATTAGGTGTGAAACTTTATTTATTATTTTATCTGTAAGAATTGTTAAATTTCTAATTAACATCTTGTACTATATATATATATATGTTACTTACCATATTATAATATTTATATGTATTATTATTTTATTTTATAAATATTAATGATTAAAATTAGTAGTCAACTTAAATTTATGATATTTTGATCTTATTACATTAAAATTTTAGGCAAATCCTATAAAAGAGCCCCTGTGATATATTTGATTATTCATCTTAGCCCTTGTGTTTTTAATTCGTTCACCTTAGCCCCTGTGTTTTTTATTCTCATTCAAGATAC
>JAOTAX010000005.1:8082656-8094998 GCA_025629825.1 Erythroxylum guanchezii | reverse complement strand
TGTTGAGTGATGTTCGACATGTACTAGATTTAAGGAAGAACTTAATCCTCTTTAGGCTCCTTACATGTGAATATTTTGTATATATAAAACCAACAATGACAATATTAAAGTGATAAAAGGTGTGATGATTATGATGAAATAATCAAGGTTAGCTGGAAACATCTGTAAATTGATGGAGAACAAAGTTATAGGTGGGGAAGTTACATCATTAAAGTCAAATAAAGATAGTATTTTATTATAAAGAATGTAACTTAGTTATCTTAGTGCATAAGGGATGATGAAACTTCAGAAGAGAAGCTTATAGAAGGGTGTAATACACTAGAAGTTAGAGTTCTATTCATTTCATATACTTCGTAGATCTAAGGAAAACTTCAAGGATAATATGTTAGTGGGGTGACATATATTAAGGTAAAATATATAGGAAGGACTTACTAGGAATAACAAAGGCCAGTACTAAGGTAGTACCAATGGAATTAAAATAACTTAGAACAGGTGTTCAAGTGGCTAGAAATTCTAGTTCAAGAAATATAATAATGTCAAGACATGGATTGCAGGACAAGAAAAGGGTTCGTTTTCTAGGTATTTGAAATCAGTTAGAATAGTGACTCAGTTCATTATGCTAAGTAGTCTTAAGCAAAATGGTGTGGCCAAAAGGCACAATTGCATCCTAAAGGACATGATGAGGTCAATGCAGAGCATGAATAACCTACCCGAATACCTTTGGGGCGAAGCCATCAAGACAACATTGTATATCTTGAATAGAATCCCAAGTAAGTCAATACCAAAGACACCTTTTGAACTCTAGGTTGGTAGGAAACCAAGCGTTGCACACATTCGTGTATGGAGCTGCTCTGCTGAGGTAAGGTTATATAATCCTTATGAGAGTAAATTGCAACTTTGTTCCACTCGTTGCTATTTGGTAGGTTATCCCAACCACTTTAAAGGCTATAGATTTTACTAAAGAGAAGGAGGGGCTGGAATAGTGGAATCACAGACGGCTAAGTTTCTACAACACAATGTCCATGATGAAGGAGGATCTTCACATCCTCCAAGAGATAGCAAGATAGATACTACGATTATTTCATATCTGCCTCTCATACAGTCAAGTCCAGTGGATGAAGGTGCGAGTACCATGCCTATGCAAGCACAGGGACCTATACTTGTTTAGGAAAAGGTTTCTGAGATATAAGAACCTATGCAGTTACAGAGACTCACAAGAGAGAGGCGACCTGCTATGTCATCAGATTACATAGTCTAATTGGGTGAGCGAGACTATGATATAGGATATGTTATGGATCCAGTTACTTTTACAGAAGTCGTTTCTGGACCACATACGAACTTGTGATGGGAAACAATGAAGGATGAGATGCAATCTATGAGGTATAATAAAATATGAGAGCTTGTTGATTTACCTCAACATTGCAGGCTTGTTAGTTGCAAATAGCTATTTAAGACCAAGAAGGACACACAAGGTCAAGTTGAGCGGTTTAAGACGCGTTTAGTTACTAGGGGATTCACTCAGAGAGAAGGAGTTGACTTCAATGTTACCTTCTCTCCTATATCCTCTAAGGATGCATTTATAGTGATTATGACAATAGTAGCTCATTATGATATGAAGCTACATTAGATGGGCGTTAAAACTGTTTTCCTGAATGGTGACCTTTATAAGTTGACTAAATCAATATACGGTCTGAAACAAGCTTCCAGACAATGGTACCTAAAGTTTGATGAGGTTTTAACCTCATTCGGCTTAATGAAAAATAAAGTTGAAAGATGCTTATACTATAAGGTCAGGAGGAGCAAAGTTATCTTCTTACTACTATACGTGGATGATATCTTGCTCGCGTCAAATGATTTGACCATGTTGCATGAGGTAAAGCAACTTTTGGCCAAACACTTTGACGTGAAGGATTTAGGTGAAACATCTTTTGTTCTCAATATACAGATTCACTAGGACAGCTCTCAACACTCATTGAGCCTCTTACAAAAAGCATACATTGAGCGAGTGCTACAAATGTTTAACATGGTTGAATGTAAACCTGCTGTAGTACCTATCTCTCATGGCGAGAGATTATCTTTGGCATAATGTCAAAAGAATGAAGTTGAGAGAGAGGCTACGAGGCATGTCTCATACTTTAGTGCAGTTGGTAGCCTAATGTATGCTTAGGTGTGCATTAGACCGGACCTTACATTTACTGTTGGACTGCTGGGTTAATATCTGGTTAACCTAGGTGTAGACCATTGAAATGCAGTTAAATGAGTGTTGAGATACCTAAAGGGTATCAAGGATTATACGTTGACATACAACAAAATCAATGATTTAAATCTCACAGGCTATACAGACTCCGATTTTGCTATGTGTTCGGATGATCGTAAATCCACTTTAGTTATATTGTGATAATCTTACTGCAGTGTTGTTCAGTAACAATAACAAGAATATCACAAGTTATAAGCATTTAGAGGTCAAATACTTGACCATAAAGGAGTTAACTCAGAAAGGTGACGTCGAAGTGGAGCATGTTAGGACTAAGGAGATGTTAGCTAATCCATTGATTAAAAGACTTCGCCCATTAGTGTTTGTTAAACATATATCTGGTATGGACGTGTTAAGGTCCTTAGATAGCAGTAGTTAAGGATCATTATATTTGTTCCTTAAATGTTTATACCTTTTAATGTATTATGACATTATGGTTATTTATTAATATATATCATCTTTTTATCCTCAGTAATAAATGTTCTTGTGTATAGTCATAATACATATGAAAGCCTTAAGATTTGTGTTGATCTTAAGCATTTTAAAGGTCATTGGGCATATATAAAAATTGACCTTAAGCCTATGTCAATTAGACACGTATAGTTTAGTATAGATATCCATAAATTTGACATGACATAGAGAGATATAAAGTTTAATCTCATAAAGGTTCTCTAATGAGTTTAGTATTCAGTTAGAGAACATAAAGGTTTTTGCATTTAGGTAGATAACATAAAGGTTTTCTCTAATGTTGTTTAGCATTCGGTAAGAGAAAACAAAATTTTCTCTAATGATGTTTAGCATTTGGTAAGAGAAAATAGGATTTCTCTGCTACTGGCACATGCAATTTAACATAAAGTTGGAGAAATCAAGACCTACAAACGAAGATGATACGTATTAGATCATACAGGTATCATCTTATTTTGCCACACTCTATTTTCCTATTCATGTTAGTAAGGAATTAGATATTCGTGATTATATTGGACCTGTATCACACATGACACATGTGTTTGATATTTTTCAGTATCGAAAGCCTTGCAGGACGGAATGTTAGACTTTCATTGCCTTTGGATCAAATGTTTTTTATTTTTTAAATTTGGTTCCAATACAGTAGCGTAACTTAACCGAGTTTTTAAACTATTTTTAAACTTGAGTTAAAACTGTAATTAATGATTATCTAAGGGGGAGAATGTTGCACAATTTTGTCCATTCTCATTATGTTGAACAACTATTAATTATAATTTTTGGTTTTTCAATAACTTATCGGTTAAGTTACGTAATTTGATATAGATAAAGGTAATAAAGTGAACCAATAAATGATCTAAATCAATGGGTCGAAATCCAGGAAGAAAATGAATCCCAATTAATGTGGACCGAACCCATATTGAGCTTGTGATGAGGAAGCCCGATATGGAAGCTATACATAAAGGTTAAGGTCTCCCGCAACTACTTATATCATTCGTAAGCAAACAGATCCTATGACCTGTTAAAGGCGTTTACATATTTAAAAAATGATAGAAATGTGTTAACTATGTGTCGATGAACGTTGTCTATAAAGGTCCTAGGAGATTGGAGCTCGTTTTGGCCACGAAAATTGCTTCAAAAGTTAAGATAGAACTGAAATCAGGTATTCCGCATTTTCTTTATTTTTAACCCTTTTATGAACGATTCGGGACACGTAATAAGATTTATGCTACGTGTTACAAGAGGAACTGGACTAAGGTTGTTAGTGTTGGAAGTTATTGTTGTCGTCCATTCAGCTTAGGGTTGTGGAATTTGGTTTGTTTTACATTAACTTTTTTATATTTTAAAAATTAAACTTCACTTAATTACGTGATAATATTATCTATTTTTAGTTAATAAACAATAAATAATGTGGAGAGAGCTTGATTAACCAGTAAAAGTTGATCGAATCACAGAAACAAACTCTTTGTAAAAAAATACACGACAAATGTTGCATATGTTGATGACTGTGAATCAGATCATCGCAAAGTAAAGGGTCTTGTACAGTAGATATGTGGACTTAAATAATAAATAGTGGACGTCGATTTTGATGTAATATTTAAATTACAGATATTTAATTTTATCAAAAACTTAATATTTTTAGAATTTGTTTTAAATATTTTTAAAATATATTATTTTAATTTGAACGTTAAAAAAGGTTAAAGTTGAAATTATATTTTAATGAAAATATGGTGTTTTAAAGCACGCCTTAGCGTGACAAGATCTTTCCTCGTGGCAAAAGTATAAGAAAACACGTGTCAGTTGCTTGCCTAAATTTTTCCATTGCACGAGAGGTACATTTAACCCGCACCAGTCCAGAGTATCAAATCTTTCTAGATTAGACACAGCTGAAAGCTCGAACTCAGCTGTCATACGTGTGCGGAAAGGGAAGGAGAGAGATGGGATTGGAGGCAGTGGGTGATCTTGCTCTTTTTCATATTCTTACAAAATTGGGCGGTAAAGACACCGCGAGACTGGCATGTCTGAACAAACGCTTCTTGGCTTGTACAGAGGACGAAACCCTTTGGTCCTTGTTTTGTTTGGAGGATCTTGGTCTTAGGTCTCCTATTGATCCTCAGGGAAGCACTGTCCCTTCGTTTAAGGTACGAAAAATAGGTAAAGTCGTTCGTTTTTCAACCTTTTGAATTATGGGTATTTGTAATTTTCATTTGTTTCTTGAGCTGTATTAAGTACCCAGGAATCTTTTGTTTTTGGTGAATTTGGAATTGTACACGCGTGTCTCACGTGAAGAGCACCACAAAGATTGTAGATTGAAGTCTTTTGTTTAATTATGTTTGAAAATTTTGCTAGACGATGCTGTCATCTTCATATTTGGCGGTAAATGTTGAGAGTTACCAGTGCGTGTATGCATAAGCGCTTGTTGAAATTCGGCCTTTTGGGTTGTCCTTTCTCCTGCTTGGCGTAGCAGGAAGCAGTTCTTCCCCTGTTCTCTGATCCAAGTGTAGTGTCTGTCTAGTTGATTGTATAAGAATCAGCTGCTAAGGTGGAAAACATAGCAAGTGAAGAAATGGTTCTTCTGATTGGAAGACTATTTGATTTCACGTGTGAGGCCTCTAGGCATAGCTGAACTGAAACCACCCAATTTGGATCACACATCTGACACTTTTACTTTTACTTTATACCACCCAATTTGGATCACACATCTGACATATTTACTTTTACTTTATCTTATATTCTTATGGAGATTTTTCTCTTTAAAATGATATTATAACCTTCTTGATTTATTGAGGCTGCTAGGTATTGTGCAATTCCCTCAACGCATTAGTGTCAATACATGATGTGTTAGATTGATGATTATGGAAAAAGTGAGATGTTGTTCACTCTAAACTATGGGTTAATGTCTATTGTTTTTTTAATTGCTATTATCGATCACTATAATTTCCTTTCTATCTACTGTCTATCTTTCTCTTGATATGTAGGCAGCTTATAAATTATGGATGGAAGCTTTTGGCATGTATCCTTGTCCCCTTGTAAAAAGAGTTAAAAGATGTTGGGATAGGATCAGGAGCTGGTTGGCTACAAATTTTCCTGAGGTTGACTCCTCACTTCGAAAGGGTGCTTCAGAGGCTCAGATTGAAGAGTTGGAGAAACTTTTTAAAGTGAAATTGCCTCTTTCCACAAGAATTTTATATAGATTTTGCGATGGTCAAGACTTTAGAGGAAAAGCACTGCCATCAAGTGAGTATCGTAGTTTGCTGGGGCTGATTGGTGGTTATTTTGTCTATAATCACTTGGTTAATGTGTACTTATTACCATTAAGGAAAGTGATTTCAGAAACAAGAGAGATTATACGTCATCCTGGATTTTCTCGTTTTTCGAGTAAAAATAAGTACATTCTTGTGGCTGCTTCATCCACATTAACAAAGAAGTTTTTTTTCCTCAACTGTACGAATGGCCAACTCTATGTTGCTACTGGAAATCTTCTAATGGATGGAGATATGCTTCCATGTGTTCCAAGTGCTTTGATACATTCAGTGCATGATCTTAAAAGTGATAATCAGCAGGATGCCATGTTGCTTTGGCTAGAAGAACATGGCCGCCGCTTGCAAAGTGGGGTTATCAAAATTCGGGAGGAAGCAAGTATGAGGAGTATTTGTCAGTTCCCTGAGGAGCCTCCTTTCTGTTCCACTGCCATAACTAATGGTGTAAAGGTGAGTAATTAGTGTCCCTTTGTGCATGTTCTGTCATTATGGCATAGATCCTCTATACACTTAGTGCAGCCATATCTTTTTCATTAAAGAGGAAGCGAGGGAAGAGGTTCTCTTTATCTGCCATGTTGGTGTTGAGGTGTACTAGGCACTTGAAACATTTTTTTGTACGCCTAATTTCCGGGGGACTCAAAACACAGAAGATGGTTAATGATGCTGTTTATCTTGACATAAGATTAATGTTGGCATGTATTTATGAAGATTGATTCCTTCGGATGAGTCAACTGGGAAAAGATTGTCCATCTTGATTATTAAATTCCAGTCATTGTAACTTCCTTTTCCTATTTCTTTCTTCCAATTCTTTTTCTTTTTTAAGACTGAAATATTAGTTCAAAGGTTAATGCAAAATATAAATGGTATGCTTCTCTATTACAAGCTTGGTCTCCAATCTGGCTATTACAAAATCTTTTGTGCATAATTCTTATTTTTGAAATCATATATCACGGTAAATTTTTTTATCAGGTCCGTGCGTCTTCTGTTTTTATGCCAGAGTCAGCTAACCTCCAGAATAGTTCTCAAAAATACCGGTTTGCATACTCTATTCGCATGTCTCTTCTACCAGAAGGATGCATCATCAATGGTCAGCATTTTAGTTCTTGCCAATTGCATTGGAGGCATTGGATCATTCGTGCAGGTGATGTTGTTGTAGATGATGTTGACGCAGAAGCTGTGATAGGCGAGGTATGATGCTCAATTTCTTTGTAGATCTGCAATTTAAGATTGCTCTGGGGAATATTATACCAGTGCCAATAAAATCCTTACTTGGTTCTATAAAATTCATCTACACATTTTAGTGACAGTCAATGATTTTTTCCAAGAGTTGAAGTTACCATTTTCTTCTTTTTTTTTTTTTCCTGTGTTCCTGTCGTAGCTCTAACTTAAGAGTTTTACACAAAAGTTCTGCCGCGAGTAAGGTGAACTATTCATCTCTTTTGGTTCAAGTTGTTCACTGTTACTGTTTTTGGTTAGAACTTTATTAGATTTTAGCCTTCATGTATGTTGCTGCACACGGTTTTTTGTAGGTGTGTGCTTATCTTCCGTTGACGTACCAGATTAGGAAATTTAGTTGATATCTGGGTAAGGTTTTGAATGTAGATAATGTATTTGGAGAATAGAAACCTCAACCAATTCATATACTTGCTTTTATTAGAACATTTTAGTGATTCTTTCACTCTGTACCTGCTCAGTTTGTGCTCATTATTCCTTACATGGGTGAATTTTGGGAGTCATGTACCAAAAACTAGGAAGTCACCTTTAAATCTGAAACTAGGAGGTGAAATACTAGATTGCTTTCCATGTTATGTTGTATGTGGTAAAGAAAATTAATGAGCACTTGGAATGTTCATCCGCTTATATTCTTGTTCATGCATTTGCAGTACCCTCTTTTGCATCCAGGGGAGGAGTTTGTATATCAGAGTTGCTCGCATTTACCAACTGCTACTGGTTCCATTGAAGGCTCCTTCAGATTTGTTCCTGGCAGGTATATCATGCATTGGCCAAATATTTTGTGGGAATTACTTTCCAGAAGTGGCAGGGCTAACATCTGTTGATATATGGAAGCAACTTTGCACATATTTGCTGGAACTTAATTTGAATGCCTCTTTAGTACTGCTACCTAGAACATAATTTGGTGTTGTGTTTGTTCCCCCGCCTCGCATTCAATTTCTAGAATAGGCTTCTTTGATATACCTGAGAGGCAATGATATCAACGGAGATACACCTTCCTTCATGCAACTTAATAAATGGCTCCCACTTGTACTAACCAATTAGTTTTCTTTTTCTTGCTTTTGGAGATGCCCTGTCGATGAAAGTCTAGACTGCAAATAACTATTATTTCTACCAAGCTGTTTTTGCTACCTGAAAACTTCTTCAAGCTTGTTATTGGCATCTTGATTTCAGCTGCTCTTTCTAAAAATAAAGAAAATATATGCACATCCTTATACCTATGGTGAGAGAGATTGTTCGGAAAGTGGAGATGTTAATGAAATGTTGATTTTATCCCTATTATTTGTTATGGATTTGTGGCAAATAATGACACTAGGAAGCAATGGTCACATCCCGATAAGTTGGTGACAACCTGCTGGACAAAGCAATCACTTTTTTTTGCAGCATAACTTCTAGAGTCCTGATGGCATATAGTGAGATAGGCTCGTGTTTTAGTAACCCTTTGATTGAGGTAGCTTCATTCATTTGTTTCATTCTGCCCCCAAACTCCAATTTCAGTAATCAAAATTAGCAAATCAAATAGGGGAGCATTTCACAGGCTTTTTATACTTCTCATCCCACAATAATAACAATGACCAAATTAAGTATATATAATTTATCTTGTTTTGCTAACCACCCTCCCATTAGCCGGTATTCTGGTACTGACTTACACATGTTGGGACACTAAGTTCCTTTCACAATTTATCTTTTCTGATGTCCATTATTGTTGGCTGTTCCAGATTGGCAGATCCGAAAGGAAGTGCATTTGAAGTTGAAGTTCACCAATTTCCGCTCCAATTACCAGACTACATTTTCTGATAATCTGTAAGATTAACATTCCGGTAATCTTAACATTCGTTTATATATTATGGTAGCTGAACAAAGGAGTAGGTTGTTTGTTCTGCAAAAATCAATTCTCCTAGATTGCTGCTTGTGAAACACCTGAAAGTGTGACAATACATCTTTGCTTTTTCTTCTAATTTTTGGTCTCTTGAGCATACAGTGTGGGCACCCTTGTTTTCCTTCTTATATCATCCTATATTTACAATATTTCTATTCATAGGTTCAGGTTAAAAAGCAGAATTGATAGTAAATCCATATTAATTTTTGGTCTCTTCTCTATGAATAAATATGGATTTAGTGTCAATTCTGCTTTTTAACCTGAAACTATGAATAGAAATATTGTAAATATAGGACGTTCTAAGAAGGAAAACAAGGGTGACCACACTGTATGCTCGTCTTATCATGTTAATACAGTGGCCTTCACCGGTTAATTATGAATAGGTGCGAAGCCCTTTAAACATTAATATCAGCTAATCTTATTTTCTTTTTCCATTACAGTCAAATCCACTAGGAGGCTACTACTATCTACCAAACGCTCACCTACTACGAAGACTCAAACCCCATAGAGCTGTTCTCATATCTATATCATCTATCAGAACCAAGTTCAATATTGTTTTACCTGCACTTAGGAGAACGGGGACTGGAACCTTGTTAAGTACCCTCTCAATGTTTTCTGGTAAAAATAATCTAGCGAGTATGGAGAGGGCAATGCAAGTGCTGGCGAAGATGTTTTGCAGGGCAAGGCAGTGTCTGCAATGAATCTTTTGTATTTACGACGAAATTGACCAACAATGAGTGACTAAGAAGACTTAAAGTATCATTCACACGATTTCATAATTTGGTTGACATAAGTTTATTGGAAGATATGGTTTCTCAAGGTAGTGTGTTTGGTTTTGTCATTATGGAGTAACTAAGCTTAGGCTCCGATGATCTTAAGTGATTATAAAGCAGATTAGTCACTATCTACATTATGCTTTAAGACTTTTTTTCTTAATAATGTAAAGAAAACTAACTAACTAACTAACACATGATAAAAATTTTGCTAACATGCTGAGTTTGAACTTCTAAAGAAGTTTAGTAACATGTAATTTTGGCTGTTCCCAATGAAGAAAAAATTAATAATAATAATAATAATAATAATAATAATAATAATAAAGTTTTTTTTAACAGAATTTTTTATATTCTAAAGGGTTTTTTTATTACGGGTTATGTCTTTGATAAATTCCAATCTCTTTACGGGGGATCATTTATCTAAATTTTTATATACCAATTTTTTTTTTTAATTACGGGTCATGTCTTTAATAAATTTCAATCTCTTTACGAGAGATCTTTTATCTAAATTTTCATATGCCAAAGTTTTTAATTAAGTGTTATGTATTCGGTAAATTTTACCGTTGTTATATCATTCTTGATCACCTTCCTTCAGTTTTTCTTAGGTCTTCTTTTTTTCTTATTACAATCTCTAAGCACGATCTTCTTGCATATTCTTACTGGAGCATTTGGGTGTCTTTTTTTAACATTTCTAACCCACATAAGTTTTTTCTATCTAAATTTGTCAACAATATTAACTACTTTTAATTTTTCTCTTACCATTACTTTCTTGACCTTATCTCTCTTTGTAAGGTTACATATCTAACAGAATATTCCCAACTTCGTCACCATTAGCCTATAATTATGTACTTATTTGATGAGTCAATAGTTTATCTTATAAAAGTATAACTGACCTAATTGTTAAACGATATAATTTACCTTTAAATTTGAGTTGTATCTTCTTGTCACACAAAACTCTTGATGTACTTTTCCATTGAAATCACCCTGATATAATCCGATGAAATATGTCTTCATTAATCTCTCCGTTACTCTGGATGATAGATACTAGATATTTAAAATACTCCTTTTGCAAAATAACCTCTTAACCATAATTAACCTCTATGTTTAATACGGTAAAGAGTTGTTAAAAAAATAATGCTTAACTCAAAATAGTGCCGGATGCAGTACTAATTAGGAAGATGCGATTTCAATCATAAAAATATATGTATTGAGTTGTCACGGTAGGATGTAATCATAATGAATTTTTGTCACGTTGTCAGATATTATTAGAAAAAGGCTTTGGATAGTCAATGATCTGATTTAAAAGTCAATTTGTATGCTGTAACAATCTTTCTCAAGCTGTCTCTTTCGTCCAACTTATGTGTATTTTAAATGGTTTCTTGTCTTTGTTTTCTCTTGTGATGATTTTGACCACCCCTCCCGATCATTGGTAGATTATGACTTTTGACTACCCATAAAAGTAGTTAATTTCAATTTTTAAAGACAACCAGAATTATAATACTCTATTTAAATGGAAAGCCGATGTCTTGTAATCTACTTTATATTTTGTCGAACAGGGCAAACGGGTTATATCAAAATCTTCTACTTTCTCTAGAAGGAAAGCTATTATATTAGTATATTGTGTAATTACATATAATATATTTTCAGTTTGCATGTAACAATCACAACAACAAAAATATTTTAGTGGAAGTTCATTTAAAACACGACATCTTGAGAGATCTAAAATTATGCAATCTTACAAGTTAATAAGGGTTTATTGGAAGGAATTGACATTTTAACTCCTTCTTCGTCTTCTCCCACATGGGAGTTTTATTTACACTGATTTTCGTAGAAATCTTAGTTCTCCACCAAAACTTAGCGATGGCTCATTATCAACAGATAGAGATGAAGAAATATTGGATGTGTGATGGATAATATCAAAGTGGATGAATATTATCTTTAAGGGGCTGTTTGTTTCTATTTTTTTCTTCCGTTTTTTGGGGCTGTTTGTTTCTATTTTTTTCTTCCGTTTTTTGTTGTCGTCTTTGTAAAAAGAAAAACAAGTAAGTAAAACGTATTTGGTTTACTCTGTTGTGATTTTTTGTGTTGAGATTTTTTGTTTATGGAAATAAAAAAATCACAACAAATTTACAGAAACAAAAAAAAATCGTTTCTCTGAATTTTGACAACATGTTTTCTTCGACAAAAAAACAACATATCTCTATTTTCTACCTCGATTAAAGAAAATAATAAAATAAAAGTATGGAATTTATAATAATAATAAACAATAAATAATAAAAATAATAAGATAATTAATTTGATATTATAAAATTAATAATATTAAAAATATTAAGTAGAAAATTATAACAATAATTAATAAAAATAAAAATAAAAAATAAAAAATAAAAATATTATTATTAACAATTAATAATAATAATAATAATAATAAATTAATAATAATAAGAATAACTTATTAAAAATTAATAATAATAATAAAATAAT
>JAOTAX010000005.1:8049859-8065126 GCA_025629825.1 Erythroxylum guanchezii | reverse complement strand
AATTAATTTAGTTAATAACTAAATTATTGTGGTATATTCTTTGAAAAAATTTTGGTGTAAAAATTTGGTGTAGAATGGTTGGAGTAACACCAAATTTAGTGTAAAAAAGATTCTATGAATATTCCACTTTACACTAAATTTGGTGCAATTGTTGGAGATGCCCTAACTAAAGCATTGGTATTCACAGCATTTATCCTAAAATGCAATCTCAGGAATTAGTACCATGATGCAGAAATTTAGTCCATACCAAGAGGCAAGATATATACAGTAAGCTACATTATAAGACAACCTAGAACAGACTGATATGAGAACAGCAGAACTTAAAGCAATGGCTTAGCATTCTTATGCATCTGGTTAAAAAAGATTGGAATTCGATGACTTTGTTTTAAAAGAAGGTGTATATATAATACCTCATTACAATATTGTCTCCTAGTAATTCCAATGGTAGAAATATTGTTTCACTAGACATCAAGATACTCAAAGATGGAGCCAAGAGTTAGAGCACTACACTAGTTGGTTTCTTCATTGGCAAAAGGTTCCCATTCCTGGTGATTAGTGCATGAGCTCATAAGGCCTAGAAAGGCAAGGGCTACTAGAGGTTATAATTTCATAGGAGAATCATATTCTCTTCAAAGTGTCCTCTGATTCAAAAGCAAATGGGGTGCTGGATAATGAGCTATGGCACATATACAACCTCCCCATTTTCTTGAAACTTTCTATTAGCCTTGAAAGGATTAAATATGAAAACATCCTCATTTTGAGTTAATATTCACAATATTCCCCTAGAGTATTAGTCTACAAAGGGGCTTAACTCAATAGCCAGATATGTTGGAAAAACCAATTTGTATGGACAAAGTAACAGCCAAGTGGAGAAGAATGAGATATGCTCAAATGTGTTACACGTAGAGTTGAGCAAAGATCTCCCAGACAGCACGCCCTTTATGAGATTTGAGGAGAATGGCAGCGTTTAATTTCTATGATGATGACCAAATAAAGCATAAAGACCTTAAGTTTGGCATAAGGGTAGATAACCAACATAACTATCCAGACAATGCAAGCATATTATGGTTGGAAAATGGCTCAGCTTTCAGATAATTCCTAGAACAGCTACTTCAGATTTTGAAAAGATCTTATTGACGCATAATTATGTTCTCAAATTTTATTAAATTTTGAAATGTACATTTTATTTAAGAGTGCGTTTCAATTATAGATATTTTTAGCAAGTATGTAAAACGAAAGACACCACATGGCACTTGCTAAGACAGCACAACCACACATTGGGCGGTTGCTTTGGCCCACAGTGCTTCGCTGTTGCTTCCAGAGTAGTTCATTTTGATCCGCAAAATCCAAAGCCTTATCTTCCCAACCCAGCTAGTAGATTCTCCGCCAATCACTCATCCCTCTGTTCTCTCCCCACACATTCCCACACTGACCCAACCCAAACACCTCTCCATCTTAGCTGTGCATATCTTCATTAATGCTTAACCACTCTACCGTTGTCCTCTTCCCCTTTTCTCCCGTGTCAAACTTGCGTTGCCAAACTTTTCATCCTTTCAGCTCAGTATTTCATTTCACTTTCTGCTTTGTTTTAGGTGTTTTTAGTTTGACCTTTTCGTGAACAGTTTGGGGCTTTTCAATTACTCACCTGCCATTCATATTGAATCGCCAACGATATTTCAGTTTGTGGGTATCTCTTCCATTTTCAAGTTTGCATCTTTTTCACGGTGGCAATTTGCATTCAGTCGTATCTTGGATCTGCCTTGAGGTTTAACAGCTAGTAGAGAAGTTATAAGGAAGTGGGTATTTATTGGAAGAAGCGAAGGGAGTGGGGATATTGTTAAAGGAAGATGAAGATCCAGTGTGATGTGTGTGAGAAAGCTCCCGCTACAGTGATTTGTTGTGCTGATGAGGCTGCACTTTGCGCGAAATGTGACATAGAAGTGCATGCAGCAAACAAGCTCGCAAGCAAGCACCAGAGGCTTCTTCTTCAGTGTCTTTCCAACAAATTGCCTCCTTGTGATATATGCCAAGTAATCTCATTTCTCACTTTCTGTACGCGTTTCCTTTTGAGTTCTGTGTGCTGTATTCCGATGTTCTCACGTCTCCTGAACTTCTGTCAATCATTAGATTCTGGTTTAGCTGTCTGTATCATAGATTGGTCTGTAGATTCACATCTGCTGACTACCTTGATCAGACCTTTGAAAGTAAGAGCCTCTAACTTGTTTTATAAGAGTTTTCCTTACTATTTAAGAGGTAAAGGAAAGAAAGGACATCGAAGAACTCACACACAAGTTGGTCTTCGTTTCCATAGTTGATCTTTTCCATGTTGATTCTATCTCTAGTCCAGATCAAACATTGCTGAGGAAAATCATTTCCAAATTCTTCTTGAATATCCTCTACGTCTTCGATTTACATGTAAAATAAGGGATTCACCGGTTGAAACAGAAAAAAAATGTCTCTAGCTAGCAAGAAGGAAATTACATGAGCATGAAGCGTGTGTAAAAGCATTATCTTAGAGTTAGAGGCTATCATTGATGAATCCTTATGAACCGGTGGTAGAGGGCAAGAAATGGCCTATAGAAGAATGTTTGGTGGGAAGAGCTTCAAACACGTGTGGCTTCATATTGTTTGGTGTATGCTGAACGGAAATGGTCTTAGAGACACCTTTGGTCTACATATGGTCTCTACCTTTATATAGTCTCAGATATTATATCAACATGTCATGTGTGAAGCTGTGTTCCAATGTAATCCAGTAACTTCGTACTTTGAGATCACTAGAAATTAAAAATCCTTGTCAAGTATAAATTCTTACTGGGGGATATGTCACTTGCATTCTCATCAAGTATAGCATGTGCTACTGCTTTTTTCAAAGAGCCCTTTTTTAATAGATTAAAGGATATTAAGGAATTTAACCATTAAGATAGATGGAGGAGGAGAAAGAAACTTGATAGGATCTAAGATAAAAAATGATTATAATATGAACTGTGTAACTTTTTCTATTTTGTTTTATAGACAATGGTTCAAGTAGTTTTCACTTTTGCTTCTGTATCATCCTTTTTTGTTCTGTTTGGAAACTGTCAAGGTTTTTGGTCTTTATTTTGTCATATCCTTGAAACCATGCATGACTAACTATTTTGTCCCATCCAAATCGCCAATTTCAATGCACAGGAAAAGTCTGCTTTCATCTTCTGTGTTGAAGACAGGGCCCTGTTTTGTCAGGATTGTGATAAACCAATCCATTCAGCTGGTAGCCTTTCTGCTAATCACCAGAGATTTCTAGCAACTGGAATTCGAGTGGCTCTAAGCTCGAGTTCCACCAAGGACAGTGAGAAGGGACATTTAGACCCACCAAATCAGAGCACGGAGCCAACTTCCACCAAACTACCTGAGCAACAGCCATCAAGTGTTAACTCTCCGTGGTCTGTTGATGATTTGTTACGGTTTTCAGACTTTGAATCATCTCATGATAAGGTAAGAACAAACGTAGCTTGAATCACTGAACTGATATACCTCATGCCCATATGTATTGGACTGTAAAGCTCGAAGACTACTTCTGTATGATTCATGAATTCATTTCCAATTTTCTTCCATTTTGGCATTCTTAGTCATGGTAACTTGAGGAAATTTGGGTGCTTAGTCCTACAAATTTAGCTTCAGCTCGTGAGTGTTGCAGGCTTTCAACCATCTGACTTGATTTGCAGAAACCTGTTGTTTCATTTTCACTCGTCAAAATTTCTTTGACATTTTTGTTCTCCAAATGTGTAGAAAGAGCAGCTTGAGCTTGGAGGGTTCGAGTGGTTGGCTGACATGGGTCTTTTAGGCGAGCAACTTTCTCAAGAGGCTTTGGCAGCAGCTGAAGTTCCTCAAATGCCATTAAATCCATCAATCAACGCTACTTCATACAGACCCACCAAATCCAGCGTGCCGCATAAAAAGCCTCGGATCAAGATCACAGATGTTGATGATGATGAATATTTCACTGTTCCCGATCTTGGATGATGTCAAACGCAATCACTCCGGCTTCAGCTCAATGGTTGATGGAACCACGCATCAGTGCATAAGTACATTTTGGTTTGTACCTCCTTTATCTGCACATGAAATGATACCACCTAAGGTGCAATTTGCAACTGAGGTAGATGCTACGTTATAGAAATTACAATAGTAACTTAGATGTTCAGTCCAGGGTACGGATTTTGAAGAATTCCATGTTTTATCCAACTTTATTCGTCCAACGTACATGTACTAAGATACTGTCCTGACCAAGTTGATCCGAACTCCATAATATGCTTGATGCTTGGTTATTATTGAAGTGCTAATTTGCGAGTTATTTACCTGAAACTTGCTTCAAATTTAACCATAGTAAGTTAACAAAATTAAATTGGTATTTATTAGAGGATGATGAACTGTAAAAAATCGATAATGCAGCTGAGTATTGTTCTTTGGTATAATTTTACCACCCAAAGAACTAATGTGTCCGAAAGAACTAGTCATATTCTTGTTATCTAAAGGAATAAAAAAAGGTGGAAATCCCTCAAAATTCTTTTCTCTAAATATTTTTTGAGTAGAAAGAAGAGTAGTTGAATCATTCTTCAAAGGGGTTTATGATCTTGCCACGGTAATTCCCACGATCTTGCTATGATATGTGTTGTATTAGACGGAAGTTGATATAAAAAGTTTTTAACAGAACCTTGTAAATCATGAATGTACCAAATGGCCAGGCAACCGCCCTTTCAGCTTGCTTTTGTCCTATATTCAACCGTTCTGACTACACTCTTAGCTGATGCACCAACACTAGTTCAGTCATCCACACTGGAATCAGATATCCAAGTTCTGCGCTTGGTGCGGCAGTCCATTGATCCTGTCTCAATACCAGCAAGCTCCTATCTAAATAGTTGGGATTTTTCCGTAGATCCATGTGAAAGTTCGGGGGGATTTCTGGGGGTTTTATGCACATTTCCTCTTGACAATTCAAGCAATCGAGTTATAGAAATTGATCTCGACGCTGCTGGATATGATGGATTTCTATCACCAGCAATCGGAAACTTGTCAGAACTTACCACCCTCAATCTCAGCAAAAATAAATTTCGTGGGCCAATACCAGATACCATAGTCAACCTGAAAACGCTAACCAGAATTTCTCTGTCCGGAAACCTCTTCACAGGCAACATACCATACGGAATCACCAGGTTGAAGCATCTTGAATTCATAGACCTCTCGCAGAACCATCTCTCTGGTTCAATTCCACCTGATATTTCAGGCTTGCGGAGCTTAACCTACTTAAGTTTGTCAAGCAACTCACTGTCAGGAAGAATCCCAGACCTCTCTGGTCTATGGCAACTTGGGACGTTAGACCTTCAAGACAACCAGCTCTATGGAATCTTACCAAAGCTTCCTGTAAACCTGAGAACATTGTCATTAAGCCACAATGTCCTTTCAGGACATATTTCTCCAATAAGAGTTCTCCAACGCCTTGCGTGGTTAGATGTGAGTGATAACAGGCTTACGGGTATCATCAGCCAGGAAGTTCTCACCTTGCCACAGGCTCTGCGCATTAATCTCTCCATCAACCACTTCTCAGTAATAGAACCAATAAAATACCCTGCAAGAGAAACACAACTTCAAGTGCTTGATGCACATGCCAACCAACTGAGTGGTCATCTGCCCGTTGGTTTGGCTGCTGTGGAGAACTTAACCTCGATATACTTATCCCATAACCAACTCTACGGTCCAATCCCTCCAGAATATGGGACAAGGCTAAGCAATTCCTGGAAAGCTTTGTTCTTAGACAACAATTTTCTAATTGGAAATCTTCCACGCCAGTTCAATAACGTGGTGGGAATTAGAGGCAGCCTTGCCCATAATTGCTTAAGATGTCCATCAGAAATTCCACTATGCCGTGGAGGACAAAGGTCTCCTTCGGAATGCGGCAGATCAAATGATGAAAGTGATTGAGAAGCAACCATGATGAGCAGAGTAATGCCAGAGATTTATGCTCCCGATTATTATTATGTAATAGTTAGTAGTGAGGTAATCTCTAAAAATCAAACGCAGGCACATTAACTAGGTTTAAAAGAAATAAAGCATGTAAACATAACACTTCTCATAAATCAATCCAGTCAGAAAATTTTCCCATTTGCCCACATGAGTATCTTGATTCTGCACCTCAAAATTTCACAAGGACATATATCTTACTATTCTCTCAAAATATCGCAAAAGTGAAACTGAAAGTCGAGTAAGATAACCAGAATACGAAATTAACATTTTCATATATCAACAGAAGTAGCAAAATTTTCTATGACATTACGAAAGCTCTATAAACACAATTGGTTCTAGCTACAACATGAGGAAATGCAGTTTAGAAAAGCCAATTGACACTAATGTTGCCAAGCCACATGAAAAGTGGGAATTGAATCAAAGCGATGAAGAGTAACAGATAATGGTTCCTGCTTGAATCATAGCTTCTCACCTCCGCAAAAAGGACTCTCTTCATTGTCTTCACCAAGAAAATTCCCATGCATAAGCAGGACCATGGCATCAAAAAGTAGTAAGAGTATCGAAATAGGATCTTGCCAAGAACAGCAAAGCAAATCCCAGTGAAAGTATAACCAGCATATGCTACAATGTCTAACAAGGGTGCCTCCCCACTACCCAGTGAAAGAAGTGTCAGTTTTAGCAGTGCAACCTGTGAAACCCAGCCGAGCAGGCCCTTGATAAACAGCCAATTGAGGGCCTCTGGGCTAAACCTAAGAAAATATGAGAAATAAAACATGAAACGAATCAGAAGGCAATTAGGTGCCAAGAACCCACAAAAAAAAAAGAAGGGAAAATCTCAAAACAGGCACTTTTTAGGCATGCATGGAATAGCAGTTAGTGAAAAGAACAAACCCAACAACACAAATACATGGGATGGAGATACAGTGAATAAAAGAGAAGAAAGACATATGAAAGGAACTAGGAGCAGTTGGCGGGATGACATTGAAGTCAAACCTTGCAACTGAAATTGCAATCGTGTAATGTTGCCACATATGCTACCATAAAATCCATGGCCAAGCACAATCCATGCTCAAATATCTTTCCCACTCTTTAAGCATGCTTTTCATAATACTAATTGAGGTTTACTTGGCAATATAAAAATGAGGATAACTTCTAAGTACCCCGCGGACATTTTAGTAAATAAGAAGGCAACCTTATGAGCATTTGGACCCTTTTACATGGCTTTGCAATCTAAGACCAAAAACAAAGTTATAGAGGTCTTAACTATAACTAAAAATATTCTCATTCTATACAACACCTTAAATAGCCAAAACTTCATTTATTATAATGGGAGACAAGATATAAAGAGACAAAAGAAGAGCCGCTCATAAACATCAAATGAAGAAGAGGACAAGGGGAAAAAAATAAAAAAGCAAACAGGTCACCAAGTTCATCTAGTATACACTTAAGAAGCAAGAAAAAAGGTCGCATTTGAGTTCAAATAGTATCCATTAAAACTTGAATAAATTTAAGTAAAAAGTATGATATACTTACTTTCCATGCAGTCCCAACGACAAGCCAGCAAGCACAACATAGGTGCCAAATGCCATGAAAGGAATGTACAAATCTGGTGCATTAATATCATAAATTGGAGGTTTATAGGAAAGACGCCCCCCAACAGGCTCAGTTATTCGAGTCCAATGCCCCTGACGGAAATGCAATAAGAAAAAAGCCACAAAAGCGAAAGAAAGCCAATGCACCAAACAGATAAAATGAGGGATTACTACTTACTCTATGTAGAAAAGGAAATAGGACAACCTTCAATTTGTTCCTCACATACTGGTCATTCACTTGGAAATAATACTGGGGATCAGAAAAGTACCTACTTATCTGCGTATTCAAAGAAAATGACAACAAAATCACATTTCATATCATAAAGTATATCTTACATTTCCAGAAACAATAAAAAACTTCAAGAGCAAATTTACATGTTTATCTGGAGGAAACACACAGACAATCAACCATTTGATGATAATGAATGGTGTGTTACCATGTCCCAAAATTCAAATTCAGAACCTTACAACTATTTGATTTCAACTGCAACTCAAAGAGTGTTGAGCAGTCAACCATAAAGCAAGTATCGACATGAATATAGAATAAACTAAAATTTCTACAGTATCCAACACAGGTCCTAAAAAGCATTTATTTCAAAAATTTTCACACTAATTTGTTGGCTTCAGCACTCATTGCTTGCAACTGCCAACCCAACATACCGAGCAACAGTACAACTGGATTATCCCCTAGTTACTGCAATAACGTGCAAGCTAAGCCATATCTTTCTTCAGTAAGTTGACACTCAAATGAGCCAACAAGAAATATAAAATAAGAAAAATCAATGCTAACATATAAATGACATGAACATCTTTTGGTTTTTGGCCAAGCTAGTAGGAAGAAATACATAGTTCAATAGATCAAGCTGGAAAAACAGAAAGGCGAAAATAGTCCTAAAATTTGAAATATTAAAGATCAAAGCTTTGGAATTCCATGGCAGAGCCAAATTCATCATTGTAAACCAACATAGCAAAAATGTTATTTCATCTTAATTTCAAGAAAGGAAATGATGTCTAACTAACCCACCACAAAGAGATGTTCAATTATGAACATTCAATGTGACAATGCCAAGGGCATTGTGCATGGAAATGAAGCACTTGTGCAAAAGAACTGCACTTTAACATCTAGTGATGGTAATCTTAATAAACAAATCCAAGCCACGATGACAGCACCAAAAAACAACTGATGGCCCAAGCATGTGACTTACATTACTTTGGACATACTCAGAGCTTGACCCTAGAATTTTCTCTCCATATGCACCTAATCCACCTCTAATCAATCCCGAACCAGCTCCATAGAATGCATTCCCAAACGGATTAGGCTGTGAGTCTGCAGGTCTTGGCACCCCAGGCTGGGGACCCACATTGTTATACATCCTGTATTGACAACAGAAACAAGAATAAAACAACCGAAAATCATAAGAAAATGGTTCATTTCGGCAAATACTGCTCCGAACAAATATCACCAAGTTCAATCAATGAAAAGGAGAGATTGCAGAAACTTCCATAAGTTATCCAAGAATCTGATCACTTTTTTTCAAAACCATTCAAATCAGATTAAAATTTTTTAACCTTCAAAGCAATAAGCGCATTTGGATCCATAATAAAACATCAAACATAAATCTCAGAACTTTTCACAGGTCACAGTTTCTCATGCAATTTGCAACTTCCGCTTCAAACAAACACATAAAAATGAGAAAGCACAAAATTGACGATTTACAGAAGCATCACAACAAAACCGAACTAGACCTGATTTCAACAAAACTCATCATCAATTTCCAGTTATTTCAACTCCGATCTTCTACTCCAATCTCAATAAAATTCCTAATAGCTATACTCACAGACAATTACACACAACTCAAAAGGAAGAATATACGAAGAGATTTATACAAGAAAGAGATAAACAGAAGGATCTAAAGGAGAGTATGACCTCGGAAAAGATGGGCGTAATCGTCAGCGAGAAACGGTGATAGTCTGCGACCGGAACCGCCAAAGCCTCTTAGGATCTGAAGTAACACACCGTCGAGAGAGAGGGAATGCTTGCAAAGAAAGGAGAAAGGGAAAGCTTTAATCTACTGTTTGACGCCGATGACACGTGACCACGTGCGACTCTGTTTCTTGCATCATTCCACCAATAAGAGAATTTCCCTCTTTTTTTTAGCTTTTTTTCCTTCCCCCGGTTGTAACAGGTTTGAGAATTTTACTCACAATTAGATTTCCTTTTCCGACAAAACATTATAATTAACTTACCTTTTTTTAAAAGATAAAACATTATAATTTATTTTAAAATTTTTGCAGTTTAATATTAAAAAGATTTTTCTATTTATTTTAAAGGTTTTTTATAAATTTATAATTAATTTTAAAATTACATAAAATAGTTATAATTATTATATTAGAATTTGTTAAGTGTCACGTTGTCATTATCATTACGTAGAACAATCTATTCTTTTTTAATCAATAAGTCATGTGGCAATGTGAATTTCATGTGTTTGATTTAAACATTTTAAATTTTATAATAAAACCAGGTTAAACTAATTATAACTAGTACTGATTAGTAGTAAGTTAATCAATAATAGGTTAATGTTAATTTAAATCCTTAACCTTAAAATTAAGAGATCTTTAACTCCCAAAAATTGATTTTATGGAACTAAATTTTAGGGGAATCACTAAATTTAAGAGAATAACTCAGTAGGGTTTTCGATTTTTAGGGTTAAGGATTTCTAATTTTTTGGGGTTAGGAATTTGAACTATCAACAATATGATGTTAATTAACTTATACTATTGATAGCTTGAGTAAAATTCGGCGCGACACATTTGATCTAAAGATGAAAAAAACCTAGTTGTTAGGATTTTTAAAAATCAGCTAGATTATTTAGAAAATTCTTGGGCATGGGAATTAGTAAGGAAGTCCAGGATTTGAGAGCTAGGACAGTTGAAAACATGATTAACATGTACTTTTAAAACAATATGTCAAGACATGACCCTAATTAATAGATAGTTAGAGGTTGAGTAGTTACAGAAAAAATGATTAAGGTGGTTGAAGTTGGGAGGGGGATATAAGTACACTGGCAGGATAAAACAGAAAGAAAAATTAGACTGCTCAAACAAAAAGCTAACATTATTTTAACTTCTTTTTTTTTACACTTTGTACTCATTCTATACTTAAATAAAATTATTTTTTAAACTCAAAATTTACATTTTAACACTCTTTAGCATTTTAGTAACTTAGAATTCTGTTAACTAATCTTTCCAAAACCCACTTATATAGTTAATTAGAAGTCAAACGCAATTATAGGATAATTCCTCCCTGATATGCTTGAATTCTAGGTTGATTATAAAAGTGATCAACAATTTGGCAAGCTTGGTAGGACTATGATGTCGTGTGTAAGGAATGGAAAATAAGTTTTTGTGCCTCTAACATTAGGGGAAGAAGGCCTTACTGCAGTTGGGAATGAAGGCTTTGTATCCTAAATGATAGAAAGTTTAGTTAGGAATGTTAATTTGGACCTGGCCTGCCCAGCCTAGCCAGATTTTGGCCTGGGTTGATCGGGTCACAGGCTAAAACTGTTCAGCCTAACCAGGCCATTGGTCGAGGTAGGGTCGACTGCGGACCGGCCCGTGGCATGATCGTAATGTTAAAAACGACCCAGCTCGACCCATTGACATTCCTAATTTTGGAGAAAGCAACATTGCCTTTGGCTAAATATGCAGTTGGCGAGAATCTGAAATCATTATAACTATTAATAAGTAATGATGTTATTTATGCAAATGAGACTTTGGAGTTGAAGTTCAATTGAGCCTTTATAGCTAAAGTAATCAAAAAGTTGATAGAGGATATGCAAAAAACATTTTGTCAATTTGGTATAGATCAGTGGGCAGAATTCTCTGTCTATAGCAAGACAGATTTATGAAGGGTTTATGGGCAACTTACAACAAATATGATGGAAGTTTGTGAATGTAGTCATCCTCCAACTTCTTCCTATGTAGAAGAGAGATATGTTCCTCCTAAAAGAGAGGATATTTATGTTACACCTTTGCTTATTAACCCTAGAAATGGCTGACATGTTATCAGGCCTCAAGCTCCTAGAAGACAGGGACTTGGTTTTGAAGTCAAAACTAATAAACTGAATTATACTATAGTTATGTTTTTTTATTGCTTCTCTTAAATGAGGTAAAACTATTCAATAACTGTATGAGCCTAGCTTGAGATAGTTTGGGGGCCCATAATTGCATAAGCCTTATCCACAGTATATTGACATGATAACCATTATCCCTATGGTTATAAAATTCTTGAGTTTACCTATCGAACACATTGCCAGATTTACTATTTAGTGTCATAAATTAGCTAATTACAAAAAAATCAATAATTTTAAGCTTAGGTTGTTTTCAAACTCATTAACAAGTACAAATTTCTCCTGGTATACTTTATTGCCTTCGAATTTCGTCCCTTCTTCAATGTAAATGGAAATACTGTTTTATACTTAATTTTTTTGGATTAAACCTAAAGTCAATAAACCCGAACTATATAGAGGTACGAAGAAAGTGACAAGAATGCAGACATGTTCATCACTCAGTTTAAGAGAATGCAGAATCAATGTTGAATTGCACTCTTGAAGACTAAATATGTGAAGATAGCTCAGAGGAGCCTCAATATTAAACTTTTAAAAAAGTTCCAAGTTATAGAATTTTGTGATTTTTATGAATTGGCAGTAAAAGTGTATGAATATGAAGAACTTCTTAAGGAAGAAGGACATAGGAAAAGTAGTTCAGTAGGTAATTATTTTATGGAAACAAGTTTATATGACTCGGCAGTGGCTAAGGTTAATATCCCTAAAACTTGTATTGCCTGAGAAAAGTTGCGGTAGCTGTGGCTATAGAAGTCAAATTCTACATACAACAAATTATGGAGAATTTGAAGAATTATAAGGATGTAAGAATGCTGAACTGAATTTTAAGGAGGAAGAATTCATGATAAAGGATGAGGGTTAATTTGAAGTTTTAAAATATGCTCCTGTAAAAATAGATGACTTTGGGAGTCAAAATCAAGAACCGTTTGCGAAAATAAATTTGACTAATTCAGGAGAACTTTAGAGTGTGTTTGGTAGTAAAAGTCTTAATCCAAAAATAAGAGCTTGATTAATTGAACTTTTGAAGGAATTTAAAGATTGTTTTGACTGAGATTACAACAAAATGTCAGGAATAAAGAGAAAGTTGGCTGAAGTGCATTTGAAGTGCACTTTTGGAGTAAAAGCAGGAAACTTTTTAGGTTTCTTGGTCCATCAAAGAGGGACTGAATTATAGAAAAACAAGGCAATGGTGATCCTTAAAGTAAAACCATCTCAAAACAAAATAAAACTTTAAAGGCTTTTAGGCAAGTAAAATATGTTAAAATATCTATCGCTAATTTGGCTAGTAAAATGAAAGAATTCTTCTATCTCTTAAAGTTGAAATTTTTTAAGGATTTCTACTGGGAAGAAAGGCATCAAGTGACATTTGGTAAGATCAAGGAATACATGACTAAGTCTCTAGTTTTAATG
Source organism: Erythroxylum guanchezii (assembly GCA_025629825.1). NCBI lineage: Eukaryota > Viridiplantae > Streptophyta > Magnoliopsida > Malpighiales > Erythroxylaceae > Erythroxylum > Erythroxylum guanchezii. Next base: position 8,052,006 of record JAOTAX010000005.1, on the reverse strand, counting down.
CCACCTCTGAAGGGAATACCTTTATAGTTATATATTTCTATCGCTAAGAATCTATTGGGAGCTTACTAGCCTAAAATAATGAGGCACATTACTATTTATTACTTACGTAGAATTATGATGCTAATAAAAAGGAAGTATATACTTATTATAAAGTTATGTTTGGTGCTATATTTTGCCTGCTCAAAATTAAGTCATCATTGACTTCAAAATTGTGTTTGTGTGGTTTCATAAATCGATTTGATGAAATATGTATTGAATAAAATAGTCATTTCGAGTAATATTAGAAAGTGGTTAATGACACTTAAATATTTTAATCTAGTTTATTTTCCTAATAAGTCAGTAAAGGGATAGCATTTGCTGACTTCTTAACAAGCCACCCAATGATGGAAGTCTAATAGGATGTGGAGCATTCAATATTTATTTGCAAAAGGAAGCCTTGGGAGTTGAAATTTGATGGTTATGACACACAAAAATCGATTGGTGTTGGAATATTCATTACTTCACCAAATGGAACAAAAACTATTCTTTATCTCAATATAGATTTCTCATGTAATAACAATCAGGCTAAATGTAAGGACTTAATAACTGGGCTGAAACTTTTAGAGCTAAAAAAGTCCCCACTATAAGAGATTCTCAGCTAGTATTACGATATGTAACATAAGAGTATAAGGGCATGAGTGCGTGAGTTTAACTTTATAGCCCTATTATGCTAATGCTATTCTTGTCCAATTATTAAAATTCCTTGATGAGGTTAAACTCCAACATATTCCTCGAGAAGAGAATTGAGAGGCAAATGAACTTTCTCAAACTGCCTCTAGATTAAATATGTCTAAGGAGCTTGTTCATAAATTTGTCATTATATAACGAAAGTCTCATTAGTATATCCATAAAAGGGGGATTTTCTTAGAGGTTTTCAACATCAATAAAGCAGTTTTCCAATATTGGATTGATGATATTAAAAAAAATTTTTAAAAAAAACTTTGTAAGAAGTTGCCTTATAGAATTAAATTGCAAACACCAACTTTATATTGATTAAGGAAGTTTTATTTTAGCGAGGTACAACTGCTTTTAAGATGTCTTGGGATGATTGAGGCATTAACTATGATAAAGCAGGTTTATAAAGGAGTGTGTGGGGCTCATCAGTATGGAATTAAGATGATAGGTCGTTAAGCAACATGGTTACGGTTGGCCTTTATATTAAAGGATTGTATATGTAAAAAGGTGCTAACAATATTAAAAGTATGGAAGAATACAACAAATTCTAACCCTTAAGTTACACTATATAATTAAGCCATGACTATTTAGGGCTGATTTGATTGAAAAAATATACCACCTTCCTCTAAATTTCATAAATTTATTTTGTTGACAATGGATTATATTACTAAATGGATGGAGGCTCAACCCATAAAAAAGATCGAACAGATTGATGTAGTGAAATTTATAAAGGAACAAATTATTCATCAATTTGAAATTCCACGATCAATAACCAGTGACTAGAGGACTATGTATTTTAAAAGTCACTGTTGTTATCCAAATGTATTTTACCTACTAGATATAAAACAACTTGTCAAACATTTAAAGAACTTTTTTAAATATGAAGAGATTTCCTGCTTCGCCTCTAGTAAAGTAACTTTGTTTTCTTTAGTTTGGGGGAACTTTTAACTTTGTCAGATTTTGGCTCATAGGAAATAGCAAGTAGTGGTAGGTTTGAAGTTTGATCATTTGTGAAAGAAAATTGAACAAATTGAAGAATAAAATAAAAGAAGTTAGAAAGAATGAGGTACCATCATTGATGGCTTCCACAAAATTGTTGGGGGTGAAGAAGTCTCATCTATAGGGGCAGTTTCTTTATAATAGAAGGACCGACTTTAAAGCTTGTCACCACCTATTATGAGAACTCTAATATTGGTGTAAAAAAGGAAGAGTTTCTAATGAATAGTAGCGTAAGACGAGTTGGAGGGCTTAAAAAATTTTAGCCAACAAGGCCTTTTAGAGAAGCTTTCAAAAGGGTTGAATTGACCCATTGACCTAGACTTTAAAGATAACTGAACACTTGGTGGATTTACTGTTGGAAAATCCCGGGAGGTACATCACATGTACCAGGTGCGGAAAACAAAAATTTTTGTTACCGGGACCTTCCCGAAGGC
>JAOTAX010000005.1:8032976-8049197 GCA_025629825.1 Erythroxylum guanchezii | reverse complement strand
CTTTGTACAAGGGATTGCCTTTAGGGCACTACTCTAACAAACGCACAATACCTTACATAAGTCGACTTGTGTCACTATACAAGGCGCCTTATGGGTATCGTGACAAGATAAGTCGCCTTACATCACATACAAGTCGACTTATACTAACATTTACTACACATGCCTATTGAAAGAGAGAGATCAAGAAAATACGGGAATTTGAGGTCCATAGAAGGAAGGCCTTCTTTGTCTTTAGGCTTTAGAAAATAGGTGAATGTCCAAAGTTGGACAGAGCATGCACTTAAATTGAGCCTTTAAAGAGGGGGATTAGATAAATACCTTTATATATTCCTATAAATGAACCATAGAAAAATAGAACCTAAAGGAAAAAAATTAACAGAGGTTATTGCTCTACAAAAGGGAAGAATTCTAAACTGGATTTATTGTTTACTTAGCAAAAGAGAAGATTGATTCAACAAACCTAAATAAACTTAGCACGCCCTTATTTGGAGATAGAATTCTTAGAAGAAGAATAAGTATTGATCATATTAGAGCAAGAAGAATATGGAGGCATTAAAGTCTAAACCATAACTTTCCTCAACCAAACAAACAAAATAATCTCTAATAATAGGCAAGCAGTAAAAAAGAAAACATCTTTAAAAGAGATAGAGGCATGACCAAAAGGAAAAATAAAAAAAATTGCAAGAGGAACTATAGAATTTCATGATAGTAGATATTAAATTGGGATGGTACTTTAGCAAGTTCCTAAATAGAACTATCATTTGAAGAAGTCCTTACCTCTTGCAAGTAGAATGGTAAGAGGGGTATAGTCTATCTATCCATTTAACCCACTATTCCACATTCTTTGGCCATGGTTTCAAGGATTTTGGGGTTTGTGACAAGGAAAATTCTAATGAAAAGTTCAATCTACTTACCTCTCCTAGGCATGGGAGAGATGGTTGAGGAGATCCAGTTAATGAATGGTCTCTAATTGTCAAATATAATCCCTGTTTGTGATCAAAGTGTGGAAGTTCCCCTTGAATGTTACAAAAGGGAAATTTTGATGAAAAAATTAAAAGGAAGTTCAGAAAAGTGTTTTGTTCAAAACTTTTTACCTTAATTTAATAAAAGTTGGGAGAGGCTTGGCAAAAATATATACTACCTTAAGTTTTATAGCCTGCATGGAGAATAAAATTTTAAAAAAATCAATAGAATATTTGAATAAAAGTCAAAGAGCAGTTGAAGGCATACATTTATAGTATTCAACTCGGCAAAGTTAGTGGAGGATGAAGAAGATGCATGATGTTTAGTAGCCATAATAAAGGGAGAGTTCATGGGGTTTTGGAGGAATTTTCAAGGAAGAGAAGAAGTAAAACATGGGGTTAGTAGAGAAGACAAAGATTGCTTAGAGTTTAAGCTAGTAAATGGTTAAGAATGAGGGGAATTTATAGCAAAATGAGCAAACCCTAGAGGAGTAGCAAGAATTTGAGATTCAAATGGAGCAAATCTTTTAAATTTCATAACAAGTGGAGTTATGAGTTTTAAACATGAAAGAGTCTTGATATAACCATTATGCCCAATATTCCCTTTCGATCAAGGATTCTTTTTGGCTAAAGGCTATATAAAGGTTATCCTAACAATGTTTCTAGGCCTCTTCTTTTAGCTAGATTCTTCTTGGTTCTTGAAAACCACTAGTCCACATACAAGAATTTGATCAACCACCTTACACTTATTTTTTTGGAAATAAAAAAAGTTTTCAATATCATATATATTTTTATCTAACCAAACATATTTGAGGAGAAATTGTTGATAGCCATAATAAAATTTGACACAAAGATTAAAAAGCCCAATTGTTATGATTTTTAGAAGTCAACTAGATTATTTAGAAAATTTTTGGGCTCATAAATTAGTAAGGAACTCCAAGATTTAGGAGACAAAAACATTGAAAACATCATTAACATATACATTTTAAAAAAATTTATGTAGTGGTGGAAGGTTAGTCAAGACATTGCCATAATTGGAAGTTTTTTTTTAAAAAAAATAGGGTTAATTACTAAAAAAATCTCAAACTTTCTTCAAAATATTAATTATATCCCGAACTTTAAAAAGTAGCAATAAAATGCCTAACCTTTCAATTTTTTAATTTTAGCCCGACGTTAGTCTCGCTGTTATCTGTGTTGACGTGGCAAAGTCACATGTAGATGCCCCTTACTAATCAAACTCCTCAACTATTTTATGAGAAGATTGTCTGATTAGCAAAACGATGTTGTTTAGCTTTGATAGTAAAACGACGTTGTTTCAATTAAAATCAGATCTCCTTCCTTCTCCCTCTCTTCTCCGTCTCTTCTCGATCAACACTTAAAACTCTTACTCTAAAATCCCTAATCTGTAACCTAAAATCCCCCTAATTCCTCAAGTTCGTAAGAGAGTGAATTCGTGCATTGGTGCTTCTTCTATCACAAAGTTATTTGGTCCTTCAGACCAATAATTGTTCTCTATGATTTCGTGTGTGGGTGCTTCATAAGATGAGGGGTTATTTCAAGTTGAATTGGAGCAAGATGAAGACTTTACTATTATGCAGGATAATGATTCTGGTGATGATTTAGTTGACGAGGAGTTCTTTGGAATTGATGATGAAGAATATATTAATGCTAGAACAAATAAGAGGAGGTGTACGAAGACTTCGCAATATGGGTTTGAATTCGACAATGTTGTCAATGGTGTCAGTGGAAGTGAAAACAATTTCAATGAAGTTGGTGATCATTCGAAAGATACTGGAAGAGAAGAAAGAAGTCCGCATTGTGCAAATAATGATTATGATGACAGTGATGATGAAATTCAATCACCAGTTCCTAGTGATGATGAAGCATTGATACTAAAGAAGAAATACATTAGTTTTAATCCAAAAGTTAAAATGACAGATTTTAAGTTTGAAATTGGAATGAAGTTCAAGGACAAGAAGTAGTTGAGGGAAGCTATAAGGAAATATGCAATTACAAATGGGTATAATGTTTCAATGGCGAAATCTGGAGTACGATGGGAAGCAGTGTGTGATGTACATTGTCCTTTTCGGGTGTATGCTAGTTGGATTGGAAATGAGAAAACATTTGTTATGAAGAGAGTCCAAAACACTCATACCTACAGTAAAGTGCGGAGGAATAAGCAAGCTAGCCGGAAATGGACTGCGAATGAATTCATACACAAGTTCAGGAGGAACCCAATTAGCCTATTAGTGAAATGATGGATGATCGTCAATCAAAATATATACTAAAGGTCACTAAAATTCAATGTTATAGGGCTAAGTGGGAAGCAATTACTATGCTTCGAGGATCAACAAAAGGTCATTATGCAACGTTATGGTCTTATGGACATGAGTTAATGCGAGCTGACAAAGATGGAAAGTTTATTATTGAATGTGATTTTGATGAACAAGTTGGGAGTCCAATGTTTAAAAGATTTTATGTAGGTTTTAGTGATTTGAAGTATGGTTTTCTTGGTGGATGTAGGAAGATTATTAGGTTAGATGGATTTTTTTGAAGACTTTCTTTGGTAGTGCATTATTATTTGTTGTTGGTCGTGACGGAAACAACCAGATGTTTCCTATATGTTGGGCTATATTTGAGGGAGAAAACTACCAATCATGGAATTGGTTTTTGAGCATTCTTACTAAAGATCTCCACATAAGTGGAAATTCATGGACTTTCGTAAGCAATCAGTAAAAGGTAAACTTTAAATATCCATATATATTATGTTCATTTGTTTATGTGATCAACACTTAATTAATTTATGCAACTATTTGTTTAACAGGGTTTAGTAGAAGCATTAAAGAACTTGTTTCCGGAAGCTGAACATAGAAAATGTGTCCGTCATGTGTATGCAAACTGGTCTAGTGTTCATAAAGGGCACATGTATAGGACTTTATATTGGAAAGCGATGAATTGCACAACGCAAGTTATTTTTGATGAGGCAATGGAGGAGTTGAAGAGTTTGACAGTGAAGGCTTATGAGGATTTTAAAAATAGGAATCCTAAGACATTTATGAAGGTTTTTGTGATCACAAGACCGAAGTGTGAAACAGTGCATAACAATATTTCAGAGATGTTTAATGGATTCATTTGTGAAGCTAGTACCAAAAGCTTGATCATTATGTTAGAAGACATTCGAATTTCTTTAATAACTCCGATACATGAAAAAAGGGATATGATGATGAACTGCACAGATGAGATTTATCCTAGAGTTAGCACAATGGGATGCTTGACATTGTATGCTTAGGACAAATGGGAATTTGAAAGTTGAAGTCAGTATCTTTGCGGATAAGTACATCGTTGACTTACAAGCATAAACTTGTCAATGTAGACGCATAAACTTGTCAATGTAGACTATAGGATTTATCTAAGATTCCATGTAAACATACTGTGGCTTGTATATCTTATTAGAGGGAGGATATTGATGCTTATGTGAATTAATGTTATAAGCGTGATTCTTAATTGAAGACTTACCAATTGGCTATGGAACTCATTAGTGGTCCTAAGTTTTAGCCAAAGATTGAAAATCTTTAGCCAATATTACCTCCACTAATTAAGAAGATGACTGGAAGACCGAAAAAGGCAAGAAAAAGGGATCACACTGAAGAACCTCACAATCCCAACAAATTAACCAAGGTTGGAGTAGTTATAAGAAGTCATCATTACCATGAAATTAGCCACAATACAAGAGGATGCAAAAATAACAATCAACGTCCAAGCTAACTTGAAATTGTTAAGGTAGATATTTTAGTTGTGTAGCAAATGTGTTGTTATTCGTCAAGTATTATTAACTTTATATTTATTTTCAATGTGTATAGTGCAGCGAAAAAGAGGAAGGCCACCAAAATCAGTATCTACTAAACCCCCTTCATCCAATATTCGTAGCGTTTAAGTAGGTAGATCGACACAATTAGTATCTACAGGATCAAATATTGCATCTTCTATATTACGAAGAGAGACGAGAATGGTTGGTTAACTTTAAAGTATAAAATTTAAGTTGTTTTCTAACTTATATAACATTATAATTCTTTTTGTTTTTATAGGCACATTGTAATACCCACATATCTCTTAGAAGGATATATGAATGCCACACAAAACAGTACAAATAAACCAAAGCATACGAAATCTTCCCTAAAACATATCAGGCAAACATACATGATATTACATTGAACTTTATACAAACTTGTTTTAAATCCCAATCCAAACTGAGATATAGTTATTACAAACTTATAAACACATTCACATTTATATATATCATATACAAGCCAAAATCAAACTCAAAATTACATTATGATCAAAACAAATCTTAGACTCCTCTGGCCATTGCGGTTGACTTGTTCCAGTCTTTACAAATGTCTCTCAGAACTTACACGTGGCAAATCCACCGTGCTAAGCATATACCTTAGTAAGTAATAACTAAACTATGCATAAATTGACAATCAAATATACTGAATCAAGTTATAGCATAAGCAAATAATGAATTTCGGAATAGTTTTCATAGATAACAAAAGTGAGTGTCAGAAGAAGCCATAATCCCTTCAGATCAAAATATAATTTTGTTTATATCAAAATCCAACATGTATCAGAATAAAAAACCAGATGACTGCTAATCTGTCAACAGAAGTGGGTAACGAAACTTATACAGGAGATACCATGATTAGCATCATAGAACAATAGAGACTTATGTCTCAATAACAAATGACACCGAAGTGTCAGTGACAGGAGACACCAAAGTGTCAATAACAGGAGACACTGAAGTGTCACAGGAATAGCTGCAGACCCTTTTAGGCATACCTATTTACCCATAACTAGGACTTAGCAGTTTCAAAAGCAGAACAGGTTGATACAACAACTCGGACATTCCCAATTCAATACCCACATACAACATAAATCAAATCAATTCAGTATCAAACAAAACAAATTAAGATAAGACTGTCTTATATTACTCACAATAGCTATATTGCCTTGAAGTCCCGGCAATATCTGAAAGCAGTCGTTCGACGTGCTCGTCTATATGCAATTATATATAGTTTCATATTACTACATTGCTCAATTAACTGAATAAGCACATTTAAGAATGTATCATGTAATATGCATGTTCATTGACAAATTCTCAGGTATATTTCCTTACTAAACTGATGTAAACATCAATTGTACTTCAAAAGTTCCAAAATTCATACACTCAATTATTATTCTAGCTTTTGCTAAAAGCACCTCATTCGAGTCAACTTTACATAATCAATAAGATCAAGAAAATGATGTATTTCTGTAACACTTTCTTCTAGACAATTGTTCCTCTGTGTCTTAAGTTTCTAATGATACCAAGATCATACAATTTGGTTCATTATTCAATGAGTTATGCTCAAATACCACAGACTGTGTACATTTGAAATTTTGGCTAATGCATGATCATGCATTCAAGTTGTACACCTCATATCTTTCAATTGCAATATCTAAAAATTACAAACTTTATACCAGAAAGCTAAGAGAATAAGCTATAACTTTTGTGACAACACCTTTGTCTGATTCAGCCTACATCAATACAATTTATTCAATAAAAACAAGACAAGATTTCTGTCCCTGGTAGTGCTATAACATAAGCCAAGACTCAATTTCATGCCAAATTTTGAAATTCTTAAAGATAGAACTAAAATTCCACTTCTTCAAGAAATTTGTAGATATATGTCTCTAGTTTAATCTGAATAAAAAATCAATCCATTTAGAAATCTACATGTCAAGATACCGAAGCATGTTCAGTGAAAATTCTCCAGTTCATAACAATTAGCACATTTCCTCACTTTCATCCTAAATCCATTAATCAAATCTTTCCCGAACAAATTCAGATGGCTCTAAATTTTTATGGAGAGAAAGATCAATGTCTTAAGAGTGTATTGGTTCAATTTTTAAGTCCTTTGGAGGTCGAGAGACAAAGTTATAGTCACAAGTATCAAAGTTGTTCGGTTCAAAAAATCTTTGGGTGCACAATCGTGCACTCCATTAGTTTCCAAACTTTACAGCACTTCTTCTCTTCTTCTTCCCCTCTTCTATTACGTAATCCATTATTTCTAAACATCATTTCTTTCTAACTTATACTCTCCCACATATTCTACTTCCATTTACATTCAGCTCCTATCAAGACATCTCAAATTCAAGATGAAACATAAACATCAAAATAGAAATCATATACGTATTTCATCATCTTCTACTTTCTCTCACGACTGCATTTTCTGTTCTGTTTTCTCTCACTACTGTATTTTCATGTCTTCTGCACTATATCCAAATTTAATTTCACTTTCAACACTAAAACATCATCCAAATTCATGTACAATAACCAGAAAATTGAAAGCTCACTTATTGATTTCAGCAAAATTTTCCAGCAGTGAGAGTGAATAAGAGCTTTCGGTGAATGAGGAAAAGTAAGAATAAAAAGAAGCAAAACAATAACTGGACTGAAATATTTATTTTGCAAGGTATATCATTGATGTGAGAACCAAAAGCAGATGTTTCGGTGATGAACAAAGAATAAGGAAAAAAAGTTTAGTGTTGCATGCTTTCGGTGAAGAACAACCTAAAATTTTCTTCTTTTTTCCAAGAAAATACATGTAACTACATGTATCCCTTGCATGTGGGCTATGTGTCAACATGCAAGGTTGCCAAATGTCACAATTTCATCGGTCTATTTGTCTCTTATTTTTCCTAGTCCAAAAATACCAAAATTTTTAGAAATTTCCTAAAATTCACCAAAAATTTCGAAATAATACTAATAATCTCCAAATAAGTTTTTAAAGCAAATAATCCACAAGTCACATTTTAATCGCATTTAGAAACCAATTATACCCGAAAAATGTCAATAAATGCATGTACAATTATTTGTATGTATCAAAAATACTTATGCACATATAAGTGAATACTCAAATATGCAAAGCATACAATGCACTACTAACTCCTCAATATTCTGACCCCTAACATGGGATGTTACACACATAGAGGATATGAAGTAACATTTGGGGAATTTTCTGGGAATACCTACTTTACAGTAAGTCATTTAAATTCATGTTTATACTACTTATTTATAATTATAAGGGAGATGATAATATTTACATAATTGGTTATTTATACTTCATAGATGGGCGAGGGTCAATATCAAGTGTTACAACCTCCTAATACTAACATAACAGCAACACAAGCATCCCAAAATATACTTGCTAATACAACTCAACCTAGGAGAAGGATCAAACTAATGGCTAAAAGATCTGCTATTAGGAAATTGGTGAGTATTGCTTCATTACCTAATTTAATGTTAACTCTTTCCAATCTCAACTTAAAGTTAGATCAAGTTGAATGTCGACTACACCTTAAAGACTTTCACTACTAATTTTGGTGTGAGAAATATGAAAATGTGTAACAATGAAAAAGAGCAAAAGGAATATTACCTGCTAAATTTCAAACATATATATGTACTGATCCTGATCATTAGACAAACGACATAATCAAAACAAGATTTGATGGCTTTTGTGATAGATCCAAACTATGTATATATACATATAAACAAGATTGCAGGAATATTTAATTATTCATTGTTTTTGTTGTTGATGATGCATTGCTCTTGATTTCTAATAGAGTCTTGCTTTAGTCATGGTTGGTTTAATGTATTTATTGGTTTTCTTGGCCCTCAGTGGCTATGGAGGTAAGTTGTTGAATTATTATGGTCTAATTTTTATATGACATTTGGATGAAAAGTTTTTCTTGTTTTTTTCGTCTGTATGCTTTTGCTGAAACAGGTGATAGTTCCTTTGTGTTTATGTGTGTGTGTGTGATCTTTATGACATCTCTTGTAAGGTGAATCATACTTCTAAATTTATGTTAGTTACTGATTATGTAAGGATGGTGTGAGTGTTCAAGCACTATAGAAGTCCTTGGATCAAGCCTTTGGAGTTGGAACTGATTGTACACCAATCTATATGAGAAAGTTGGAAGACAAAGACATGGTTTTGAATATGGAGCTCTAAAAGTTAGAACCATTTGGAGAAACCAATATTTTTGAATATTGTTTCAGTTTGTAGAATAATGTAGTGTTTATAACCTATTTATTTGCTTGTTTGATCTTCCTCTGTAATTTACTCTTCAAATATGATATTGACTTTATTGTTCTTATACATGATTGTTGTCTTTTTTCGGTTAGTTACTCTTCAACATTGTTGTCTTTGCCAACAACTTTTTTTCATTATTCTTTTTCCTTTGAACGCTAATCATATCATTGTTTTTAAAAGCATATATTAGAGTTTATAATTTCCATTTATATATATTTATTATACATGAATTCAATACATTTCTCCTTTTGCAAATATATTTCATATTCAAGAATGTTAGCTCTTTCGGTCTCCTATTTTTCATTCTTACTTTAATATATGCATATTTTAAAAAGTAACAATGGTCAATTGACAAAGATAGAACATAACTTTTTATTGTAATTGCCAGAGGATAAGTAATTATGAATGATACAAATCTAATTATAATTAATAGATGGAATTTTTTAATAATTGTAGTTATTTCTACAATGTAAAACCTTGTAATAATTGCAGTTTCCTTAACAATATGAAAAGCTTACAATTGAATATTAAAGTGGTAGGTGATTGAATAAAAGATAAAAAGAGTCACAATAAACATAATAGTTACATTTGTTCTTATAACCATTACAATGTTTCCATTTTTTTTGTACTTACATATGACGACCAAGTTACAAAATCGCATGAGACCTACAAAATAAAGATATAAACACAAATATTAGGACTTATGACAAATTTGCATTATGCACATAAATTTTTACACATACTTAGTTTTTGTGAAAAATAATATATCTTCTGAATAAGACTCTTACCTCAACGTACAGAATTTGTTTAACATATTTTACGACAAAAACAAACTTTCATCTCTTTCACAAATACCAAATACCTACAAGAGACCTCTAATTTGAATATTGATTAACATTAATTTATACGATTGACATTGCTATAAACAATAATTGAATTACTTACTTTCGTATTAACGCATTCATAAAAATGTTGACCAATGATAGCTTAGCATTTGAAATCCGTAACTTCATCAAGGCATTACTATTAGGGCAATTAACATTCAACATCTATATTATATATAGAAATATCAATATAATTATATTCGAATCTAATTAAATTATCAGATATAACAAATAATATATATTACAATTATTTTACTGCTGAATATAATGCTTTCTCTTCACAAATTTGAGAATATATCCTTCCAGCTTCTGCTACACTATCAAAAGAACAATAAATAACACCCTTGAATCCTTTAACAACACCTTGACACTTTTTCCATATGAAATAGATACTAGGTGCATACCCAACAAAAGCTACATATACTTTTTTTCTGCCCATAAATGGTTATCCTGCTACAATATCATTATACAAATATTTAATTACTACCTTAAATGCAACACTAGTATGATTTCTTTTCATAAATTCACCCGACAAAGAATTAAATTTCCAAATGTTAGCATAATATCCCCAATATTAAGATTTTAACTAAACTACCATTGCATCACATAATTGAATATTTAGGCTATGGACTATGTAATGTCATATTTTTCAGTAGTTACCAAGATGTATATATTCTGCATACAACACAAAATAAAGTATGAATCGACCATCATGCATTCAGTTACTCTGATTTTTTTATTCCACTTGCATTTCATATTGAAAACCAAGTGTAGGAGCATTCAAGGTTTTCACTGCTCAATTGCTCTATACACATACAAGTCAATCCTCATTTTCAATAACAAACCAATCGTACCCTAGCACAATCCAATTAAAAACCCTAGTATCCTAGCATAATCCAATTTGAAACCCTAGTACCCTAACACAATACAAGTCAATTTTTTGGAAGCACAAATCTAATTTGAAATCCTATTACAACAAATTTGATTTGTGCTTTCGGAACCTAGCACAATACAACTCAATTTTCTAAAAGGGGGATTTTAGGTTATAGATTAGGGATTTTAGAGTAAGAGTTTTAAGCGTTAATCGACAAAGAAGAGATGGAGAAGAGTGGGAGAAGGAAGCAGATCTGATTTAGATAAAACGATTTCAGATTAAGAGTTTTAAGCGTTGATCGACAGAGAAGAGGCGAAGAAGAGAGGGAGAAGGAAGGAGATCTGATTTTAGTTGAAACGACGTCGTTTTACTATCAAGGCTAAATGACATCGTTTTGTTAATCAGACAATCTTCTTATAAACCAGCTGAGGTGTCTGATTAGTGAGGGGTGTCGACATATGATTGTGCCACATCAGCACAAATAACAATGAGGCTAACGTCAGGCTATAATTGAAAAAAATTGAAAATTTGGGCATTTTATTGCTACTTTTTAAAGCTTGGAGCATAATTGAAAATTTGAAGAAAGTTTGAGCTTTTTTTAGTAATTAACCTAAAATTATTATTGGAAGATAGTTGGGGGTTGAGTAGTTACAAGAAAATCGCTTAGGGTGGATGAAGTTAGGAGGGGTGTATAACTACACCAATAGGACAAAATAAAAAGAAGAATCAGACTATTAAAAACAATCTTATCATTATATAAACTTTCTTTGCACTTTTTACTCATCCTTTACTTAAATAAAATCATGTTTTCAACTCAAATTTTACATTCTAACATTCTTTAACATTTTGGTAACTTAGAATTATATTCTCTAGGTTTTCTAAAAAACCTACTTATATTGATGATTAAAATTCAAGTGCAATTTTAAGAGAATTCCTTTCTAACACACTCGAATTCTAGGTTGATTATAAAAGTGATTGATAATTACTAATTATAATTAATTTTAGTTAACTAGGTTTTATAATAAAATTTAAATTAAATACTAATTTAAGATTTTAAAATCAGACACATCATGTGATTATGGGTCTTACCTAATGATTGAAAAAGAATAAATATGTGACATATGAATGATAATGTGGATCTATTAGAAACAGTTTCACTACTAATGAGGGATAAGGCTCGTACTTTTGGACCTCCTAAGAACCCACATTTTAACGAAATTTTTATTGGGACATTATTGTTGTTTTTTCTTGACAATAACGTGACACTTTAAAAATAAAAACTTAACCCCATCTAATGTTATGTCTATTTAGTGTTTATTTTATATGTTTTTAAAATGCTAAGGTTTAAATTAAATACTTTGAATGTTAAAATGTATCTTGTATTTGGCCAAAAGGGCAAATTTGACCTAACATTTACACCTAAATACAAAATAGATCTTAACATTTCACATCATTCAAAATGAATCCAAATATTTTTAAAGAATTTAAACTAAACCCTCTGTAGACAAAAAAGCAAACAGAGGTATGACTCTGTTAGTCTTTTAAGAACATATTAATTTTTAGTTAAACTATAGGTTCCTTAGAACCATATATGTGTCACATAGTTTTATGCAACCCTATACTACTTTAAGAAATAGCCTATAATTAAATTTTTATTAAATATGATAAATTTTTGTTATCATAAAATATTACTAATTAGATATCATCGTATAATTAAGCCCCTAATATAAAACTCAATTTTAAAAAAAAACCCAAATCTTGTAAAAACTTCAATTTTATCCCAACCAAATTTTCTTCCCTCTTTATCTTCGTCTCCAGTTGCTTGTCTTTTCAAGTTCCTAAATTAGTTTCCACAAGTTAGGAATTCGCAAATCTTCAATGGGTATCTCAGCTTGTAGTCAATTCATTATCAGCAATATATGTGATGTACCCTGTAGATGAAAAGAGAACACAAAGCTTTGGAAAAACTAGGTTTTATTGAGAACTTAGTTTGACTTTGATAAGAGCTCCTTATCTTTTCCCTTATTTGTCCAAACCACGAATAGGACAGAAGGTGGAGTGAAAGAAAATCATGTTCCACTAGATGAAATATGTTAGCCTGAAGAGGACAACTTGAATACAGTCAATGACTTCCTAACAGGACATAGTCTCAATGTTAGTTGGTAAAAAGGTGACACGAGGTTTAGAATTTGTTTAACTCTGAAATTCATGGAGAGGCAGGTTCCATATATAATTGTAATGAGTCAATGTGATGAAAAATTACAAAAGAAAGAGTATCCTCCTAATGCAACAT
Source organism: Erythroxylum guanchezii (assembly GCA_025629825.1). Taxonomy (NCBI): domain Eukaryota; kingdom Viridiplantae; phylum Streptophyta; class Magnoliopsida; order Malpighiales; family Erythroxylaceae; genus Erythroxylum; species Erythroxylum guanchezii. The sequence goes on along the minus strand of JAOTAX010000005.1, from coordinate 8,036,052 downwards.
CTCTAAACATAAATACAAAATAAAAAATTAATTATTTCTTTAACACCCCCCAAACTGATTGTCAAAGAAAGATTTAGTTTGTATTGAAAGAGAAGAAAAGTCCATTCAGGTAAAACTTTTGCGAAGATGTTAATAACCTAGTAATGGGCTGGAAGAAGAACAACTTGAATATCACCTTGCATATTACTTTTTCACAAACAAAGTGAAAATCAATATGATATGTTTATAGAATTTGTGGAACACTATATTAGATGTTAAATATATTGCCAACAAGTTGTCATAGTACATAATTGGTGATCTTGGTACGAAAATTCTAAGTTCTTGAAGAAGTTGAACCTAAATAAGTTCAACATTAGCAGCAATAAGTCCCTAGTAGTTTGCCTTTGTGCTCAAACGAGCCATCCATCATTGTTTGGAGGATGAACATCTAAGTAAATATCCACTAAAGTAAACACAATAGCCCTGTGTTGATTGACAATTTTCTGAGCCACCAAATAAGAAGCAAGTTCAACACTTGAAGAAGGAAAAATGACAAGGCCATTTTGATAAGTCCCTTTGTGAAAGCGTATATACTTTTGACTGTTGTCTAGTGATCAACTGTGGGAGCATACATAAATTTACATACTCGATTGATCATATATGTAATATCTAGTATAGTTATAACTGTATATTGTAAAGGCCCAATAATTTATCTATAGAAACTAGGATCATCCATTTTCTCTCCAGTGGAAACGAGCTGCGAGCTTGGGTTAATAGGGGTTGGCATAGGTTTGCAACCCTGCATATTCTCCCTTAAGAGCAAGGTAATCACATATTTTGATTTATTTAGCAAAAGACCTCCTTCCCAAGAAAATAATTGAAAGAGCCTAAGAAAAGGCCACGTTCATATGACCAACAAACTGGGAAAGGAGGTGATCATCATTTCCTGTAAGAATAAGGTCATTAAAATAGACAAACATGTATGTCAATGATTGCCCTTATTATCGCACAAATAAATATCTAAATAAAACCCTTGAAAGCCTAGTTAAGAAGAAATTCTTTTAATTATGGAACCAGGTTCACGGGCTTTCTTAGACATTGTCGTTCAAAGAGGCATTGTTGACATCAAGTTATTATATGGACCACGTTTTAGAAACTGTAATAAACGAAACTAACTATAATATAGTAGGCTCAATAGGCAAAAAAGTTTCAAAGAAGTCAATATCAAGCCTTCGAGTGAATCATCTGACAATAAGACGAGTTTTGTAATTTATCAAAAAAAAAACGGGTTTTGTAATGTTCAACTTGTCCATTAGGCTTGGTGCTTGATTCTAAAACCCCATCTGCAACCCACAATATTTATTTCTACAAGCTTTGTAACCAAGACTCAGGCATTGTTTATGTGAAGTGCTTTCATTTCCAAATCCATTGCATCTTGCCATTCTTTTTGTTTGAGGGCCTTAATATATGAAGTGGCTCAACATTAAATAGGATATTTGGTGCTAGCTAAGGCTTGCTAACTTAAGTGACTTTATTCCGGCTCTTCTAACCATGGGGTGAATTGAATTTTCGGTAGGCCTTGGATGACAAAGTTATGGAGTAGGACGCCCATAAAGGAGTTTACTTGTCTCGGATTGAACCATTGATGGCGCGTGGCTTATGAACAATATAAGTATTGGCTAAAACATATGACGATTTGAAGTCTTGGTGTTTGTGAAGGTGAAAGGTTCTCTTGGAGGGGACTTGATCCTTTGTTCCCATAAATCAATTCTTAACCTGTTTCATTAAATCTCATCCACATATTTATATAAGATCCATACAAATCTGTAGATAAAATTATTGGAACATCCTTACGGGCACAGAAAATTTGGTGTGCTCTTGGAGTGTTTTGTGACACGTTGGTTGAGTTATTTATTGGAGTGCTTTGTGACATGTTGGTTGAGTTATTTGTAATAGATGACTCGTTATCTGATTTTGGAGGATTCGGAGTTAATGAGCTTAAACTTGGAGTATTAAGAAGAATCTTGAGGGGAGTAAAACCTGTAGAAGAAACGCTAGGATGAGAATTTTGAGATTGGAATTGAGTAAAAGGAAAAGTAGATTAATCAAAAACCATACATCGAGCAACGTACATTCAACCTAACTCCAAATGAAATCATTGATAACCCTTATGTTTGCTACTATAGCCAAGAAACAGACAAGGTTTTTAACACAAGTCTAGTTTAAACTAATTGTATATGGTCAAAGAAATGGAAAACAAAGATACCCAAAGGTTTTAAGAAATTTATAATTGGAAACTTTGTCATATAATTTTGATAAGGTGATTGGAAGTTGATAATTGATGTTATGGTGTGGTTAATTAAATATATGGATGGTTAAAAAAGAAAGCACAAAAAGGAAAATATGAAGGAAATAAGGAAGAAATTAAATAACACAAGAAATTTACGTGGAAAACCCTAATAGGGTAAAGACCACGGAGAAAGAAGAATTTCACTATAAAAGAAAATTAAGGATTACAAAATTAATCCTCTAATTTATACATAAAAATGGAATTTTGTTTTGGTGCATTGAAAGAGGAGGAGAGAACCTTCTTTTATAGGCTTCCTTCCTCCTCTCACACTCTTATCCCACTGATATGGGATGAGTGTCTTAACATTCTCCTACTTGAAGATTGAATTGGATGCCAATTAATCTTCACCATTTTTTCTCTCTCGACTCCATACTGCTTTTGTCTCTATCAGGCCATAGGAGAAATGACACCATATGAACTTACCTATGTTGACAACCTTAGTCAAAAAATCTGCCACGTTTTGCTTCGTGTTTGTTGGATCCCGTTACCGATCTCCAACTAATTAACAAAACCAAACTGAAAAAGAAACGAATCCTCATTGGAAACTTTAGACTACTCCGAAAATTTCGATATAATTTTTTTTTCTTCATCTTAGATCCATTTCGATACTAAGAACTTAATGAGAAATCATTGGTTCGAATTTCTTGCAAATCGGAGGTCAATTGCAAAGGTTAGAAGGGAAAGTGCAAATGACCAAATGAATAGTACCTTTTGACCATATGAATAGTAATTTTGCCAACTTCCGAC
>JAOTAX010000005.1:8017828-8032876 GCA_025629825.1 Erythroxylum guanchezii | reverse complement strand
ATTATATAAGCAATTAAAACTCCTCAATTCATTCCAACCAAAATAAAATTATCAAATTAAACCTCAAAATAAGTTAACCATGCCTTAAAAGAACTTAAACCTGTTTAATGCGAATTGGGGCCCAACAATGTTGATCTTTTTCACAATAATCGTCCCTTCCTCCACTTTCTCACGAACGAAGTGGTACTGCACTCGGATATGTTTGCTCTTGGCATGAAAGGCTGGATTCTTTGCAAGATGTAAAGCACTTTGGCTGTCACAAAATAGAGAAATTATCTCCTGTATGTGCTCGAACTCTTCCATGACCAACTTCAACCAAACTGCTTCCTTACTAGCCTGTGTAGCTGCAACATATTCTACTTCTGTTGTTGATGTAGCCACAACTAACTGCAGCTTAGATACCCAGCTTACAGCTCCGCTAGCAAGTAAGAACACATATCCAGTGGTAGACTTGCTTCTATCGAGATCACCTGCATAATCTGAGTCAACATAACCACAAATACTTGTGTCTGATCCTTTGTAACATAATGCAGCATTCAATATTCCTTTAATGTAACGAAGATTTCTTTTCACTGCAATCTAAAGCTCTCTACTAGGATTTGCTATGTACCGACTCACAACTCTCACTGCATATACAATGTCTGGTCTGGTGCTAATCATGGCAAACATCAGGCTACCCACTACTGATGCATACAGTATTCGAGACATCTCTATCCTCTCTGCTTCACTGTTAGGACTCATCTCAGAGGACAACTTGGAATTAACAGGGAGTAGGGTTGATACTGGCTTACAGTCCTATACGTTAAAGCGCCGCAAGACCTTCTTTTGGTAACTTGTCTGAGAAAGCCAGATCTTCCTATTATTCATGTCTCAGTGAATCTACATCCCAAAAATCTTGTTTGTTAGTCCCAAGTCTTTCATCTCAAACTCCCTAGCCAATTGAGTCTTTAATTCCTGAATATGATCTTTGTTGGGCCTGCAACCAACATGTAGTCAACATATAATAGCAATATGACAAAATCATCACCTCCAAACCTCTTGTAATACGCACAAGGGTCTACGTATAATCTATTATATCCTAGAATTATGATGAAAGAATCAAATCTCTTATACCAACACTTTGGCGTTTGCTTGAGTCCGTATAGAGATTTGTTTAACCTGTAAACCAATTTCTCTTTTCCTTTTTCTTCAAAGCCTTTTAGTTGGAGCATATAAATCTCTTTTTCAAGATCTCCGTGAAGAAATGTTGTCTTTACATCTAACTATTCTAGATGTAAATCATGCATTGCTGATAATGCCAGAACTATACGAATGGTATTTAATCGAACCACAGGTGAGAATATTTCATTGAAATCAAAACCTTCTTTTTTAGCATATCCTTTGACCACCAATCTTGCCCGATACCTCTCCAACTGGTCATCACTATTTCTTTGAATCTTGAAAACCCATTTGTTGCCAATGGGTTTCCTCCCTGATGGTAGCTGTGTAAGATCCCAAGTCTGATTCTTATGCAGAGCTTCAATCTCGTCCTGCATTACTGCTATCCACTGATACGCATCTGAACCGCCTACTACCTCCTGGAAGGTTGATGGTTCTCCATCTTCAGTGAGTAGACAGTATGCTATATTGATATCCATAATATAATCAGGATGCCAACTGGGAGCTTCCCTTGTGCGAGTTGATCGTCTAATTTCATGGACTTCAGCATCAGATCGTCTGATTTCATCGACTTCAGCATCATTCTCTACAAGATTATGATCCGGCACTACTTCAGAAGTATGTTCGTTCACTTGTATCACTGTAATATCTGACCCTGATGTACCTGCATCTTCACTACAGTGCTTATCTTCTATGAAGATGACATCCCTTATCCCACAGGCGATGCCCCTTTACACCATTAGCATAACCCAAAAAAATACATTTCCTAGACTTCGAATCCAACTTTGAAACATTCTGGGCATGATACATCACATATGCAGGACTTCTAAAAATCTACTAGTTTACCTGTCCTTAACTCCATCGGTGTCCTCAAATCAATTGTCGTTGACGGACCCCGGTTGATCACATAACAAGCGATGTTGACAGCTTCAGCCCAAAAGGACTTCTCCAGACCAGCTGTCGCCAACATTGCTCTAGTTCTCTTCAGTAACGTTCTGTTCATCTACTCTGCCACACCGTTCTACTGCGGAGTATATGTCGTTGTGAAATGTCGCTTGATACCATTTTGTTTACAGTAACTATCAAACTCTGCACCAGTGTATTCTCCTCCATTGTCTGTCCTGAGGCACCTTATCTTCTTTCCTGTATCCAACTGGACTTGCGCTTTGTATTCCTTGAAGGTCTGAAACACATCTCCCTTGCTCTTGATTGGATACACCCAACATCTCCTGGAATAATCATCAATGAATGATACGAAGTACTTCGCTCCTCCCAGGGACACAACTGGCGCTTGTCATACATCAGAGTGAACCAGTTCTAGAACATTTGTGCTTCTAAAGCCCGATATGTTGAACTTCAACCGATGCTGCTTGCTTGTCATGCACTGCTCACAAAATGGTCGTGAAACCTTTGTGAGCTTAGGAAGTAGCTTCCGATCTACGAAAATCTTCATTCCTTGCTTCGACATATGACCAAGTTTCCTATGTCATATCATCGAAGACCTCTCATTGTTACTCGAGGCAACAGAAGCTTCCACCAAAGTCTCTCCCTTTACCATGTACAAGTTAGCAGCTATCTTCTCTGCCTTCATTATCACTAGCGCTCCACGAACTATCTTCATGATTCCCCTTTCACACTCCATCTTACAGCCGAGGTCGTCCAATTGTCCCAACGATAATAGATTCTTCCGAATTCCCTCAACATGTCGTACCTGTTGAATGGTACGAGCAGTTCCATCGTACATCTTCATCTTGATAGATTTAATTCCAACAACATTTATGGCCTGATCACTACAGCTATATACAACACCTCCTGAGACTGGTTCATAGTGATAGAACCATTCTTTACAAGAGGTTATGTGATAGGTTGCACCAGAATCAACCAACCACACATCTTGCGTCATCCTCTTGCCATCATGTGTTGTTAATGCTTCATAGGTCAAGGCGTTATTGACGTTTGATCTGCTTGCAACATTTCCTTGAGGGTCGGCAACTCTTCCTTGAGGACCAGAATTCTGCTTTAGGTTCCAACAATCTTTCTTGTAATGACCTTTCTAGCCACAATTGTAGCACTTGATATTTTTCTTACTCCGAGATTTTGATCTACAATGTTGTTGACTCCCACTAGGACCACGTTCCATCGATCTATCTCTCGTCATCGCTAATGCCTCTACTTACTGTGAAGATCCCTCTTTATTCTTGCTCCGCTTTTCCTCATCAATGATCGCAGCTACAATATTGTTGAAGTTCAAACTTTCCACAGGCAAGTTGGTCGTCAAGTTGATAATGAGTTGATCGTATGAATTCGGTAAACTCTGAAGTAGAATTTCCACTCGTTCACTAATCCCTATCACACAACCCATGTTTTTGAGTTGTGAAAATAGAGAATTCAATGTATTGACGTGCTCGGTCACCATCAAAGATTCTAACATCCGCAAAATGTACAACTTTCTCTTAAGAACTATTCTGTTGTATAGGGACTTTGCCTTGTATATACTTGTAAGATAATCCCAAATTTCTTTGGATGTCTTCTTCTCCTCTATACTTGATAATATCTCATCTGCCAATTCTTAAATTTGCCATTGTAGTTGCATTCATTTCTTCCCATTTTTCATCGGTGATATTATCTGGCCTTTTGACGATTGCTGCAAGGCACTTATCTTTCACCAAGATAGCCCTCATTATCATCTTCCAAATCGAGAAATTTCTACCGCTGAATTTATCCACCTTATATTCTCCTTTTACTTCTGAACTCCGCCCACTATTTCACATAAGTCGACCCCACACTTGAATAGTAACCTTATGGGCTCCACACAAAACGAGCCTCACAAATGATGACACTGAGCAATTTAGGAATATCAGGAGATAGTGGGTCCCATTAAATATGAAAACCGAAAGGTGGTCCCACAAGCATACCATGCACTTCCGAGAGTACCGCAAAATCTAATTTACTTTTTGATGTAGAGGATCCATACTAAGTGGCAACCACAGAGCATACGATAAATAGATTTAAACTTAATCTAAGCATGACTCTAATACCACTTTGTTGAAAAAGAAAGCACCGAAAAAAAAAAGAAGGAAATAAGAAATAAATTAAAAAACACAAGAAATTTACTTGAAAAATTCCAATAGGGTAAAAACTACAGAAAAAGAAGAATTTTACTATAAAAAAAATTAGAAATTATAAAATTAATCCTGTAAATAAAAGCTCTCTCTTCCTCCTTCAATGCACTAAACAAAATTCCACTTTTATAAGCTTCCTGTCTCCTATCACACTCTTATCCCACATCGGTGGTGGGATGAGTGTCTTAACATGGATGTAGCAAGGACATGTTCCCAAAATTGAAGTGTAGCGTTCAAGAACTGTTTGTTCGATTGCGAAGAGGCAAACTATTGGCGAAACAGTGGTAAGGTTTGGACTCAGCCTAATGGAGATGGCAGAAGAAGCACTTAAAGTGTTGAATTCTTCTCTCTTCCATATCAAATGGCGTCTAAAATCTCCTTCCAAACGTCGACTAGAAACAGGTTCTCGTTTCTGGCCTTTTTGAACTCCGGATTGGGTTTTCTATCTGGGTTTTATTTGGTTATGGAAATGTTGATAAATGTATATAAACACTATATCTGATGTCTTTATTAATAATTGATTTGGTTTTTATAGTTTGTGATGGTTCTATATCTTTCTTGAAAGCTGTGAACAGATATACTAGCTTTGTGTGCGGGAATGAGGCCTGTTGTAATGATTGACTATGGAGGGAAGATGCCTGAACTGCAGGATCATTTGTGTGCACTTCTTAAATCTTGTCAACAGGTCTTGCTCCATGTTGATTTTAGTTGACATTCCAGTCATAGTATTCTCTTATAGTTCATAATCCTTCAGCTTTTTGAGCTTCCTGTTCATGTTGTCTACCACAGTTTTTACTTCTTTGTTAATCGGTTCTGTATATATTCTGTTTTCAGTTTCTTTGGTAAGTTCCATTGCTTTGGAATTCATGTAAGCATATTGTCTGCTATATTGGATTCTGCTTCATTGCATGCTATATCAAAATTTCTTCATTGCATGGAATCCTTGTTTCATTCCTTATGTTAACAAGTTCTACGAAATTAGTTGCCACTTCTTTTCAAGTTCTGGGACATTTGGATTTTTCCTTTGTGCATTGTTCTGTAGGAAGGTATACGAAACTTACATATCTGTCATGAAAACAAAGGCAGTAAAGAAATGATGATTTCATCTGCTTCCATTCAGAAATGCAAACAAAGATTTAAACCCATGTAGGCTCTTTCTCTGTATTGTATGTGTTGCTTTCTTCTCAGTTGTCATTATGGTTACTTTCTAAAGTTTAGTTTGTACTGCTGTTGGCTGGTAATTCTTGCTAATAATATGAACAACCTTTTCCAGTGATCACCTTGAACTTGCTTCCATTCCATGAGAACTAAAATGCATGATCAAATTTCCTTCTTCCTTGGCCTGGTCAAAAAATTCCCCATAAAACAGTCAGTTTTTATTCCACACAGATCCCTTAGGTCTTCAGCTTTTTGGACATGCTCCTAATCTTGTTTGCAAGTTTTCATCCACAATAATCCATGATTTCATATTAATTCACTGATTCCCACCCTTGTGTTTTTCTAATGTTGGGAAGTTCATGTTCCTGATCACTATTATTTTCGTACATAATTTTGATAGGCGTCAGCTGTTTTTGAGAATCTAAGGGTAATGGTGATAGACGACATGATATATCTGATACATATAAAAGGACTTGCAGATTATGCTACTTCAAGCATGAACTTAGAAGTGGAGATGCTTTTTGTGGACCTAGAACAGGATCCTCCAAAGGTTGGTCACACCTCGTGCTCTCATTTAGTAAAGTCTAGATTATTTAAGGCAAAACCTGTGTGTTTATCTTTATTAATGAAGATGCAATATCATGTTTGATCCAGATGGTCACACAAGGAGAAAAATACTCTTTAACAATAGAATTTGTAAAACTTCAGAAGATGTTCTCGTTGCTTTTCCTGAAAGATGGATTGAACTGTGATCCATTGCCTGGTCAGTTGACAGATATGGAGGCTAAATCTGAAATCTCTACCAATAAGCCCACTACTTCTCAGTCATCTCTACTCATTGATCTTAGTGGCTGCATGGAAGAAACTCAAGTCACTGTGCCAACTTTAAATGGGTAAATCAGAATCCTTAGTAGTGCTTTTTTAAACTTAATTTTAGGGGAATCCTATTTCATATGGTGATTACTTAAGATCTAACATGTTGATTGAAGAAATGCATATGTTACTCCTTACTACATTGGTGATCTATTTTGGATATCTTAGAACATTTTGCTTTATTTTGAAGGTTATTGATGTCTGCAATGACAAGTGGCTAATGTATTAAGATGAGTTTTGTAGTTAATGGTTCTGTTTATCAGTTAATTATTGACTGCATCATTCACTTTTATATCTTCTTATTGCAATCCTGCAAAAGTGAGTTCCGATTTGTTTTCAATAGTAACAATGTCTACATATTCTTTTATACAAGTCGGTGAATTTCATGTCCTTCAGATGGCTTCTTGGGTACCCAGTGGTATACCTGTTTGGCAAGCAGTGCATTGAGGATGCGATATATAATCTTTCCACCAAGCCTCTTCACATATTCAGAATCTTAGTCTCCAGGTTCGTGTTTCCTCATACTTCTCTGTGATGAATTTGGACTTGTGTACAATCTGAAGAAGAACATCTTTTTAACAATAAAATGAGGTTTAGAAGCCTGTTTGACCTATCATATGCATCTTGATTTTCTTTGGTCACTTTATCTTTTTGTCAGTTTCTTTTGCCTTATTTTGGTATCTATGACAGTGAGTTGTGCCAGTATTATCTCATCGACCTGTAAAATGTTATTGTGCCTGTAGATGCAATTAGAAGCATCCAGTAAAGTGATATATTCCTTTGACCAGTGGGGAAATTTATGTCTGAGATTAGTCCAACTACTCTGTTCTCACCAAACGTATCTTCTAAGTGGCTGATTTTGATATTTATCTACTTCTAAATTATGCCTTGTAGGAATGTCCCAACCATTAAAGAATCTCAGCAAGAAGAACTGATGAGGTATGCCCCATTCATTCAACTTTAGTCAATCATCCGGAAGGTTAACTGTATAAGATTTAGCAAGGAGAATGTATACAATGTCAAGACAAGTAATTCTGGCCACATACCTTATTGAATACATTAAATTCCTAATAGCACCCATATCAAGGTTGAGAAGAAGAGATATAACTCATAAATTATTCCCAAGAGGCCAAACATCAATAGCATAAATCTTAAGTATGCTTACTCAAAAAGAACTTTATTTTAAGAAAGTCTACTGTGAGACTGAGTCTTTATTGGTTATTGTTTGCCTACTATAAGTAGATCAGAAAAAGGAGAAGATTGTGTAGATCAATTTGACAGAGATTTGTGGTTAAACCTGCAAGCTATATGCATGAAATCAGAAACAAATACACATTCACTCATGGATAAATAGAAATAGAGTTGTAATGACTTGCTGGAAATCCATATGAAAGGAACACTTCCTTTATATTTTATGCGGGCCGACGACCTGCTGAATCCATCCTGAGGTTGTTAGGATTGGTGTTAATGGTTGCTGATATAGTTCCCATGCATAGGTTGTATAAGGTACAAGTTTTGGAGTACAATACAGTCTGATGACTCTAAGAGCATTAGGTGTTATAGGTGGTAACTAAAATGTGGCTTTCAGCATTGTTATCTACCGTTTTCTTTTTCTGGTCATTTTCTATTCCCATCAGTGGAAGCATCTTTAAATTTGTATGCTTGTCAAATAAATGTTGCAACAGTTTCTCGGTGCCGTATGATCTGAGCTTATTAGAAAGCAAAGAACCATGGGTAAAGGCATTTCTGGCTCAGCTGCAGCTAAAATGGGAAAACTGCAAGTTAATTTGGAGGTCACTGCAATTGGAGGTAAGTGCATGCTATCCACAAGCAATTGTGCTGTAGCATTCCAAGCATCATCACTGTGCTTTCTCTGTGCCTGTGAAAAAGAAAGACAAAGTAGTTTGTCTGCACATCTCTGGAAAACAAAACACAATAACTACAGTCTGAGGAGGTCGAGTAAAATTGTAGAATTCGACTGGGGTGTATCACCTTGAGAACTTAGAATATATCGGAGATGCATTTACTTTCCACATGGTTTAGCAATCCACAACCATAAAGCATATCCTTATCCACAGCTTCATCAATGACCAAATATTTTTTCCCAGTTCAATGAAAGAAACGACGTCTTCAAGCTTTTTTATTTCAAACGAGGAGATTGTCTCGCCGCCGGCTTGCAGTCTCCTTACCTTAAGATTTAGCGTTGAGGATAAAGAAACTCAAATATGTTTATGAGAAATTGAATGCTAGATCATTCCATTTTTGAGCATTCAGGACAAAAGGAAAAGACAAAAAGATAATTAGGCTTCCACTGTTGTACAAATATATGCGTCGAGTCCACAAGTTCCAACACGACAAGCTTATGCAGCTAACTACGGAAGGTGGTTGGTGTACATATCCATCGTTTACAAGCAATTACGCGTGCTCATTTGTCAAGGCATTCCTTTCCTTTGAGAAATAGAGGCATGGTGAAACAGAACAGACTTTTGTTGAAGATAATTTATTTTTGAGCATGAGTTCACAAAGTTTATGGTATCCTAAAAAGATAATTTAGTGACATGATCTTGTCATTACCGTTTTGAATCCTATATTAAGCCAATGCAATCATCTCTTCTTTTTTTATTGCTTTTAATTAACTTTAATTAAACCCTTATGGATGAGGCGATGTCTGACTTAAAGTAGGCTGTGCAAGTTGGTGGGAGGTAGGGTTTTGGTAGGGTCAGACCTTACCTTACAAACATGGTTGGTGAGTTTGGAGTTTGATGCTACAATCTACCACATTTTCAACATGCTCCATCCAGCTCTCGACATGTCAAAGTCCTTTCCCATCAAGGATAATCCAAACATCCATTCCATACCATTCCTCGTTAAGAAGAACGTTTCTTAACTCAAAACTCAAAACTCAAAAAGCAAAAAAGGAAAAACACAACCAGTAATCTCACTTCTTTACAACAACAAGAAATTTATTAGAGCAAGGACCTTGAGGCTGGAGTCTTTGCATCATTACACTCATGGGATATAAAAGCAAAAAAAACAAAGGACTTGAAAGGAGGACTGAGACTGAAAACTTCTATCCAAATTGAAATGCACGCAATTCTTGAATAGAATCTTGGCTTTGGGGAGAAAAACTAAAAACTAACGATAAAAAATGAAACCAAAACAAAAGACAGCAAAAGCAAAAAAGAAAATGCAGATATTGGGAAGAAAAACTCTACTTTGGATCCTTAATTAGTTTGAGGGCATCAGCCTTGGTGGGGAGGGCAGGGATTGCTCCTTTCTTTGTGGTTGTAATAGCTCCACATGCATTGGCAAATGTAAGTGCCTCTCTCAACCTTGCCTCGTCCTGAAATTACATACCAAAACAATATTTACTCAATAATGTCTATGGACACAACTGGCAAGTCATTTTAGCAGATGTAGTAAATGGACTGCGTCTGTTGTTGATATTAATCTACCTCGAGAATGGAGTGGTCATCAACAATCTTGCACAGTAAAGCTCCCATAAATGAATCTCCAGCACCTGTTGTATCCACCGTTTGAACATGGAAAGCTCCCACAGATCCATGGAAATTCTGTGATTAAAGATAGAGCGAGCATTGGGCACATCAAGAATGATTCGGCAACTTCTTTACAATATGCAGAAAATGACGTTGTCACATGCTCGGTACAACAGGAACCTAGCTTTTGGTTAGAATATGGAGCGGGAACAGTTTCAATTGCATATGGACATTGAATGTTGACTTTACAATGCCTAATAAAGCAATTAGATCTATAAAGATTTCTGGAGTTCCCAAGCATTTTCTATAGACTGATTACAAGGACCTAAGGGAGAGATAGGTCATAGGACTCGTTAAGATATTCCAAATTCCAGTTTCTTTATTAGCATAATTTAATTATGTATGTATATACTTAGGAGTTTAATTAATGCATAACACCCTTCTTTAGTATTAAAGATGACATAAAGACCCACGCACCAGCATATAAAAAATTAAACAAGGAGGTGGTTGGAAACATATCAGGGTAGCCTGAGAAATGTCTCAGATAAAATATTAGGACGTATAAAGAAAAGCGACTATATAACCAACCAAAATAAACAAAAGAATTCTCAGAACTAGACCCCTGGTGTAAATGAAGGGTCAAGTTTCTTGAGTTTATTTTACTTGTATTACTTTCCCACATTCAAGAAATTGTATCTAGTGGAGACCCAAAAAGTACACTCCATTTAGGCGAGGCTACTAAACTAAGGGGTCCCATTGTCTAGAAAGCATGCCATCAGCTAGCATGTTGCACAAGCAACTAAAAAAATCCACCACCTACCTTCACAGCTAAAAGTCAAATTTGTTGAAAAGAGATTTTAGATCCGAAGCGGTAACAATGAATTAAAGTACCTTGGTGTAGTATCTGCAGCCCTTTTCACCAAGAGTGACCAAGAGCAGCTTCAAGTTCGGGTGCCAAAGTGACAAGGCATCAGCATCATCAATTTTATCACTTCCAGTGAGGAACTCGAGTTCAACATCACTAACTTTAATCACTTCCGCCTTCTCCCAGATGCTGAGTATCTGCTCACGAGCCTCCTCAGGAGAGGGCCACAATGGCAGCCTCAAATTGGGGTCATAGGAAAGGAGAGCTCCTGCTTCCTTTGCCACTTCCATTGCCCTGAGGTGAGCTGATCTGCATGGCTCCACTATCAAACTTATGGATCCATAGTGGAAAACTTTAGCCTGCACACAAACAAACAGTCAGCTAGTTGATAAACTCAAATGAGAATCCTCTACTTTAAACTTCAATTACCGAACAAAAACGTGGTAAAGCCGTCCGATCATGGTCTAGTCCAAAGTCCAACACACATGCCAAAACACATTGAAAGGTAGGTTTATAAATTGCTTAATAGATAAACAATTACGGACTCCACAGCTACAGGACGGCTCCACCATAGATACCCATCTCAAATATAAAATTTCAGACGGCTATTTCTCTTCCTACCACGGAAAAGAAGCGGTCTTTGTACAACCCAACACAACACGGCGTCTAGCGTAAATTGCCGCTTTATTTGGAAAATCCCAAGATTATTATTATCCATGCCCTCATTACACGCAAAAAATGCGGACCCACAACACATTTAGAAGAAGATCAGATCTTTCCATTTCTTGACGAACGAAATATTAGTTCGGACAATTTAAACACTTCATCCCATTTGAAAAAACGAAAAAAGAAGACGAAACGTTAACTGAGACTTTGAACAAATCCCTGAGTGGGTCCCACTTAGTTCCTAGATTTGCCAGATCTACTCATCAATGTCACCCGCAGGTGAGACTAGCTTAATGATATTCACATCTCGTCATGTTCCCACCATCGTTGCTTAAATTTTTTCGGACATTTCGCAGACTCACGCTCCACACTACCTCTCACACACTACAGGACACACGCCAAAGCGAAGGATCCGCTGCTGGAATCCTCGCCCAATATCAAGATCCTGTAGCTGACGTGGCGCCAAAAATAAAGTATTGTCATAACCTAACAACCAAACGATTGCCGATCAAAAAAATAAAAAAAAACCGACCATTTTATTTACTTTTTAGTGGTTACTCACAGATCTGATTAGCTCGCGATTGAGCTCTTCTGGTTGAAGGAGCATGTCGGCGCTGGGGTTCCTGTAGAACATGAACTCACGCTCTCCGTCGGCGCGTAGGGTGACGAAGGCGAGAGCGGTTCTGGCTCCCTTGTCGAAGACGATGCCGTCGCCGTTCACCCCGTTCTCTTTAACGATCCCGGCCAGCATGTGGCCGAACTCGTCGTCTCCGAGCTTGCCTACGAAGGCCGCGTGTCCTCCAAGCCGCGCCACGGCGATGGCGACGTTGGCGGGAGCGCCGCCGGGGGCTTTGAGGAAGCCGGGGGCATCAGCGAGGGAGACGCCGGAGACAGTGGGGACGAAGTCGATCAGCATCTCCCCGAAGCTGACGATCAAGGACGACGACGACTCGACTACACCATTGGGTGCCATTGTAGAGAGAAAAGAAGGGGCTTGGGTGGCTGTTCAGAAAGACAGAAGGAAAATGGAGAGAGGAGAAGTGATGGAAAGAGAGGACTACTTATAGACTTGAATGCATACAAGTTGGATTAATAGAGAAATGTAAAACATGTACGTAGGGACACGGACAGCCATTGTTTTAATCATATGGGTGGGTCTTTGGCATTAATGGTTTTGTCAAGTTGGGTACGAACTCTCTCTCTTAAGCTCTTGTTATGTTTCAACAGCTAACAGTCTTTTAGTGCAAGAAACAAAGTATGGCCAAGCCGCAACCACTCCCATTAAATTTCTTATTATAATTTGTTTCCATTAAATTTCTCCTTATCTTTTATTATTGATTTCCTTAGTTGATTAATATTTAATTAAATTATTTATATTTTATTAAAATTAATAATTTAAATGATATATTTAAACACACAAAATGATAAAATGTTAAAGGTTCAAATTCTACGAGTGACCACCCAACGCTTATTCACCAAGAAAAATATTCCATGGTCACACCCGTATTATTATGACACATTCATATTGGATACGGGGGAGGATGAAACCAAGAGAATAGTGGGATCAATCAGAAACACCTGTAACTTGTCAGACTGGCAGCTAAGCAACGCCAGCTTTTTGCGATGGACACTCCACACAAGTACTGTTCTTGTAATTCTCGAGCCCGCATGTCGGTGTTTATTAAAAAAAAGTAGGGAAAAAAACATTATCTCCTGGAATAGCTTCCTTAACTTACCTTCAAAGGGAGGATACCATTACCATACCTCGATGGTAGATAAATAATTGTGCACTTCACACTTGGGCTATCAAGCATACGATGAGTTGTGGAGTAAGACTCTTAACACATGGATGATTGACTCAAAATCGTTGAGGACCTTACATCTGTTAAAGGGCAACCTTCGAATTCCGCATCTTCCTGATTTAATGTATCTTCAGAATTTGATTCACTCGTGTATATGGACAGGCACTCGTCTTTAGAACTATCTTTAGTTTCTCACACTTCTTCATCGATGGAATCTGTTTCCACTTTCAAAAGATGTAGGGAAATGACATCTTGAATCTTATCGTTACTTTCCCTTTTAGATTTCCCTTATTCCTTGAACTCTTCAATTGGACAGTTTGAGAAGAAAGCAGATCATTGTTATTCTAACAACCATATAATGAGTTATGTGATCTCTAGTAGAGTTCCAGTTCCTTCTCCGAAACCGGACTCTAGCGACTGCTCACATTTTGATTTTTCCAGTGCCTGCAAAGTGAAGGAAATTTAACTTAGTGGGACTTTTGGCAGATAGTACAGAAAGAAACCTTACAGGATGTCAATCTTTGTCATTAGGAGAGAAAAGCAACCAGATGCAATGTGAAATTCCCTTCTGTGAAAAAGATTTTTCAAAAGAATATCATTTTCTGCAGTTCCGTCACATTTCATTCATGCGGATTTCAAAAAGAAAACATTTAAGACGTGTGAGGTAATACGATAATGGCCTAGAGCGAGCGAAACAGCCGTCATAAATGTTTTGCATTTCAAAAACCAGCGTCACTAAATCAGAAACCGGAGGAGCATTAGCTATGTCCCGCTGAAACAACTACTCCGTACTACTGCCGCTGCTAATTCACTTCGCCCTTCCCACGTTCAGCATCTTATAATAGAATTCCTGTAAATAAGAAACTCTAGAAGATATAAATAATTCACTGTTATCAAAGGATCACTGCAAAGTAATCAAATATAGGGCCGAAATCAAAATGAAAGAATGAAAGTAGGAAGAAAACCAAGTCGTAGAGAAGGACCAATGACTTAGAAGCGATTTCGTCCTCGACTATGGTGCAATCGGATGCTTGGACGTCACCCCAAGGTTTACACGGTGACACACCTCCCTTGTGCACTCAAGAGAAGAGAGTTGGAACCCAAAATTGTATGCTCAGAATCAGAGATAATTGAGAGAAAAGAAGTCGATAGGTTTTTGAATATTTGATAATATAGAAGAGATGACCATATCATGGAGAAGATAAACGATTCTACTTAACCCCACATCCGTAACCGAAGCAACAAAATTAGGAGAATTAAAAAGAGACTGTTAGTTTTAGGGAGCCCACTTTCATAGGAGATCTACATCATGGGCCTAGTGATGAAACATACTCGTGAGCTTTAACACTACACTTCAACCCAAAACCTTAAAGCATTAGGTTTATGGATCATTTCTACTTATATGTCCTTCACTAGTTTCATCTTTTTTGAATATGAGATTTCTACTCACACTTGACATCCCATCAATTTCCCCCTCAAGTGTGAACTTTCATATTGGGCTTGGACTCTCTCTTAAGCAAAAGCCTTTTTGTTTAGCAACTTGAGTATATGACGTCACTACGAGTCTTTCTACTCTACTGGTTTGGGCCCATCAGGAGTTTCCTTGCTCTTCTTTGTGGGGAAGCAACCACGAGATCCGACTACCATCTCTATACTCGTCCCTTACCGAACTTGACTCTGATACCACTTGTTAGATGAATCATCTGCAAGCTTCTTATAATACACACAACTATCAAATGCACTTCGTGTAAAGCCATTATGAATCATGAAAGTATCAAACCTCTTATACCACTGCCTAGGGGACTATTTCAGACCGTACAAAGATTTCTCAAGCAAACAAACATGATTTTCCATACCTGGAGCAACAAAACCTTCAGGCTGACTCATATAAATCTGCTCCTCTAACT
>JAOTAX010000005.1:7974777-8006043 GCA_025629825.1 Erythroxylum guanchezii | reverse complement strand
ATGCCTTTTATTGAATAAAACAAATTTTATACAATTAAAGTACAACCATAAATTGGCTGCAAGGGCATAAACCAACATTAAGAGCATATAGCTCAACCTCAATGTACACGGGTTATAGGAATGGGAAAGATGTGTACAAGGGTGAGTATTTTATGGCTTCGTTTGACCTACAAATGGGTATCCACTATGAGTTCCTCACTTAATAGGGCTTAAGTCCCATTCCCCTCGACGAATCTAGGACTAGTTTTCTACTTAGTCCTTTAGTTAAAAGATCAGTCAAGTTCCTCTTAGATCGAACATAATCTTTAGAAATTACTCCATTGGTAATCAACTTTCTCATAGCTTTATGCCTAATGCTTATATGCCTCTTCTTACCATTGTAAACAGTGTTTTTAGCAACATTAATGGTAGCCTGAGAATCATAATGTAGAGAAACTGCAGGATTGGGTTTCCCTACCAAAGGTATATCAGATAGTAAAGACCTCAACCACTCGATCTCCTCACTTGCTAAGTCTATCGCAATAAACTCAGACTCTATAGTGGATCGTCCAATCACAGTCTGCTTAGTAGATTTCCAAGATATAACAGCTCCTCTTAGTGTGAATAAATATCCACTAGTAGAGCTCACCTTATCATTATCAATCACCCAATTGGCATCACTATATCCCTCTAACATAGCAGGATATCCCACAAAGTGCAAACCCCAGTCCATTGTACCTTTAAGATATCTCATCAACCGTGTAAGAGCATTCCAATGCTCACCACTGGGATTATGGGTGTGCCGACTAAGTCTACCAACAACATAAGTAATATCAGGTCAAGTATAGTTCATCAAGAACATCAAACTCCTAATAATCTTAGCATATTCAGGTTGAGACACTTTTACCCAAATTCTTACACAAGTGTATACTAGGATCATAAGGGGTTCTTATTAGCACAACATTATAACTATTGAATTTCTTTAAGATTTTCTCTGCATAGTGAGGTTGAGACAAGATAAAACTATCACTAGTATTAGTGACTTTTACACCCAAAATCACATCAACCTCACCTATATCTTTCATTTCAAACTGAGAGGATAAAAAACGTTTAGTTTCATTCACAACATTAATACATGTAATAAAGATTAACATGTCATCAACATAAAGACATATTATCACACAATCAAATCCAAACGTCTTTGAGTACACACATGCATCAGATCCATTAACTTTAAAACCAAAAGTAAGTATGGTTTCATGAAATTTCAAATACCACCGAATAGGTGCTTGTTTAAAGCCATACAAAGACTTTTTAAGCCTACATACCTTATTCTCTTGTCCAGGAACTACATAGCCAGGAGATTATTCCATATAGATTTCATTCAAATCGCCATTCAAGAAAGCAATTTTCACATCCATTTGATGCACAATCAGCTTATGAATAGAAGCTAACGAAAACAATGCGTGTATAGTGGCAATTTTTATGACAGGAGAATAAGTACATAAGAAGTCTATACCATCCTTTTGAGTATAACCCTTAATCACAAGCCTAGCCTTAAACCTTTCAACAGTACCATCGGTTCTGAGTTCCTTTTAAAGATCCATTTACACCCAATATCCTTAGCCCCTTTGGGTAAGCATACTAATTCCCAAGTATGGTTAGAATTAATGGAATCTAGCTTACTCTTTATAGCATCTTTCTAGAAACTAGCATCTATAGATTTCATAGCCTCGTTATAGGTTTTAAGTTCATCCTCAGTAATAGGAAGACCAACTACTAACTCATCAATTTCATCCAACCTATCTTTCTCATTCAGCTCAACAAGAAAGGTAGTAATAAAATCATGACCAAAATTGGTTTCTGTTCCACGTCTTTACTTCTCTTTAGTTCTAGATTCAAATCATCATGTAACATATTAGGAGCAGGTAAAGACATATATGAAGAACATGCACATGTAGAAGTAGATGCATAAGGATGCATATCTTAGGATGTATCACATTTCTACAAAGGAAACACATTTTCAAAGAACTCAGCACTTCCAAATTCAAATAAAGTACGATCTTTCAAATGCATGAATCTATAAGTAGCACTGTTTTCAGAATAACCAATAAAGACAACATCTTCAGTCTTAGATCCAACATTCTCACGTTGAAAAGAAGGCAAACCTACCTTAGCTAAACACCCCCACACTCTCAAATATTTTAAGTATAGTGCATAGCCTTTCCACAACTCATATAAGGTCTTTTGTAATTTCTTATGAGACACTCTGTTAAGGATATAGTTCGCACTAAGTGCTGGCTCCCCCCACATTTCAGTAGGTAACCCAGAACTAATAAGCATTGGACTCATCATGTCTTTAAGGGTTTGATTTTTCCCTTCAGCTATCCCATTTTGTTCGAGGCTTCGAGGAGTAGACAGTTCATGAATTATTCCCTCTTTCTCACATACTTCTTTTAGAGAAGTAATACCATACTCTCCACCACGATCGGACCTAATTTGTTTGATTTTGTGGTCCAATTGGTTTTCTACTTCTGCCTTATAAATTAAGAATATCTTTTCAACCTCATCTTTTGTTCTTAGTAAATACAACTTACAATATCTCAAATGATCGTCAATAAAGGTGATATAATAGTGCTTAGCATCCTTACTTTCTGTGTTCTTAAAGTCTGCTAAGTCTATGTGTATAAGCTCAAGCAATTCTGTTTGTCTCTCAGTCATAGATTTAAACAGTTTCTTAGCAAATTTCGTCTTAACATAAATTTCACACTTCTTGTCACCATTCTTAAACAGATTAGGAATACGGTTCTTAGCTTACATGTGTTTCAAAAAACCAGAATTCATATGTCCTAATCTACCATGCCAAATATCATAAGACTCAACAATATAGGCAGAAGTAGAAGTTTTATAAGCACCAGAATCAACAATTGGTTTAGCCTCTAATGTATACAATTTGCCCTACACATAACCCTTTCCCACAAACTCATCATTACGACTAAGAATAACCCTTAGGTTCTTAATGCGAGTTTCTACACCAACTTTATCAAGACACAAAGCAGAAATCAAGTTCTAACGAAAGGAGGGGACATAGTAAACATTCTGAAGCTATAAAACTTTTCTAGAAGTTATCTTAAGCTTTACCATCCCTTTACCAAGCACTTCCGAGGCATTGTCATTTCCCATATAGACCTTCTCTTAACTTGTAGCACTTTCAAAGTTAGTAAACAGATCATGGTTAGCATAAAAATACTTGGTAACACCGCAATCCATAATCCACAGGTTAAGGTCATGAACCAAATTGCACTCAGTCACTACAACAATAATTACGTCTTAGGTTTCAACGACGTTTGTTTGCGTCTTGAGCTTCTTGTCAGCCCTCTGGTCACATTAAAAGGATTTGTGTCCAGGCTTGTCGCAAATATAACAAGTGGCAAAATTTGAGTTCCTCTTCTTCTAGATTTTTCCATGTTTTTGGAACTTTCCTTTATAGTTTGGTTGCTTGCCTTTGTTGCTCTTCCCAACAGCTTTAGACTTGTCATCTTTGAAACCACCAGAAGATTCAACAATGTTAGCCTTAACCAAAAGTTCATTAATAGATGAAGAACCCTTATCTTTGAGGCGATTAGCCTCTTCGATCTTCATGTGTGAGATCTTCTCTTGTAGTATCAAATCACGCTTCTTGTGATTAAGATGGTTTCGATAATCACTCCACTTCTCCAGCAAATTTTTGATGAGCACGTTTGCTTACAAAATCTCGCACATCTTCATCCCCTCAGCCAGAATATCAGTAATTAGATTCTCATACTAATGGAATTGCTCCATGATTGGCCTTTTCTCGTCCATCTTGAAATTCAGCCACTCTCCCACCATGTACTTCTTCTTTCCCGCATCATCAGCCTCGTATTTCTTCTCCAACGCTCCCCAAATAATCTTAGCAAACTTTTGGGTATAAAACAAATCAAATACCAAATCAGTCATCCGACTCAGCAGCATGCCCTTCGCCATTTCGTTGTCCTTATCATATTTCTAGATAGCCTCCTGATCACCCTCCTAACCCTTGTCTTTCGTACTCGAGGCAGAGGTGATATTGATGATCGAAACTCCAATCGCTAGAGTTACAGGAGTGAACTCGGCATCAACAATCTTGGGCGGATCACTGAACAAAACATAGTCAATTTTGAGTTACTTAAAATAGATCAACATCCTAGTAGACCACCTCTTGTAGTTCGTAACGTCAAGGGATTTGAGGTTGTTGATATCAAAAAGGAGTTTTAATTGATTGATCGTAGCCATTCGTATCGTTACTGTGATAAGAATTGGCTTCTAAATTTTTATCAAAGGATCACTGCAAACTAATCAAATATAGGGACGAAATCGAAATGAAAGAATGAACGTAGAAAGAAAACCATGTCATGGAGAAGGACCAATGACTTAGAAGCGATTTCGTCCCCCGAATATGGTGCAATCAAATTCTTGGACGTCGCCCTCAAGGTTTATACAGTGACAATCCTCTATCGTGCACTTAAGAGAAGAGAGTTGGAACCCAAAATTATGTGCTCAGAATCAGAGATAATTGAGAGAAAAGAAGTCAATAGGTTTTGAATATTTGATAAGATAGAAGAGAGGACCATATCGTAGAGAAGATAATGACTCCACTCAACCCCACATCCGTAACTGAAGCAGCAAAATTAGGAGAATTAAAAAGAGAATTACAGATAAGACCAAGAGTCACAAACATGCATTAGACATTTTCATTGACTGAAAAAACAAATGCACGAGGCCCAAATATACCACGCACGTGTCACGCACACGCGCACGAGACAAGCCAACGAGACGGACGAACGGATGAACGGTGCTTGTGTGGAGATATCCTTATTCCTCTCACCATAAATTTAGTGAGGACACTAGCTCACACATTCCAATAAACATAGTAGTATATAAACCTAAGTGAGCAAGTATAAATTAGCAATGTGGGACAAGCTTAATAAGAAACAGAGATAAAAATTAAGTCCCAAAGCTATTGCATTACCAACATTCACAGCATCATATGATCGGATATGCATCATGAAACTTATTACTTCGAAGAATTTCTTATTTTCATGAGTTAGAGATTTCTTGAAGAAACTTTTCTTTCACGTAGAAATTACTTTTACATATTTGTGTATTTCAGAAGATTATCATTAGATCTTTTAAGTGATACATTATCTCATATTTATAGATAATGTCAAAATGTTAAATGATTATTTATAATTAACAAATTGAAAGGTCACACCTAAACTCATCAGGTGCGTCCTTTCATCATCATCTCCTAATCCCAATCACAAATGATGAGTTAAGTCAATAAAATTTCTACATATTTTAATATTTGTCTAAAAACATGCACGACTAGCATACCACGAAAGCTCATAGTCATAAATTTGTTAAGAATATATGATGTTTTGATTGCTATACCATAAGTTATAAATGTATTCAATTCTTTTACTAATAGTTGATGGCCAACTTTGAATACATAAGTTTGCTTATGCAAGTTACAAATCTGAATAACCTTCCTCTACTCTAAGTTCTCTTAAATTGAATTTAATTTACTTTTTTAGAATTATCCTATAAGATCATATCAAATATAATCTTCTAGTAACATTCTAAAGTAGCAATTATTAAATTTAATTCTTAAGAATTAGACAAGAGTTCTAAGGAGATATTAAGAGATTCACTTAACTTCTAAGGTCTTACATAATGTAATTTGAGATCTTTTGACTTACATTAATCCATTTTATGGGCGTCTTTGTAAACATGGTAAGAGTCCTGTGCTATGGTATTAACACATACTTAAAGTATAACCTAAGTTCACTTGTCTACTCTTAACTTTATAAACTCTCATCTGGCAACTTAAGACAAATACGATTATCATATGATCACTCAAAACCAATTTCCTTTTGACTTATAATCTAATTCGGCATTTATAAGTTTCTTACTTTGGCTATCAATTATTACCTTGATAATAAACTTCAAACATGCCTCTTCTTCAGTCATCATAAAGACTAGAGTTGATTGTCTATATGAGAAGGCCAACCTTTTTATCTGTTTGACATATTCTTTGACTCATACAAAAAAAAAATTGTCATACAACGTAAACATATTTTAGAATCAAGTATTAAGTTATTCTTATTACTTAATAAACAATGTCAATTTATATACGTATTAATATGTGACAATAAATTAAATGAATATACATGGAGAAATGTATATCAATTACACTTCAATATATACATAATCCTGGTGACTTTACATACATTATATATGTATCTAAAAAAATTGATTTTATCATTAGGTCTGCCACCATTTCTTGTGTTGATGTATACATCATGTTCACTTCTTCTCATACAACTGTAACTTTCATATAATTATACTTGGTATCTATATGCTTGGTTTTAGAATAAAATTTAAGGTCTTTTGTATAAGCAATTGTTGCTTGACTGTCATAGTTAATTGTTACTGGATCAATCTTACTTTGAGTGACCTTAAACTAATCAAGAATCATCTAAGCCACATAGCTTCTTGTACTACCACTGAAAATGTTATAAATTCAGCTTCCATTATAAATAAAGAAACATATGATTGTTTCTTCCCTTTCTATGATAAAGCACCATTATTAAGTAAGAAAACAAATTTAGAGGTAGATTTTATCTTATCTAAAACTCCTTTATAGTTTGCATCTATGTACCCTTGTCTATGTAGGTTGTTTCCTTAATAACATAATGCATAATCAACAATATCTTTTAGATACCTCAATATTCTCTTTATTGTTTTCCAATGTACTTTTCCTATATTTGGCTGATATCTGCTCACCATTCCAACAATGTAAAAAATACATAAGACTTCTAACTACACTAGAATAGGAAATTTGTTTCACTTATTCCCTTTCTTATGGCGTAGTTGGGCAAAACTTCTTGTTGAGACCTTCACCTTTAATAATAGGATTATCTATTAGTTTGCAATCTTAAGTAGGAAATCGGTCCAAAATCCTTTTGAATATAAGTCATTTGAGAAAGTGACAATAATCTTTTTAAACAATCTCTTGAAATCTTAACTCGAAGAATATATGCATCTTCATTCATGTCTTTCATTTCATTTTCATATGACAACAAACTCATAATCATTACAAGCAATCAAAATATCATCTACATATAAAGATAAAATCACAAATTTATTTTTGGATCTCTTGATATATAAACAAAATGGACTTCATCAAGCATATAAAAATCAAATAAAATGATTACGTTATGAAAATGTATATACCATAGCCTTGAAGACTGCTTTAGACTGTAAATCAATTTTAATAACTGACGTACTTTTCATTTTTGGCTTGTCTGAATGAAACATATACGTTGTTTCATATAGATTTCTTCTTCTAATTCTCTATTTAAAAAAGTAGTCTATTCATCCATTTGATGTAATTTAAGATCCAAGCGAGCTATAGATGAATTAAAGTAAACCTCATAACAGGTAAAAATGTCTCATTATAATCGATTCTCTCTTATTATGTATATCCTTTAACCATAAGGCATGCTTTGTATCTTTTGATATTGCCATCAACATTTTATTTTATTTTGAGAACCTATTTGTTCCTAATAGCTTTACACCTATTAGGAAGATCAATAAAGTCTTATACTTGATTCAAGCTTAAATAAGTCATTTCTTCTTTCATTACTTCTTTATATTCTTCTTTAGTAATACCGTTAAGAGCCTCAAGTACATTTTTTAGTTTATCATCTTTTTGTGGGATAATCATGGGAATTTCCCTTTTATTTCAAGATGATGTTGTGGAATCATATCGCGATTAATTTTACATAACCATATTTCATGAGCAACAATTCCATCAACTTATTGATTACTTTCACTCGGATCAAATATGGTAGGTCAACTTTTAGTGTGTTGTAATCTTAACTATCCTTAAGAAAATTGTTCAAGTTTGAGATTACCTCCACTCAGATAAAGTCCCTCTTCATATTTCCACATAATGGAAGCATTCTAATCAAGAGCTTCATATAGAAATAGGTCTTTTCCTATTTCACCCTGCTCTAAAAAGTCGTTTTTCTATAAATGTGACATTTCTTTATTCAAATTCAGTTATACCTTGATTACCTCATTCACCTATGAACACATACCCTTTTGAGTGTTTAGAGTGTCTAATAAAGATATTTTTCTTTTCTTTTAAGCCTAGTTTCCTATATTTATGAGAGAGATCATAGATATAGGTAGCACATCCTCATAGTCTTAAATGCTCCATGTTAGGTTTTCTTCATATTTACAACTCATACGGAGTGTTCGTAATTGATTTTATAGGCACTTGATTAAGTACATAAATGGCTATAAGCAATGCATCACCCCAACAGGTAATTGGTGGATTTGCTTCTACCATCATGGACCTAATTATTTCTACTAGTGTTCTATTACGTCTTTCTACAAAGTCATTTTGATGTGGGATTTGTAGAATAGTTAACTATCTTTCTATTCCTTTTTTATCACACAATATTTTTTAAAACGTTGTCATGTGCGCTTAGCACATATTATTCATATCCAAAGATAAAACGTCATACAGAAAGCTTGGAGAGCATACCCCCCACTCGAAACTAGACATAGAATCAGTCGCCCTACCTATCTTATGAGCAACCTGATTCGCTAATCTCTTAACAAAAGCAGTAGAAATAAACTGATGCTTGTTAATAAGAGCTTTACAATCCTGGATAATCATCGAAAAATAGGAAGGAAAATTTTGTGTGGATGTCAGAAATCTGGTAATGATTTGGCAAACCGTTTCGACACAAATCGAAAAAAAGGAGAGGCTTTTGATCCAGTTTAGGGCTTCTCGAAAAAATAACGCTTCACCAATTAGAGGATCCCTCCATCCCGATATAAGCATTAACTTTCCCGCACAGTTTATCCCTTGACAATCTCAAATCACCATTCCTAATCCATAAGATCCAGAAGATAAAAGTGCCACATCGACATTACACTTAAAATGGTTCGGTTGTGGAGCTTGCCATTTGGGATGAGAGGGTTGATGCGTTGAGGATGTAGTGTTGTTCCTGTATTGAGTAGTCTACCATTCTGAAAGTGTTGTTGTGGCTCTACGAATAATGATGGATGGGTCCTGAGTTTTTTGTTGCCATACAACTTCATTTCGGGTGGTCCACAAATTCCATAAAAGCATGCAAATTTCCTCTTTTTGTGCCTTTGGAAAATCAAACATAATCGATGCAAGCCAATGATGCAGTGTGACAGTAGGAGACACAGTCCAGTCCACCGAATAAACACTCTAATTAGAAGTAGCCAAATCACAATGAAGAAATATGTGGTGCTCATCCTCTGTTGCTTTACTGCATAGTGGGCAACTGTCATCTATGTTAATGTGTCTCTTTTTTAGATTTGCTCTACAGGGAAGGGCATGCCTCAGAATACGCTAGATAAAGAATTTTACTTTACCTGGAACATGCATTTGCCAAATTTTCTCCTATGGAAAACCGATTTCTCGTGACTCTAGATTCACGCCCTCTATGCCTAGGCGATAACCTTCTTTAACTTTGTAATCACCTTGAGTGTTGAGAGTCCACAGCCACTCATCGTTGCGCCTTGAGAAGCTGAGGGGGATTTGGAGAATTAGTTCAGCGTCTCATCGATCAAAAACATGTCTGATCTTTTCTTCATTCCACCGATGGTCCCGAACAAGTTCCGCCAATATATTGAACTTATCAGATAAGTATTGTTGTCTGATTCATTCTTATTATTTTCTTATCTAACTGATTCTCTACCAAATTTGTACACATTATGAAACAATTAAATGCTTCTGATTTGTGAGAAAACAAATAGATATGACCATATCTAGTATAATCATATATAAAGTGATGAACTATATAGCCCCACAGCACATCTTTATATTCATTGGACTAGAAATATCTAAATAAATCGATTGTAATTGATATGAAGCTTGTGTTCCCTTCCTACATAGAGTTCGCGTCATTTTACCAACTAGACCATATTCACAAATAGGTAAATCCACTTGATGTAAATCACCTAAGAGACTTTTTTTTCTTTAATTGACTTATTTGATTTTGACCAATAATCCATAGTCTAGTATTGCATAAAATTGCATCATTATTTGAGTTACTAGATAATGTACATAAAGAATAA
The DNA here is from genome assembly GCA_025629825.1 of Erythroxylum guanchezii. Classification (NCBI taxonomy): domain Eukaryota; kingdom Viridiplantae; phylum Streptophyta; class Magnoliopsida; order Malpighiales; family Erythroxylaceae; genus Erythroxylum; species Erythroxylum guanchezii. Next base: position 7,995,876 of record JAOTAX010000005.1, on the reverse strand, counting down.
CTTACATTATTATTTGAATAAACAAAATCTAGAATAATAAAACCATCCAACATAAATCCATAATCATAACAAATGTGTCCAGGATATAAATTCACTCCACCATTGTAGAAATTTACATCAAAACTAAGTCTTATTAAAACCAACACAGAGACCAAATTTCGCTAAATCTTTGGAGCATACAACACTTCATGTAGGATCAAGGATCGACCATCACACATATCTAATTTACAGGTTCCAATCTGTTATATAACAACCCTTGAGTTATCTTCTACACAAATCCAATGTGTTATATACAAGATTTTTTAGGATTCCACAAAGATATCTCTATCATTTGCTATATGCTTAGTTGCTTTTGAATCTATAATCAAAAACGGATGTGTCTTATTATCATAGTTAAAGCACTTGACTTTATTCATGTTCTGCTTTTTGAAAGGACATTTTCTTTTCCATGCTAGATCCATTTTTCTTCTTTAAATCTCGAGTATAGTGGGTATTTTTTAACCTTTTTTCTGTTGAGGCCTACCAGGATGTTTACGTTTTTTATTCGTAGCTTCAAGTGAGCTAGAACCAAAAGAAATGCCTCGTAGCATCTTCCATCTTCTTGATGCTCTCATTATAAGTCAAATGCACCTCTATATGCTCTCAACTTTGAGGTAATGAATAGATTACAACTTGTACTTGTTGTTCATCTGATAGCTCGTGACTAACATCGCGTAACTCATTTACCATGTTTAACATGTGTCTCAAATTTTTTTGCATTGTGTGATTCATATTTTTCTTATATGTGACAAACTTTATAATATAATGACTGACTTCACTTTTGTCACTAAGGTCCCTCCAAAATGTGTAGCTAAAATGGACCATATGTCCTTAGCAGTTTTATACTTATAAAACTCATGTATGATATTATTATCTATACTACGCAACCACGTAATACGAGCCAAATGTGTTCTTTTTCCTCCATATTTCATAAGTTTCATAGTCCTTTTTGTGTTCGATCATATTGCCTTCCTCAAGAATGTCCATGGTTATGTTTAATGGTTTGAGGGTCTCTTGCTCCTTTAGTACATATTGAATTTTCATGTTCCAAATCTCATAATTGTCACCATTTAATTTCTCATTCTTGTTGAGTTCAACAAAAATATTCTTCGATGAAGTAGTATAACTGAAACAAAAAATTTCTATTAAAAAAAAGTAAAATACATGTCAATGCCATATCACACACACACACACACATTGCGAATAATTAGTTTTCAATTATCTATGAAATAGAAAGAGTACATATGTTCTGAATTATCATTCGTATGACATTTGAATACCAATTGTCGTACTTAAAAAAATGAAAATAACATTCATATAATATAAGTTTTAATAATTTGAACTAAATCAAACTTGAGATTCACAAATAAACATAATTCATATAAAATTATAATTATTTCATTTTTATTAGAAAAATGGAACTAATCAAATTAAATCATTAAAAACTTGTTTCTAAGTCGTATACTCATAATTTCAATTTAATTAGAAACTTATTTTTAATATAATATATATAATGTTTATTTAGAAATTCATTAATTAACTGTGTAAGTAACTCTATAATACCCATGTAAGTTGAAAAACTGAAAGGGGTCGTCGTTTCGCAAACTTTCCAATTTTACCGCGGACGTCTCTAGCACAATCAAAAACAAAAACAATTAAAAACACAATAACAAATAACACCAGAAATTTGGTAACACAATTCGACACATCTTGCCTACATCTGCGGGGCCCTCACCCAACTTAATAACTTTCACTGAAGTTTAATAGATTTACCCAAAGCTTTACTGAGTTGACACCATTCAACCCTTGACACTATCTCTCAACCTCATTTCTCGTGAAATAATTTCACACCTAATCACACTACCGACTCGTGTTAACCTCAACAGATGATTTTCTCAACAGTATTTGATAATAAAGATAAGAAATAAACAACTCAAGTGATCAATCAACTAAAAACAAAATAATAATACACTTGAGATAAAAGAGAATAACAACTTTCCGAAAGGTCAACTCCACTAAAATAAATTTGGAAGTCGTCGCAACAACAATGGGTTGATTCACATAAACACCAACATAAAGCTACAGCTGCACCGATAACATATTCACCAACCAAAGTATACGCAACCCATAAAGAAATCAATTAATAATCGTTGAGCCAATGAAGAATGATTCAGCCAAAAAATCACGCACAATTTCAGAAGACCAAATCTAGAAAATAGATATTAACCCATGGTGTTTATCTCACGAATAACATCTCGCAACACATATAAGCAAGTGTGAAAAATCACAAGATAACTCCCACTGCTTCGTTTTTTATCTAACCCCCACTGCTTCGTTTCTTGTCTAATGCCCACTGCTCCGTTTCTTGTCCAACACCCACGGTATTTTTCAACCACGAAAGCATCAACATGTAGCTTTGTTTTTCAATAACAACTATCGCACACTCTCATCGTTATGCAACACCTAAATGAGGTTGACTTCAGTTATATATAGAGACGTGCTCACAGCCACATGCACACAGACGCAATGTTTTTCAACCCACAATTATACCGCCACTCGTATAAGATATTCTTCAACTATTGATGGAGAAATCTCGCCAATCCAAAATCTCCTACACATGCAGTATGTTACTTGGCTTTAGATCACATTTAACAATTGCCATTTTATAGTGATGATGCAAAAAATCAAAAGCGCTTAACAAATCAATTGCAATGCTTAACCTCTGGATTAGATTCAAGCTTCTCGGCTCTTGTATCCCATCAGTCTTTTCGGTGAAGTGTAGCCACTGTTCCAGACTTCCATTAACGAGTATTCCATAAATCAATAAGGACCCATTCGACTTAAAATTCCCAAAGCTGAAAGTTCCCTGCCCAAAATTCTAGCAGTAAACCTTTTTCCATCAACCACATAATGCACCACACCCATTTAAAATAGAGTTCTATCACCCTTAAACTATTATCCCAAAAATCCATCATACTTCTTCTTAAAATACACATCTATTTAAGATAAGAATTTATAACATCTAGAACATTATCCAAAATAGTTCTTTGAATCTAAGTCAAACAAAGATTATTGGTCACTAACCATCATCCAATTAATATCTTATATGTCCAATTAATAAATAATGTCAAAATTAATTACTTAGATATATAACATATATCCTAACAATAGTAATTGTGTAAGTCTGTGAAAATGCATGTATGCTCGTGTGTGTGTGTGACACGATTGTAAGTCTGCGAAAACACCCAATGACTTATACGGTCGCATACACACCTGTGTAAGTCTGCAAAGACATCTAACTGAGGGTAACAATCCTAGAAATTTCAGTATTTCACAAAACACCACATATATTTTACCTCGGTGGTGGGTGGGTGGTGAAGATAAGTCAAAAATACGACAACGAGGTGATAGGGAAATGGGACAATGGGGTGGCAATGCAAAGGGACAATTGGAGACCAAAGGGGTGGCGAAGGGGGAAGCGTTGAGCTGGGTGATGACTTGCAATTGGTGCTGTGAAGGGGTGACGACTAATAGTGAAGCTGATGAGTGACGGACTGACAATGATTATGAGGGTGAGAGAGAATAGAGAGAGATCAAAGAAGTGAAGACGTGAAGAAAAAGAGAAATATCGTTTTGCTTTAACTTTAACAGAAGTGTAAAATGACATCATTTTGCTTCAACATAAGTGTTTATGGCTAAAAAAGACGTCATTTTGCTTCAACATCATTTTATTGTTGAAGGTAGTTGGGCCTTAGATCAGGCGTTGGCTAAATTTCATTCCCCGGCCTGAGCCCCGTTAACCATGGATTGGACCGGCTGGGTCCAAGTCATATTACCGACCTTACAGGTTATAGATAATCACCAAACAAATATACGATAAGTTGTGGATTAAGACACAATTAACTTTGCCAACCTTACAAATTACTGGTAATCACCAAACAAATATACAATAAGTTGTGGATTAAGACACATTTGACTTAGTTTCAGTATGTAAGGATTAAAGGTAATAGCTATCATGCTGTGTTGTATGGATCTTTTCTTAGTATTTCGAATCTTGGTAAATGGTAATCGCAAGTAATCACTACTGGAAAGACTTTCTTTTTCGAACGACAGAAGCAACACTAAAATTGCCGCAGTAGCTCTTAAGGTCATCACTCATTTCGCTTATTAACAGGAAGTAACGAAAGTGACCACAAGAAAAGATCAGAACTTTAAGTTGGATTCTCATGCCCATTGTTCGTTTCTTCTAAGCAATATTCATTTTCTGTATCTGAATAATTCATACACATGGATGATGGACTCAAAATCGTGGGGGACCTTACACCTGTTGAAGGGCAACCTTCGAATTCCAAGTCTTCCTGATTTAATATATCTTCAGAATCTGATTCACTTGCGGACATGGACAGGCACCCATCTTCAGTTTCTGACACTTCTTGATCAGTGGAATCTGTTTCCACTTTCAAAGGACGGTGGGAAACGACATTGTAAATCTTATTGCTGCTTTCCCTTTCAGATTTCCCTGATTCCTTGAACTCTTCACAGAAGAAAGCAGGATCATTGTTATTTTGACAAGCATAGAGTGAGTTATGCCTGTAGTAGAGTTCCAGTTCCTTCTCTGAAACTGCAATGAAGTGCCTCACGGACTCTAGTGACTGCTCATATTTTGATTTTTCCAGTGCCTGCAAAGTCAAGGAAATTTTAACTTAGTAGGAATTTTGACAGATAGTATATAAAGAAACCTTGCAGGATATCAATCTTCGTCATTAGGAGAGAAAAAGCAACCAAATGCAATGTGAAATTCCCTCCTGTGAAAAGATTTTTAAGAGAATTTCCTTTCTGCAGTTGCATCACATTTCATTCATGCAGATTTCAAAAAGAAAACATTTGGGAAATATGTGAGAATGCGGTAAAGGTCCAAAGCAATTTCCAGAGGAAATGACTTTACATGTCCGTAAACATTGGTGCATAAGATTATAGGCTAAGAAACAACTACTCTAGACTACTGATTTACTGCAGAGGAAATGACTTTACATGTCCACAAACATTGGTGCATAACATTATAGGCTAAGAAACAACTACTCTAGACTATTGATTTACTTCGCCCTTCCCACGTTCAGCATCTTAATCTAGGATTCCAATGCCAAGGGAAGTGAGTGATTGCAAAGCTCATGAATACTGTGGCTAGGAGTTCAACTTTATTAGGTAATTGACACAGTTTCTGTCTTAAGGATAGGCATTTAATTAAATGTAGCACATATTTACCAACTAGTAAGTGGTCAAGATGACATAAGAGTCATGTAATGTCTCTTGTTATCTCATCTCGTTCAAAGAAACATAACCATGAACCTTCTACTTGTCACAAGATTGTAGCTACCCACCCCACTAGCCAAGTGAAATAAAAAGTTTAATATGAGAATCATTTCTCTAAAACTGTTCACAGACTGGTATTTGTAAAAGATCGATTCCATACATTTTAAGATTACAAGTAACTATACTAACCCTCTACTTCACTATATCAACTTATTTGAAGGAAAAAAAAGCAAGATATAAAAGAGGAGAGAAAAAGAACTGCAATGAATGCAAGGGAAATTACTTTTATACTTCTAAGATTGAAGCACTTAACACTCATGGCAATAAAAATGAAGGTTATAGATGTAGAGAGACAAGCATTTAATCAACCAGTTCTATCGCACAATTTGCATTGGGCATGAAAATGACAACAATATACAAAATAATTGAAATAGCAGTGATAGGCCGTTGGTGTTTTGGAAGTTCAAAATCACACACCTTTTTTTTGGATAGTGTATCTATTGGTGACATAACTTCAGGTTGCACATAATCCTTCCCTCTATAAAATATGATGGTGTCATCTCCAATAACCTGTATAGCTATTCCCCCACTTAATCTTGTGATTTCCCGAGCATACTCATGCACCTGGCCAGGTTTACACGGCTTGCAAATGACCTTTACAGTTTCATGTTTCTTCCAATGCATGTGCATGTTAAGGATAAGTCCACCGAATATCCCTCTTCTGCCAACCGGCACATAATTAGATTTTTTCTGGGCCATCTTCTTAAGATAATGTCTCTCTTCACCAGTTAGATAATGTGGATGGACCTCAGGACCCTGAGCTTTAGGAACTTCATAGTGCTTAAGTCTTTCAATCAGTAGGGCCTCCTTGATTTTAGCCTGTATACATGAACACGGTGGAAATTTAATCACTTAAACACCTATGCAGATAAATCTGAGCTTAATAAGAGGACAAGCATGAAGCGGAAACTTTCAAAGGAGTCTTATTCCTGGCAGCCCATTAATTAATAAGCATAACGTGAGTAACATGTGATCATATTGAAGAAGGAAGCTATGAGATAAGATACATCTAACTTTGTCCCTTTGTTGCATTTCCACTTGAAACTTCTTATACTTCCCATAAATACTTCGAGTAGCTAACTCATGGGGAAATATGGGATTACTGATCGTCAAACTCAGTAGTCAGCTTGAAAATTTAAGGGTCCATATTGCAGTTCTTGGTCTGTGGAGATCATTCTATAGTGTTCTCATCACTAAGTGAACCTAATACATGTAGACTTTGTTCCTTACAATAAAGGAAACATAATCTACTGAAGTGCTTCTTAACCCATCATCTTGGATAAGGAAGGCAATTGTAAGAATAAAGCTAACAAGGGCAATCATATTCTGCGGACAATGTAAGCAAGAAGATATTCTTTATACTAAAAGTTTCAAGAGCAAAATCCAAATTTCTCTTACGAAGCACATTAATCAAATTGCCAAACAATTAAAGAGACCTGATATTTTAAGCTATTTAGACCCACTCATTAATCTAAGCAGGGACATCAATTTCCTTTCTTGCAAAATGCGTTCTCTTTTGCTAATGTAATTTCGAGCCCACATTAGATGTATGCTTTACCATATCATTTATGGAGCTTAGTAAACCAGTTTATCATGTGGAATGAGAACTAGTCTGATTGTGGAATAAATTTAGGAATTGCTCCAAATGGCTCCGGTTCTTTCCCTCCTCAATGGTCCAATCTTTTCATTATGGCATTCTGATTCACTTGCTTTAGGAGCTTTTGGATACATTTTTGACAAGTCCGAGGCCCAACTTATGCTAGAAGGTTTGCCAATTATCTTGAGATGATGAAAGATGATAGGGGAAGTAAGAACATTATGGTTTTGAATTTCAACAGCTGGGAAACTGCTGGTAGATCTATTTGTCACTGCACTGACATCCCCTGCAAAGCCGAGTGCTCCATAGTTTGACCAAACCACATTTTTAATGCATAAGAAGAGGAAAGAGCATACTATCCTATTACTGCATCTATATAAACTTGCTAATGCCCTCTAAACACAAGCCCATCTCCAGACATTCATAACGTGTGTAATATCTACATTTTTGCCTATAGAGTCCCATTGTATCTTCCGATATATATGGATAATAATGGGATATAGTTGCAATTTTAAACTTTAAAGTTGATTTTAGTATTTTTGAAAAGAATAATAAGGAAGTAAGAAGAATTGCTCTATTCTCATCAACCAAAAAGAAACAGAACAAATATTTACATGCATTCTAACGCGGTAACCAAAATAAAAAATATAACTATAGTTAACTGACTTACTACTTTACTTCTGCTAACTAAAGCTATTCTAACTGATTCACTAACTACTAATTGTTGAACTAAGGTTATGTTTGGTTGGGGGTTTATTAATAGAATGGAATGGAATGAAATGAAATATTATTCCATCATTTAGGAGGAGGGTTTATAATGAAATGGAATGGAATGGGATGGAAGAGGAGGGTTTCATATTACATCTCATTCCATCCTAAAAAGTAAAAATGAAAAATCTCTGATTTTGGGGGTTTAGGATGGAATGTAAAATAATAAACAACTTTACACTATATTACATTATAAACCTTCCATCCAAACAACATTTCACTATATTACATTATGAACCCTTCTATCCTTCCCAAACAACAATTTTCTAATATCACATCCATTTACATTCTATTCGATTATAAATCATTCCATTCAGGTCCGTTCTATTAAAAAATTTACGTCCAACCAACATAGCCTAAGTATATCAGGTTTAACTTCTAGAAGGGAATATGCTGTGGACGTAGTAAGCAATAAGAGATTCTTTATACTGAAAGTTTCAAGTGGAACGTCGAAATTTATCTCTTACAAAGCACATTGATCAAATTGTCAAAAAGAGCATTACAGAGAATTCATTAATCTTAAGCTAGTTAGACCCACTCAATTCTTACGCCTTAAATCAAAATGTGACTCCAGTATGTAAACAACTGAAACTAAAATAAATCAGTTTGCAACAAATAGAACCGGGAAAAAAGTGAGTGACGCTCACCTTCTCAAGCCTGTACTTAAATCTATCTTCTGCATTGTCGAATCTCTTCTTCTTGCCCTTGACAGTGAGCCTACGCGGGTCCTTTTTATTGGCCGCTTTTCTCTTCTGCTTTTCTCTCTTCCTCTGCATTTTAAATCTCTTCTTCGTTTTCCACTTATCCTTCTTCGGAGGATCAACTTCGTGAATTTCGAACTTGGGTTTCCCCTCTGACATCACAAGGTTCACCCTACCATAGCTCAAGTTTCTAAAATCCCAGCAAGCTTTAATTGGGTTTGGCAGACTAGTGTGTCTAGATTGAGAAAAAACTATTTCTTGGCATTGCAATATCTGCAAACTGCGAATGAAATTAGCAAAGGAAGTGAATAAGAATCAATCTTATGGCCATAAGGAGGATATGAAAGTATTCACAAACATTCCATACCCCGAGTCTCCCAAGAAATACTAACAATTGAACTAAACGGTAGTCTCTTCGTACTTCTCTTGCCACTTCAACTACCAAATCCCAACACTACCAAACCAGCTAATTAAAATATGTATACAAGTAGTGCCCACATGAGAATAGCATAAAAGAGAATACCTGAGAGAGGAAGGTTTTAGAGATGGCAATGGCTTAAGAAGTGAGGAAGCTCTTTGTATGCCACTCAACAGAGCTTTTGCCATTTAAGAGAGGAAGGAGGAGATGAGCAAGAATTTTGACAATGGCTTCGGATTTTGCCGTTAAATTAAACTGTATAGCGAAAGGGAGAAAACGGCGCATAAAAATAAAAGAAAATCCCAACAAAAAAGTGAAATTACAATAAAGCCCCTATCTTCTTCCTTTTCTGTGTTTTTTTTTACAAACAGAAAGAAAACGAAAGCAACAAAGGTGTCAGAAACAATCCTCCATAGTCCGTCCCATCTGTATCCCGACACCCCCTTCCTACAATCGACCCGTCGTTCTCCCGAATATTCATTTTCATCTCAATCGTTGGAAATAACGAACTCCAACACAACGTCGTTTAGCTGCCGCCCTTCTATCCAGTTTCCATCTAAATCGCAAAGCTTCATAACGACGCCGCCCAAACACTGTGAAGTCCTTGCCTCGTTCTTTTCATCATCTGCTTTTTCTTTTTTCTTTTTTTTGTTTTATGTATTTTAAAGACATTTGTAATTTTATTGTTCGAGTTAGTTGGTCTGTTGTGGTAATTGGAACGACATGTGTGTAAAGGTTGTGAATTTCACGATCATACAATTGTGAATTTCGCTTTCTTGATTGCATATGAATGTTTCGACGGCCAATTTTTGTCAAATTTAGGTTGTTTGGAGTGCCAATGCTGGAGCTTACTTGGTCGTGTTTGCTTTGTCTTTATGGGTTTAACATGTCCATGCGCATTGGGTTTATTGGGTATTTTTCATTTGCTTCACTTTCCTCTTCGACAATGCAGATAGAGGGAATCTCGTTGTTAAAGGCTTTGTCTTTCAACTGCAAAACTGCGTGTGCATGAATGATCTTCAATTTTTTTGTTTAAATTCAGCTGGATGTTTGTTGTGGTTTTGGGGCTGTAGCAATGAATGTATGCTTTTCAAATTTATGGACATAGCAGGTCATCAGTGTCAAAATTTGCTGTATCTGCTTGTCCTATCCTTACCCCTTCGGGTCAGTGGGCTGGTATTGATTTCATGGTTTAAGTTTCAATCATGTGTTGCATTTGTAAAAGAGAGGAACTATTATAGGTGTTTATTTAGCTTTTGGTTAAAGGTGCAAAATAATTTTGGGTTGTGGCTTGTGCAAAAGTAATTGTAGTTTGGAGTTTTCTTGGAAGTAAATTATTTGTAGTTTGCCTATGCGCATTTTTGTTTGTTGGATTAGGTCGTACTGTAGGGAAACTGCTTGATTCGTGTTTAGGAATTACATCATTTTCGTCTTAGGTTTTGCAGCTATTTCTATTAAATGATTTCTTTGACTGGTTTTTCTTTACCTTAGACAATGTTTGATGGGTGTGGTAAGATTTCCTTCTTAGTTTGTTATGTGAGGAGTGTTTCTTATCATTATCTTCGTCTTTTTCGCACAGGTTTTCAGCAATTGGGAAGGGTTTTTGAGGCTACCTTAGTGGAGTAAGTACAAGTTTCTCCTGGTCTCAAAGCAATCATTTGGTTTCCTTATATTTGTACTTGTGATGCATATTTGTATGGTTTGGTTCGTGCGCTGTGAAGTCAGACCATTTGAAGATCCAAAAAATTGAAAAGAACCAGAAGGGTGTAGTTTGAACTTCCCAGCGATATTGCTTTCTGGTGTGGAGTATTTTTTGGTGTATAATAAATGAGAAAAGAATGTAGAGCCTCACCAATTGCATATCTTGCTCCTTTTTCTCATATTATGGTGTTATATTTTGCTTGAGATCTTTAATAATGATTAGGACTTCAATTTCATCAATTACTGTTTTTGTTGAGGTTGGTTAGTTTCTTTTATGGCTCTTGCACACTTCTCAAATTAAGTGGTCCTGTCCTCAAACCTTGGACATACTATTGTTCCTTGTTCCAAATAATAAGATAGACTGAGTTTGTGGCTGTGTGAGATATGACCTTTCTTTCTGCATTTTGGCATATGATAAACATTTTATTGACATGATAATAATTCAAATAATCTCTATCTTGATGCAGTGGACTTCGGGGTTGATGGTGACGGTAACACTGAGATAATAGGAAATGCACAGGTGCACAACATTACTATTAAGGCATGTGATGAAAGTGAACTTGGTGCAAGTTCTGTTGAAGGGGAGTTTCAACAGGATGAAGATGATAAAATGGATAAGGAGTCTTTGGATAATGATGCCATTCCTGATGGTATTCCAGGTTTACCTATGGGTCCTCCAGATGAGCCCTATGTAGGACAGGAATTTGAATCTGAGGCAGCTGCACATGCATTTTACAATACCTATGCTACAAGGGTGGGATTTGTCATCCGGGTAAGCAAACTCTCTCGTTCAAGGCGTGATGGAACTGCAATTGGTCGAGCCCTTGTTTGTAATAAAGAGGGCTTTAGAATGCCTGACAAGCGGGAAAAAATTGTAAGACAAAGGGCAGAGACAAGGGTTGGTTGCAGGGCAATGATTTTAGTGAGGAAAGTTAGTTCTGGCAAATGGGTTGTCACAAAGTTTGTGAAAGAGCATACTCATTCCCTGACACCTGGTAAAGGTCGAAGAGATTGTATATATGAGCAATACCCAGTAAGTTCTTGATCTGTTTTCTTTCTAATGTTTTGGAGGAGTTCTTAAAACTAAACTTAATTGGTGCGATCTTAAAATGCTTAGTTCAGTTGCTAAGGATTTTACAGGTATCCCTATGAAAATTACTTTGTTTTTTTACTTACAGACACTGAATTCAACTATGTGTTCTATCTGCCCTGGTTCTTCTTGCTAACTTACGTTTCGATTGAGTTTATGTTTAAAACATCTTTTCTAACATCCTTATTTGCTCAAATAAGTACAGAGAATTTTTAGGTTTACTTGGACAGCTTCTTGTTTGATTGTGCGTTCAAAGGTAGTTCACAATTGCTAATATTTCGTCAAATTATTCTTGAATGCGTTCAAACTGATTCTGAACATTGTGAAGCTATATTCTTGGCATGGTTGGGCAGTGCAAGACTTGTTCTTCTGGACAATTTTTATCAGATTCCCATTCTTGCTAGAGAGAAAGCATTAGTAGGATGAAATGTACTCTTTATAAAGAGAGGGAACTAAAATGAATTTATTGGTTGCTGTATGGGTAACATGGATTTTACCTGGTTGCTATTTTTTAAAGATACATTGTTAAAAAGGATGCTCTTATGATTTTAGATAAAGACAATTCAATTATGTAGGGATTTAGAAGTTTGTTACCAACACACTTGGCATTCTGGAGTTGATGGAATTTGCTGGCCCCCATCTAATGTTTACTAGGTGTCATTGTTATCATGAATACTTTTTTTGGGGGTCTGAAAATACTGGTCCATGAACACGAATCAACCCATCTTTTGTTGTATCAAGTTTTGGAGAGGCTGTCAGAAACAAATCTTATGAACATGAACTGTAGGACTATGACAAGAACTGTATGTTTTAAGGAGGAAATTGAATGATTGGACATTATAAAAGGAAAATGGCTATGTTATTACGGGAAAGCTCATCCCTTCACAACTCAGTTGCACGCCATATATAGTGATAGAATGCCAATTTGGTTTTCTCGTTATCTGTGGGTGGCTATTATTTGTGTGATTTGACAGTTGCCATATGTTAGTTCTCCAAGTCTGTTAATCATTCATGGCGATATTGTTGTATCGATTTGTCTGTTTGTCCACATTTGTCTTCATTGCTACATTCCTTGGATTAATACAATCATGGTCACACTTGACAGCGAATCATCACAACTCAAAACTCCCATGTCTATTTTCCAAGGGTAAGTATTGTTTAAGTTGCTCTGCAACATACAGATACTGCCGCCATTGGGTAGGCTTGGAAACTTTTCTGTTGCCAAGATTGTCACACATGTTTTGCATACAGAGGTGTACATGGGGGATTTCACATTCGCTTTTGCAGCTATGATCCCATCTCTTTCAACCAATTCGAATTTCCCCAATTATCAACTGCTGAATTTTATAATTAGATTGATTAGACTGATATCAAGTAGGTGCTACGAGATGAAGGCATGCATGATTAGATTGATCTTATCGGATCTTTGTTTTTGTCCTTGAACTCTTGCTTTGATCTTAGTTGTATTTCTTATTTTGTTATCACAACTTATTTTAGTCTCCTTTTCTTGGAAGAATGAGCATGACAAAATCAGGGAACTGTCGCAACAGCTGACGATAGAGAAGAAAAGAGCCGCAACCTATAAAAGGCATCTGGAGCTGATTTTCAAGCATATTGAGGAGCATAATGAGAGTTTATCAAAGAAAATCCAGCACATAGTAGAGAGTGTGAGGGATATGGAGACTAAGGAGCAGCAGCAGCAGAATTTTCGAAATAGTTCCAGCAATTTTTGATCCATTCATTTTCCCCAAAGCAGCAAAAATTGGAGAAAGTGTTGTATAGAACTGTGGTTGGGGGTATTGTGTATTCTTATATCTGGGGCTAACCTTGTTCTAGTCTTTTTTAGGTATGTAGGTGGTTATAGTCTATCAAAATGTTCTGATTGATTAGTAACCATATAAAGTATATTTGGATAAGCATAAATGAATGACCTCCTTTTGGATCATAATGGGATGGATGTAAAGAGGGAAGCTATAATCCTGTCATCCAGAAGCTTATCTTCTTGTGGTTGTGCTATAAATGTGGAAGGTCTGTTCTGGGATTTGATTGGAAGACCATAAACACAAGTATGTCCCAAGGAACTGCTCGTCAATTGATAGATACCCATTGCATTCCGTGTTCTGTATAGCTAGCATGTAAATGATTTTGTTCTCTCTATCCTGTTTTGACATTTTTATTTTGTTCTTCTCTTTGAGTTGATTATTTCTCACTGTCAATCACCAACTCAAGTTAGCGGATAAAATCCCAATTGCTCAATTGTAATCAGACTTGAAAACCCTAATGATAGTGAAAATAAATGGTTAATTAAAAACAAATTCAAACTTTCCTCAATTTTTTAATTATAACTTTAATTTTAAAAAGTAACTTTTAATTTTTTTAATTCTAGCTCAAACTTTAAAAAGTAATAATAAAATATTTAAAATTTTAATTTTCTTCAATTTTAATCCCAGATTATCTGTTGTTCTCCCTTAGCGCTTTGTTATCTGTTTATTCTTTTGACGTCTCAAACTACTCTCGCATTATAGCGTACTACTCCAGTAATCTCTTTGTTTTTAATTCGTTCTTTCGATGCCCTTAGTCTAAGGGTGATGAGATTGTGCAATCTGAAAATCAAAAGGTGAAGGTGTCGAGAGAACAAACTAAAAATAAAAGGAAAAACTAAAATCAAAGTATAAGGTTATCGGGGCTACATAATCTAATCTAGATTGTTTTTAAACAATGACGTCGTTTTAATTGTGTAATTAAACGACGTCGTTTAATTAAACTTTATTTGTTATGTTAATTTTAGCTGACGTGTATTAATAATTAAAGTTTTTGAAATATGTGACAAATCACGTTAACAAGCTTAACGAGAATATTAACGTCGAGCTAAAATTTAAAATTTTGAAATTTTGAATATTTTATTGCCATTTTTTTAATTTCGAAATAAAAAATAAAAAATAAAAAAATTTAACATTTTATTTTTATTTTTATTTTTATTTTTATTTTTTAAACCTCGAATTATAATTAAAAAAACTCATAAAAGTTTAAACTTTTTTTTAATTAAACCAAAAATAAATTTAAGGTCTTTAAACGAAAGTGAAAACGTGAAAAAGAAACAAACTTTAAACCAAAACCTCTCCATTGACCCATAATTGCTGAAAACGAAGGAAGCGGCTCAAACCGAACCTAACAGCATTGGACGATAGGGTCCTGCTGGACGTCCGAATTGTGGATGGAGAAGCAAAAGGGAGCGGTTTAGTTTTTAATTTGTTTTATAACCCCGTATTTCAGCTCCTATCGGTTTATTGACAATTTGAACTCCCAACTTCTGTAAAGCCGCATTCCCAACTTCTGGGACGAAACCTACCACTCCGCCAATCCTCCCAAGTCGCCGCCGTCTATCCGCGGCACCTCACCGGTAAACCAACTCTCTTTCTCTCTCTTCGGCAACCCACATCACTCTAGCTTTCTTCGTTCTCACCATTTGCTTGTTTACTTTTCTTTCTTTTGTGTATGTTTGTGCTTTATTTTCTTCTTGTTTAATGTGTTTTACTAAGATAATTATAGGGACTTCTGGTTTTGTAATAGTCAGACTACTTAGGGACAAGGGTTTGCGCTGATTTTGTTTGGGGTGCTTTCTCTTTTTCTTCTGTTTTTTCGTGTTAGGAAATGGTTTCTAAAACGGGGCCTTACCTCTCAGAATCTTCACTGTACTATGTGATGGTTTGCTGGCTTACATGTTTCTTTGATCGTTGAACTTGCTCCAAAAAGATTTCGTTTTTCTTCATATTTAATAAGAATTTGAATAATTTTTAGTCTTTGTGGGTTACTAATTTGCATGTCCATATAACTCCTGGCTTTGGGGTTGAATTGCAGGTTTTACTTGTTGTTCATCAAAATGAAGCAATTAATAGCTCTAGGATTTGAGGGTTCTGCCAACAAGATAGCTGTTGGGGTTGTTACCTTAGATGGGTCGATTTTATCGAATCCTAGGCACACCTACATTACCCCACCTGGCCACGGATTTCTACCACGTGAAACTGCCCAACATCATTTGCAGCACATTCTTCCATTAGTTAAACAAGCTCTGGCTGATGCAAAGTTAACCCCTGGAGAAATTGATTGCCTCTGTTACACGAAGGGACCTGGGATGGGAGCACCGTTACAAGTTTCTGCTATTGTTGTTAGGGTTCTTTCACAGTTGTGGAAGAAGCCTATTGTTGCAGTTAATCACTGTGTTGCTCATATTGAGATGGGTAGGATTGTGACTGGAGCAGATGACCCTGTTGTATTGTATGTCAGTGGTGGGAATACACAGGTAATTGCATATAGTGAAGGAAAGTACCGAATCTTTGGAGAGACTATTGACATTGCTGTAGGAAATTGTTTGGATCGGTTTGCTAGGGTCTTGCAGCTCTCAAATGATCCAGCTCCTGGATATAACATTGAGCAGGTATACTGGCTTCAAATTTTCGTTTTGAGGAATTCTTGTTTTCACTGTTCTTTAGTAGAGTTGACTGAGCTTAATTTGTTTGAACTTAAATGAGCCATATGCCATTTACACCATGCAGACTTCATCAAGATTAATCATTGTGGATTTAGGCTTTATTTGGCCCTAAACATGTTGTTCATTTAAAAAAAGTTGGCGCCCATTGTTATGTCAACTGTATGGCCATATAGCTTTGGATTAAGGGAATAAAAGGAAGAAAAAACCCTAACCATTATTCAAAGAAAGTGGTGCTGTTTGATGTGAGTCAATAACTTGCTATTATTGGGCCATACTTGCTCTGATTTTATGTCATGATCGAGTTATTGCTATTTGTACATCTCTTTTTGAGTAATCTATTGGGGTTGTGAGTACTATGTACTTCGATTTTGTATGCTTATTTGAGATATTATGAGATTAAAAAATGTGTTCCTTGATACTGTTTGCTGCTAGTCATGTTTGTGTTATTTTGTCAAATTCTCTGATCTCACCTGTAAAAGTTATATATATTCTTCATCAGCTTGCTAAGAAAGGAGAGAAATTAATAGACCTGCCTTACGTTGTTAAAGGAATGGATGTTTCGTTCAGTGGAATATTGAGCTATATTGAAACTACCACTGAGGAAAAGCTCAAAAATAACGAGTGCACCCCAGCAGACTTGTGCTACTCTCTGCAGGTAAAATTATATCAGGAATCATGAGCAGGCACTGTTGTTACAAATCCATGCCCAAAGGACACATACATATTGATGGATGTAATCATATGATATGGTACAGGAGACGGTGTTTGCGATGCTCGTGGAGATCACAGAACGTGCAATGGCACATTGCGACAAGAAAGATGTTCTGATTGTTGGTGGTGTGGGTTGCAATGAGCGTTTGCAGGAGATGATGAGAATAATGTGTGGTGAGAGGGGTGGGACACTGTATGCCACAGATGAGAGGTACTGCATCGATAATGGAGCTATGATTGCATATACTGGCCTTCTTGCTTTTGCTCATGGTTATACAACTCCATTGGAGGACTCTACTTTCACCCAGAGGTTTCGTACTGATGAAGTTCATGCAATATGGAGAGAAAAACAAGGGTCAGCTCCTCCTAGGCCTTAGGAGGAGGAATTGCCGAATTGCTGTGTCTTATTACCTTTGTATTTTGTTAGTTAAGATTGATGTTAGAACCTGCGAACATACATGAATGAACTTTGACCAAGTTAACCAGAGAACATATTGTAGTTAAGGTAAGTCAACGGGACGACTCTGATTTGATTCAAAATGTCGTTTTGAACAGTAGACGGCCTGAAGTTAATAAGCCAGGTTCAGGTTTACCGAGCTTGGAACACAATTTTCTAAAAAATGACCAGTGGGTTAGGCTCGGGTTTGGGTTTCCCAGATTTGATCTAGCCCAAGGCTTAATAACTATAACAAGAACGACTTCATTTTATAAGGAGGTCGGGAAGAATTGAGTTGGGCTCAAACCGGGTTGCTTCTGGCCCGGTCAAGCCTTGGCCATCAAATCTTACGGCATTTAGGTTTGAATTTGATTGAGAAAAGCAACACTTTCGTATTTATAATTTTATACGCTTACTTTCTTTGCCTACCATTTTCCGGAGGCTTCTGTATTCATGTTCTTCCGAGCAACTCTCAAGCCATGACTCCCCCAATCGACGATCTCAACAACAATAACCCTAAAAAACCAGTCTTCTTGACCAAAGCCCAGCGAGAACAATTAGCACTTCAACGCCGCCAAGAAGAGATCGAACAGCAGAAGAAGCATCAGGAACTCCTCCTCTCCCAGCTTTCCCGCCCCTCCAGCTCCGACAAACCCTCCGACTCTGACCACCGCCGCGACCGCGAACGGGAACGGGAACGGGAACGGGACCGAGATCGAGATAGGGACAGAGAGCGTGAGAGAGACCGCGCCGCCCGCGACCGACAGTCGGAGCGACGGAACCGCGAGAGGGAGCGGGAAGAGGAGGCGAAAGCTCGGGAGCGAGCCAGGTTGGAGAAATTGGCGGAGCGAGAGCGTGAAAAGGAGCTTGACTCGATTAAAGAGCAGTATTTGGGATCGAAGAAGCCTAAGAAGAGAGTGATTAAGCCTAGCGAGAAGTTTAGGTTTTCGTTCGATTGGGAAAACACTGAGGACACTTCTAGGGATATGAATTCCTTGTACCAAAACCCACATGAGGCTCAGCTATTGTTCGGAAGAGGGTTTCGGGCCGGGATGGATCGGAGAGAGCAGAAGAAACTTGCGGCCAAGAACGAGAAGGAGCTGAGGGAGGAGATTCGAAAGAAGGAGGGTGTAGAAGAGAAGCCTGAGGAAGCTGCTGCGCAGAAGCTTCGAGAAGAGGCTGCTGATATGTATGATACTTTTGACATGAGGGTTGATAGGCATTGGTCGGAGAAGAAGCTTGAGGAAATGACCGAGAGAGATTGGAGGATATTTAGGGAAGATTTTAATATTTCGTACAAGGGTTCAAAGATTCCCAGGCCGATGAGGAGTTGGGGAGAGAGTAAATTGAGTTCTGAGTTGTTGAAGGCTGTGGAGAGAGCTGGGTATAAGAAGCCGTCTCCGATTCAGATGGCTGCTATTCCCCTGGGGTTACAACAGAGGGATGTTATTGGGATTGCTGAGACTGGGTCTGGAAAGACTGCTGCTTTTGTGTTGCCTATGTTGACTTACATTTCGAGGTTGCCTCCCATAAGTGAGGAGAATGAGGCTGAAGGGCCTTATGCTGTAGTTATGGCTCCGACTCGTGAGCTTGCTCAGCAGATTGAGGATGAAACTGTTAAGTTCGCACATTATTTGGGCATCAAAGTTGTGTCTATTGTTGGTGGACAGTCGATTGAGGAGCAGGGCTTTAGGATTAGGCAAGGGTGTGAGGTTGTGATTGCGACACCAGGTAGGCTGCTTGATTGCTTGGAAAGGCGTTACGCTGTGTTGAATCAGTGTAATTATGTTGTGCTTGATGAAGCTGATAGGATGATAGATATGGGTTTTGAGCCTCAGGTTGTTGGTGTGTTGGATGCAATGCCTTCCAGTAATTTGAAACCGGAGAATGAAGATGAGGAGCTCGATGAGAAGAAGATTTATCGCACAACGTATATGTTTAGTGCTACCATGCCACCAGCTGTGGAGCGGCTTGCGAGGAAGTACTTGAGAAACCCTGTTGTTGTTAATATTGGTACTGCTGGAAAGGCTACTGATTTGATATCGCAACATGTTATAATGGTGAAGGAATCAGAGAAATTTCCGAGGTTACAGAGGTTGCTTGACGAACTTGGTGATAAGACTGCCATTGTGTTTGTTAACACGAAGAAGAACGCAGATACGATTGCCAAGAATCTGGATAAGGCTGGATATCGAGTGACAACTTTGCACGGTGGGAAGTCTCAGGAGCAAAGGGAAATTAGTCTTGAAGGTTTTAGGACGAAAAGATATAATGTCCTTGTTGCCACCGATGTTGCTGGTCGCGGTATTGATATCCCTGATGTCGCCCATGTCATTAATTATGATATGCCTGGGAATATTGAAATGTACACTCATCGTATTGGAAGAACAGGTCGTGCTGGAAAGACAGGTGTGGCTACTACATTCTTGACTCTCCACGATTCAGATGTCTTTTATGATCTCAAGCAAATGCTTATTCAAAGCAACAGTCCTGTACCTCCTGAGTTGGCAAAACATGAGGCTTCGAAGTTTAAACCTGGATCAATTCCTGACAGACCTCCTAGGAGAAATGACACTGTTTTCGCTCATTGAGGGTTTGGGAATGAAGATTTACGGGGTGAAATCTTTTGATCATGGAAGTACACAAGGAGCAAAGCTTGCAATTTTTGGGATCTTAATTCTCAATAATCAGAAGTTTTTCTCTTCTCTTGTTAATTAAATTTACTTGTGATTCGCCTTTACACTGTTTACGCCTTCTGACTTCTAGTGATTGTAAGATTTCATGACAGTATTGAGGACTTCCAGTTACATATTTTATTTATGCTCATAACTATGTAATTCTCTAGGTTAGCTGACATTCCCAAGATATAAACTCCCCACATCTTTGGCTATGATGATAAGAAAGAGCCCGAATAAATAGTTGGCTAGCAAATCTGGTGCTAGATTATTAGCTTATCAGTTTTTTCTGGTTGAGCTAAGCTAGGGCAAGCCATGGATGAGCTTGATGATGATGAATAATAAGTAATTTAACATCCAACTTAGCACTTGATACAAAAGCTTTTACTGTAGATATTTGAGAACGAAGCTGAAAATCTTGATTTAGGGTACGGATGTGGTGAGTGGGTCAGTTCTTGGTTTGAGCCATTAGGAAGCTTATATATGGGGAAAAAGGAAAAGATATTGGTAGGAACCATATGAATTTCATGGAATAACATAGATGGCAAAAGATTCAGAACCAAGAGGCAAGCATCACAAATACTGTATTATACATGTTTATCTTTTATTTGTCATCTTCTTGGTATGGCAATGTTTGCCCCCTTTATCATTCTGATTAAGCTTGTCTTCTGTCGTTCATTTTTATTATGGGATGCTGCCCCATGTCCCTTTGTATTGGTGCCTGTTTTCTTCATGTGGTAATTTTCTGGATATACATCAAGTGCGGATGGTCTTTGGTCCCGGTTGAGATTTTGGTTAGTTTGCGTTATCTCTAGCTACTATTTTAATAGCTAGAAAATAAGTGGAATTGTTTACTGATGGATTAAAAACTAATTGAGAATTCTTGTGAGCAACACATACTTATGGGGCGTTTGGTTTGAGAGTTTGGGAATGAAGGAATGGAATAATTGCAAAAAATAGTGTTTGTTTTGGGGTTTTCAATTCCAAGGGAATGGATTCATTACATTAAATTTGGGAATCCACTAAACCTCCAAAGGGGGTGGGTATCAAGTTTTCATTCCCATCTAGTGGTTATTATTTATACCCCTCCCTCACATGAGCAAT
>JAOTAX010000005.1:7908739-7920529 GCA_025629825.1 Erythroxylum guanchezii | reverse complement strand
AGGAAAAATCGCAATATACTTGATTTTAAATATTTTGTCATTATAATTAGGGTGCATAAATTAAAAATAATTGTTTAGAATATACTTAAAATTTGCTATAAAACAAATTTTTAACAAATTTTTATTTCTTAACATTTTTAATAAACTAACCACTATCAATGGTAATGGTATTCATTCCTTCATCTTAACCAACCACCATAATTATAATGATTATATCTATTCTCATTCCTCACTATATTCATTCCTATTCCTATTTCCATTACTCTTTATGAACCAAGCGCCCCCTAAGTCATTAAAAAAATAATGACTTAATAATATAAATACTCGCTAAATTTATAAATATGTAGATAAAATTAAATAAAAATAAATTGGAACGTTTGAACGAAAGCAGGTATTCTAATCCTTTTTTTATATGATAATGTTTTTAATGTTAATTTGCTAATTTTTTATTAATCCCTTTAAATTAAGAATTTTATTAAATTTTATCGATAAATCTCAAATATAATATTCAAACCAAATAAACAATGTTTTATAGTGAATGTTTAGTTTAAATCCATGTAATGAAAAGTTAAATAGTGCTTAAATATTTATGATTTTTTAATTTAGTAATTAATCTTTTAAAACTTGTATAAATTTTAATAAATGATTTTTTTTGCTAATATGGTATATAATGCCATGTAAATGTTTATTTATTCATTATATCAGTAAAAATAATATTTTCATCAATTTTTTATAAAATTTAAAATATTAATAACTGAATATAAAATTTTAAAAAACGTGCGAATTTATGGAGATGACATAAAAATTTTAATATAAAATAATTAGTAGACAAAATACAAATACAGACATAAACCATTTTAATTTTCACGACAAGCAAAACCACGACTTGGAGTGGAAAATGAAGAAAAGGGGTATGAGACTAGACGGGAGAGACAGAGACACATGTAGAGTTCCATGGTCATACGTCATTTTCAACCATGGTTAGTTCAACGCACCTCTCTCGAGTCACTACTCTCTACTCCTCTCTTCTTCTTCTCCCTCTGCCATGGGTTGGATATTAGCTGTCAAGTAAAAAGAAAGCCTAATTCCAAAACTCATGAGGAATGTTGTTTCCGAAAACAGGGAGAAAAAAAAATGTTAATATTATGAATTACACAAACCTTACCCTATAAAAGACCTTTCCGTAGGCCTCTTAGCTTCCCTCTTCAAACTTCCCACTTTCAGACTTTTTGGTACTCTTCTGTTCTCTGCTCTCTTGCTTGAGCTGCTTCGGCCAGACGTCGACCAGCTTTTGTATACAGTGTCTTTCTTCAGCTATTGGATATCTACTGATGACAACTTATTTCTGATTGCAAACAAAACTTTTCTTTGTGGAGTTAAAAGGGTGTCTCTTTTTCCTTTTAACTTGTCTATCGCTTTTATAAGCAAAACAGAAAAAAGAGTTCACTAACTTAACCTTGCGAAGTTTCCAACCTTCAAGACGCATAAACAGACAAAGCTCTAACAAAAAGTTTAAGGCTTTACTCGTACTTGGTGTGTATGTATGTGTGTGAGAGAGAAGCGGCTTTTGGGTTGTTTGCTCTTTGACAAGAACTTCAATTAGAGCCATTTCTGGGTTCCACTTGGTTGTTAGTTGAATTCGTGTGATTTGGGACAGGGGTATTGACGGATATCAGGTACAAGGTTGAAGCCTTCATTTCTTTTGAGCTGCTCTGGCAATGCAGTATCTGACTTCTGGGTGAGTTCTAAACCTTTTTATCTCCTTTTCGACTGTTTTTCCCTTTTGGAATTGTATCTAGTTGTTTACAAGGTAAAACATAAACAAGTTTCTTTCTTTAGTTTTCCGAGCATTCTAGCTCTTGAATCTTCTATCTTATTAAAGCTGCTTGCTTTTTCTTGAGCTGCTTAAAGTAGAATATTTGTGATATTCAACGCATCTGAAGTTAAGTTGAGATATATGGTTAGATTGCATTTGCAAATTTGATTCATTGAATGCCCTCTTTCTTGCATTCTATGAACTTTCAATATGGCCCCACAATCTATCTTTTGTTATAAATTCTCCTTGCTATTTAAAACTGTCTTTGCACATCTCTCTGTTGGTGCAATTTCAACACTTGGATTAGCGTGTGCTTGTTGAAATGATCTGCTTTGCATTTTTTTTAATAATTCGATTCATTATAAGGATTTGTTAAGAAAGACCCACAAGTTACTCATTAGTTGGTGCCGTGCAATACTTTATTTCTTAACTAAAGATTACGCGATTGTGTGCCTCATTGAATCACGGAGATATTGTCTGTTTCGGAGCATACAATAGATCATTCTGGTGTTTCCATAATATTTTTCGTATGCTTTTGTTATTGCAGCTTTTAAGTTAAAATCTGACCAAACCAGTACGTGTTTTCATATTCAATTAGTTCTCCGAATTTTACTTGCACCGTGTAAGCTACATGCGACCTGTGAATGTTGTATGAGCTAGACAGGGAGATCACATAAAGTTCTGGTGTAGTACCTTGGATGCTTCCTAGTTCTTACACCTTAAACAATCTTGTAGTATGGTATGGTCAACCGTAATCATCTATTCATT
Source organism: Erythroxylum guanchezii (assembly GCA_025629825.1). Lineage (NCBI taxonomy): Eukaryota > Viridiplantae > Streptophyta > Magnoliopsida > Malpighiales > Erythroxylaceae > Erythroxylum > Erythroxylum guanchezii. Next base: position 7,917,945 of record JAOTAX010000005.1, on the reverse strand, counting down.
TGGTGTCGCTACACGGGTGTGCGCGTGTTCTGTTAAAGGAATTTTGGCGTATTCATAGAAATTCTGGGTGGGATCCCTCATCAGGCCCCTACCTCATATTGGGGTAGAAGAAAACCACATTTCTGAAGTAGGACCAGATCATCATACATTTTGAAGACATCTGTTCAAGAACTTTTGACTTCTTCCTTTTTTTGCTCTCGTTCCTTTTCTTTCTATATGGTAACAAAAAAAAGAACTAGTTTTGTTTTAGTAAAATCTACTGGATTTACTTATGTCACTCTGCTTTACAACAATTAAAGATCTTTACTTGGTACCGGAACCTTGTCTTTACCGTGGACATAAACTAGTTCATCTTTCTAAATTCTTGTATATTTACGACAATTAAAGATCTTTACTTGGTACCGGAACCTTGTCGAGAGTATTATGTGAAAACTGTGATCAGTTGAGTCATCTGTTTTCTGAAATTTGAAATGTACCGCTGGCCTGTGGTACCTATTGAGTTGGTTTTCGACTGGTGATTGCATTTGCCTTAGTTTCCAATCAGTTTGGTAAATTGTTTACTGTTTGTGTGCAGGGAGAACAAAAGATAAAGAATTACAAAAGATGATGGAAAACAAAAGAAGCCCTTGCTCACTGGATCAAGGCAGCCTCACTTGTCTTGCAAGCAAACGACACAAGGCTGATCTTTCCATCTCCCCTAAGGTCTCTTCCTTCTGCCCTCTTATCCTTATGTTTATAGTGAACGTTTCTCTGCTCATTTTGTAATGTAACTAGCAAGGATAGTGAAGTTTGTGGGGTCAAGAATATTTATCAATATAGGTTAAAGTATTTTGCTTCAGTAAGCCTTATCCAACCATTGATTTTTATGTTTATGATATTGCCATGAAACGCTTCAATACAAGCAATCGTTTTGGGTTCAATGAGTATGTAAATGAAAGACAAGTAAGAGTAGGTTATCATCAGGTACCTGAATTCAGTTTGCTAATTGGTGGTTTTTAGATATATTCTTATTTTGCATACCATACATTCCAAGTCCCAATTTTTTTCTCTGTATTTACCGGTATCCCGGTCTTGTTGTTGTGCAAAAAAGTTTTGTTCTCGTACTTGCCTAATGTTCTGGTTTGACAATAGGAGAATAAAGTGAAGCTTGGTGAACGAATAACAGCTCTACAGCAGCTTGTTTCGCCATATGGAAAGGTAACAAACTGTATACAATTATTTTAACTTGATGTCTCTATATTCTCAAGTTTGATTCAAAGGCCCTTTATACTTAATGCAGACTGACACTGCGTCTGTCCTTTTGGAAGCTATGGAATATATCCGATTCCTTCATGAACAAGTTAAGGTTTGGCTCCTCTTACTTGTTTTCCTTCTACTTGTACATTATATTCTCAAGCAGGAAGGAAACATTTGCATTTCAGATTGACGATAATGGAAGGGTCTGAAGACATGAATGTTGGTAGGAAAATTAAAACGTAAATACATAATTGCAATTTGCTCCTCTGAGAAGAACTTCAATGACATTAACAATACTGCATTAACGATTGTGGCTAAAAAATTGCCAAGTCTGTATCATCCTTGTAGTCCCGAGGCTGTGTATTTTTCAGCTCTCTAATTCTTCGGTCAACGTCTCCTTCCATCTCATAGAAATTGCTTCTTTTGGGATGGTTTCAGGTGTTGAGTGCTCCATACCTCCAAAGCACTCCTCCAGCTCAAATGCAGGTGAGCATCAAATAGACGTAGCAGACCAGTATCTATCTTGTGTTCATATTCATTGCTTGATGCTTATGACTCACGGAAATAGAACAAGAGTGGCAGTTTAACTGATATCCTTCAGTTTCTCAGATGTGAGCCTTTATTATTTTATTTACCCTGTTGCGCCATAATCGTTCCATTACTTGATTGCAGGATTTGGAGCAATACAGGAGTCTAAGAAGCAGGGGGTTGTGCCTTGTTCCAATCACCTGTACTGCAGGCATTGCCCGTAGCAATGGTGCAGATATCTGGGCGCCTATTAAGACATCCCCTAAATTTGACCCGTCTATGTCACAGTTCCAATGAGACAGATCATGGTTCAGACATCCTTTTCCAAGATCGTTCATGTTCTGGACGAGGTTGTGTAAAGAGTAACCAACTGATTTTTGTTAGGCTGATGCAACTCCGTAACAAGAATTTTGTTGCACACAAATTCATGCTTCGCATGTTACTTATCCACTCTACTAATGGAGATGGAATCTAGCCATCCATTAGTGGGCATTTGCCTTCTGAATAGGTGAAATGTAAATTTCCAAAACTATAATTTATATATGGTGATCCACCAAAATGGATCAATTAATACATACTCCTTCGATTTAATTGATGTCTACTGACTTAAGTGTATCACGCTCTAGCATAAGAGTTGATTCCTCCAAAGTGCTTGAATACTCTGCAGCAAATAAATCCTGCTTATAATGGACAAACAAGATTAATTTTGGTGGAGAATTGAAAATGCAGTATTTTAACAGTAGGGAATTGGTCCTGTTCTTCAATGCAACCAACAATTTCAGGACAGAACCAACATCCTCATGCAAACCAGAAATTATAAACTATAGTCATCTCCTAGCTGTAATAAAACCTTGTTGATGTTGTCTGGTTCAGTATTCTTTAACATAATGACTTAAAAAGCTTTGTTTCCGTACATGGAGTTTTTAGGAAAAGAAAAAAATAAAATTAACGACTAAAGATATTCATTTTCTTTGTTTAAGATAAAATAGTTCGTAGTGATTAGGATACTTCTGTTTTACTGGTCTCGTGATTAAGATGCCTTTGTTCTTATTATGGTGCTGATTAGGCTGATGACTCATGTACCTTGTACCAGTGCTCTTGGACTCAAAAAAGGTGGATTGTCTACCCCAGACGCCCCACATCCCGACCCGACAAAGTAGTGATGGGTAAATTACAGTTTGATCTTAGACAACTTTTCGAAAAAACGGCCCAATATTTAGTGCGCACAAAGAGCCACCATATTAGACTTGTACCAGTGCTCTTGTTTTATCATGATGGCGGAGCGGTGATTACGATGACGATTCTTTCTACAGCCTGAACTCAACGTTCACATTTTATTACTTATAGAAGTGATTTTACAAGTATTCTTGCGCAATGTTGATTTTGCTTCTGCAGTTATGATGATTAGCTATACAATTTCCATGATAGGTTGATACATTTCAACCAATGCTTAGAAAAATTTTCCAGGTTGCCAATTACAGAAAAGATTCCTCACTCTTTTCTGGGTTTTTCCATTTAATTTTCTTTTCATTTAATATAGTTCTTCTCTTCCCTAAAGCTTTCCTGATCGGTGATAAACATCAGGAAAACATTTGGACTCCTCTCACCATTTCAGTTAAAAGAATAGAGAAATGCAAATGAAGAAATGAAGAGAGGAAAAGAGAGAAACGCAGTGTAATGCCAACATTTAAGAAATGCCAATTCAAGTCTGCCCTTACAACCAAGCGATGGATGACTTGTTTCAGAACCTAAGACTGCCATTTAACACTGGAATTGTAGGGATGCCTCTCCGGGCATCTGAAATTGATTCGACCCCTATGAAGGGAAACTCTCACGTACCCACTTTCTTTTCTCGGGCCTAAGTGAAAATGAAAGTGAAGTGGTGGGCCTACCCTTCCCAACAAGGGGTATGCTGGGATTTGCGTATAGCAGCACCTTACGATGTTTAACACTGGAATTGTACAAAGGAACACCTCATGTTCTCTTCCAAGATGAGACAGGGTGAAGTCACAGAATGCAAACACAAAAACCGACTCCTATAGATTTCATCAAAAGGAACGCCTGTAGTTCTACCAATAAATTGAAAGAAATAAATGATATAAAAAGAATCAACACCTTCAAATGTTTTCAGCTGCTATCTTGTGTTACAGAGGGAGGGGAAAAGGGTTTGTCACTTTCATCAGAAGAAGCATGTGAACTGATGTATGCACGGGCCGATTCTAACATCAATTCTACCTCTTTCTTGTACTGCATATGGTAAATAGAAACATTCTCAGAATAAATTATAGAGGTTTTAAAGGTTGACGGAAAACTGAAACCCAATAAAATTAATTTCATGAACGCAATCAACTAAGGTAAGAGGAGAAAAAAAGTGTTATTCCTTAAAATTGACCTAACCTCATTTACGGCTCCTGTTCTAATTTTTGATTGCATCACACACCATTTCTTGAAATGTGCACCTGTAAAAATGTTCAAATAGAAGTTCCAACCATTGCTAAAGAAAAATATTCCAGAGTAAAGATGTTTTATACACTCATAAAAGAGTAGATGGGCGTCAACAATGATATCCAGAAAAGTTTATGGGAACAAGATAACAAGAGTAATGCTCATTACGTCAAGACAAGGTGACTGAATTCCTACCGACTTTTATAACCATCATAGATGATTTTTCATCTTTGGTCTCCATTCTCCATCGGCAGTGAATCTGGTGGAGCATCAGCAATAGAAACTAATTAGATAAATATCAGCACTAAACTATCTTAGAAATTTTGACCTAACAACCTGAATAAAGGAAATAAAAAGAATGATGATCACAAATTTTGTCAGCCATTAATTAACCTAAAATTCTTCCCATCCTAAGGACAGTTAAAAATTAATTACAAATCATGATTTGCATGTTGTTTTGACAAACTTCCACTGGGAGTAAGAAAAATTTAGGTTATGCTTTACGTCTTAACCACTCCTTTAGTTTCTTCTCACATCATATAGATGCATCTTATAACATGTACCTCAAAATATGATCCAAATGGAACATCATGTGCCTGTTGCACCGTTTCGAATACCTAACGAAGTGACAGTTACATCATAAACACATTAAATATTTAACAAACAGAAAAATAAAAAGATTCAGATTGTAATGTATCAAAGATGGAAAACTGATCAAGAATGTTAAAGGATTAATGCAAAACATAAATAGAAGACCAGAAAGTCCCACAAGAGTTTTCTTATCAGTTGATAGAACAGTATGCTGATATTCTGTCATCGCTGTGTCAGGAGGGCACATCGGACTATTACATTTTGATCTGAATTTTATCTCTCTCACTTGACCATCATACTCATCCGCAACATGCCACTGTGCTATCTGGAAGGGGAAAAAATTTGTAAACGCACACAAAACAAAAGCCTTCACAGATAATTCATACAATCCTTCTATCAAACTTCACCTCCATTTTCTGGATTGCGAACCATACTCAATGAAGCCAGCTAGTATAATCACAACATAGCAATGAAAGATGATATAACAATAATATGTCTCTACCCGCATCTAAAATAGGAAGTATATTATAAACTTAAATCTAAATGAAGCTAGTAACTTCAAGTTAAAAAGAGGAATTTCCACAAATTAATTGATGAAACAAAACAACTCAATGATCTAATCAGGGGTTTTATTCATCAACTTTGAGCAATCTGCAAAAGAACCACCAAGTCTCTCAATAGCTGTGCCCCCACATAAAGTCAGGCCCAAATAGGAGAACCTAAAAGGAAACAGATGGATATATATTTGCGGTGGTATTGAGGATGTGATGCAAAAGAACTTAAAGTATATAGAAGAAATAAAAGAGGAAAGAGTAGTCAACCACAAGTCCTAATTTGGTGGGACGAGGATTGGCAATTGAGTTGACATCAAAGATAAGGATGAAATTCATATTGCATTAGGATTCCTTATTAGATAGGAAGTAGTAGTATTATATTATTCTATTTTAGATATGTTATCCTAATTCAATAGGACTTATAGAATTTCTATTATAGTAGGATTTAAATTAGAAATCCTTTTCCTACTAGAATAAGGATTCTAAGAACACTATATATATGTGCTTAGTCTTTCATAAATGAGAGGCAATCTGGAATTTTTCTACAACTTGGGAGTTTTCAATTAGAAGGTGTGATGCTTTCTTCTAAGAGTGATTCTTAGACCCTATGAGTGATTCCTAGACTCTAAAAGTCATTCCTAGTTTCCTACCTCCCATTCTTTGTGTTCTTTCCTAAAATTCTAGCCATCTAAAACCTATATTCCAACCATATTAAACCCTAAAATCCTAAGCCTACAATTCTGGCAATCAAACCTTAAATTCCCAGCTATACAAAATGTGAAAATTCTACATTCCTAGACAAAATTCAACCTTGAAACCTAATATTCCAACAGCTTAATATCATCCACCCTTCCTAATTTTGTGTTTTTAACTACTAGTTCATAATTCCTCTATTTGTCCTACATCAGGATGATAACATTCTAGTCAAAGTATGTTTCAGACACATAACAAGATGCATAAAGAAAAACCTCCAACAAACGATAGACTTCAAAACAAAAAAAAGCCTCTACTCCTAAAGTTAAGGAATAGACAAAGGATAATATAACCCAAAAAAAGCAGCAATTTCTGCCACAGTGACCATTCGTTATAAACCAGCTACTTACAGCTTGTGCTCCCATAACCATCAACACATGCAAGGCATAACGATTGAAGAGCATGTTCGTTCAATCAACCATGAAATGAAATAATACTAAAAAGCTGCAGGAACAATGTCCAACTTACACTAAGATTTGTGTCCTTCCGAGCTGAACGATGCTCATTTGTAAATTTAGAACCATCACTCAATAAAAGATTTAAAAACTGCTCAGCTGTGCAAGGAAATACATCCTGAAAGAAAGATTGTGGATCATATAAACAGAAAAAGATAGGAAACAAACTCTAGAACCCGGTTGCAGAAGAACAAAAGTAAGTTTTTCAAGCCACAATGTCAAGGAAGAATGCTATGAATTTCTTACATTGTATATATCAACTAAAACCTCTTCTTTGATAAAAGCTTGAAGCTTTTCACTTTTGGGTGCAATATCTTCAGGAGTCTTGGGTTGTCTTTTACCACCTCTGACAGAACTACTATGTGCACGTAATGCTGATTCTTCCCTCTCCTACAGAGCCGTGGCAGAATTAAGAATTGATTACCATGGCCAGAAACATAATAACGGAGGGAGCTTTTCAGTGGAACCAACTAGAAAGTTCTTTTTTTTTTAAGGTGGGACCAACTTGAAAGTTATACGAAACATAACGACATTAGTGATATATGCCCAAAGACATGGTCATAGGTAACGTACCAGAAGTTTTCTTATTATTGACTTCAAGATTAGCATTTAGAATCTATCAATTATTTCAAATTCCTTATCACCAATCTAATGATAGATTCCAGAGGGGAAGGTAACCTTTAGAAAAATGACTGACCTTCTTTTCAGCTTCTAAGATTGTATGATGGTTCCTAGCTGCACGCTGGAGTGCTTTTAATGCATGATTTCTGTTCCAAAAAGAAGCAAATTTATATCTGACTCGACCTGAAAATGGAGAGCACAAAATGATTAGCAAGATGTTGAGACAAAATGCTGAAGAGAGAATTTTACATGGGGAAGCTTCAAAGGAAGTGCTCCCCAGAACAAAATCTAGTCGGTGTATGAAGGTAAATGTGTACTTGTTCTAATGTCGAGTAAAGAAGACAAGGCAATGAATACACAAACATTTGGATCATTTTTTCTCTTCCCTACACTGATATTTTTCCATGCTGCATAGGAAAAAAAGGGCACTGCAAATACCCACTGTTCATTATATTACCTGGACTTTCTAGCTGGCGGCAGGAGAGGGAAAATTAAGAATTTCAAAAGAAGAATATGACAATCAACTTGTCACCATTCTAATTGGAAGAAAACAAAGAGCAGTGTGCAAGATATCAATAAATTGGATAAAATTATTCTGTGTATATCAACTAGCAAGAGTCGTTGAAAGATCCAACACATATAATTTAATCAATAATCACTCATGAAATTTGACAAACATGACTACCTCTTGCATTTTGGAAAAACTAATAGTGATTAACACATTGGACCACCAGTTCTAAGGTACTTTTTCCCTCAAAATAAACATTTGGACAAGAACAGTACATAATGCAATCATGGGGGATAGATTTAGCCACTAACCATCAGGACTTCCTAAAGGAGGTACACCATGACCACCAGCACCCATTCGCAGGATAATTGTTATAGAAGGATTTATGAATGCATGTTGACTTCTGCGTATCTGAATAAATAATAAAATAGGTTAATCAGAGAATATATTGGATTCACCAATTTTCAACAAATGAACAACGCCAGAGTTAAGCATAGTGGAAGTATGTACCTCATCAATATCTCCAAAAGGTATGACCACCTATGGGAAAAGGTAACATTAAGAAAAGTAAGATGCAACAACTAAGGAACCACCAACAATGGCAAATGATGTGGTCGACGTGATTGAATATGTTATTCCACATTAAAGAAGTGGATGCACGTGGAAGGAAGAGATGATAATGTACGCAAACATAAGCAAAATGATTAACAGCTGAAAGACAAACCAGGCATCTTATGCCCAGATTAAATTTGCTCTTACAGAAATGAGAAATTTGCATAACAAAAATAGCAGATTCTTGACAAGCTTGATTGCTCGCTTTCCAATTGTGCAACCTTATCATTGATATAAACTCCAACAGACCAATAAAATATCAACTAACATCTAAAGAAAGTTTCTAGGTATGGACAACAAAAGTTTAACCATTACTTGTACCACACAAAAAATTACCCCAGAAACACAGCGAGTGTTAAATTTCAAAACACCAAAAGCACATCATATTGCTGTTACTAATGGGATTAACATTGTCAAATATAAAAAGGGAAGTCAGAGTTACTTTTTAATCACATGAACATGATAAGGTATAAAGTATCACAGCACGTTATGACAAAAGTATTACACAATTTTTGGGACTAGACCTGCTATTATCGCACCTAGATTCTTAACTCTCACTCTATACATATGTATGTATATATATATATACACACACACCTAAGAAGCACGGACACAGCAAAATGGAGCGTGTCCATGTGTCCGACACGGACACACACCGGACACGCGGTGGACACATGTCGGACACGTGTCCTTACATGTCGGCATAAAAAAAAAAAATTTATCAGCTCAGAGACGGCTCAGACACGGCTGGAGACAGCTCGGACCCAATTGGGCAATTGTTTACTTATAAGGCTTTAGGAAATTTCATTTTCCTACACTAAATCTATGACACACTGGTTCAAGAAAAGGGGCCTAATTGGCCAACTCATTAGAAATACTCGTATGGGTTAGTGAGAGGAGCTT
>JAOTAX010000005.1:7896449-7908639 GCA_025629825.1 Erythroxylum guanchezii | reverse complement strand
TAATTCTAAATTTTATAATATATATATATATATATGCCGTGTCCGTGTCCACCAAATTTTAGAAGTTGGTGTGTCCCTGTGCCCGTGTCCGTGTCCGTGTCCGTGTCCGTGCTTCTTAGACACACACACACACACACGTCATTCAACCTGAATCTTGGGCAAATGCTTTCTAAGATGGAGTTATAATTTACATTTTCATAAAATAAGAATAATTTGTTTCCCACATCTTACAGTGAATTATCTTTCAGAAGCATGCAACTGGTAACAGTGAAGAAAAGATTGAAAATGATATCTCAAGAAAATGAATTGCAGTACATAAGAAATAATCTAATTTAATAACAAAATATTGAACTTAATACCTTTTATCTTCTTATATTATTTAGTTGAGCCATAAAAAAAGTTTATGCATGCGTTGTAAATTAAAAATATTTTATGTATACAAATAATAAAATAAAAAATTTGGCACTTGTCTTTACTTTTAAATTATAATTGTATACGTAAATCAGTTCGGGAGAATAATTTTAATGAAATTCTTTTATCTATCAAATTTTCTTAGTTCAAAAGAAAAATATTGAAGAAGAGTAATAAAGAAAGTAAAATTTCTTGAATAAATTTAAAATTAAATTAAAAAATTTCTTTGAATGAGATAACCTTATGATTGTTTTTATTGTTAATAAATCATTTTTAACTATCAAAACTTCAAAACCACAACCTTAATTAAAAAAAAGAGAGAAAAGGAAAAGATAAAAAGAAAGGTACAATCCAAAACTTGGTATTGAACTAAAAATGTTTATCTAAGTAAAAGACTTGGAAATAATATTAGAAAAAGTATTGTTTTCATAAAATATCTAAAACAAATAACTTACTAAAAGAATATTGCTAGGAATAGAAGTAAAATTCTTAAAGCATAGGAAACGACAGAGCTAAAGTCTAATGAGACTAAAATTTAAAAGTAAACTTTTCTATAGTTGGAATATAAGAAGACTATAAATCATAAAAAGTAATATCTTTGAAAGCTTTCCATTTCCTTGAAATAATTTTGAACTTTTATTATATACGCTACCAACATAGTTGCAAGTATATTTTTTCATTGGTCAATATTAAGTGTTTTGAAACATGAAGAGGAAACTGTGTCAGTTAAAGAATTTAATATGATGACCAAAGGATATTTAAGTTACTCATTAATATTACTATCTATTGTCAATGCCATGTGTCACATTAAATAGAAAATAGATAATATTGTCAATATTTTAGATAGGTATGAGTACCTATAGGGAAAAAAAAAAGAGATAAGAGTCATATTCTTCTGCTAAAGATAGAGCATATAAATTCTTTTTATATTCTCAGCATATCATCACCAAGAATGATGCCACAAAATGCAAACAATTGCAGAATGGAAAATGAGATGAACAGAATAACCTTCATTTGTTTAGAGAACACATTGGAGTGGAAGCATATATGCCATGTAGAGACATACATGCGGCCATGGTACAAGAACGACCTCTCCAGGGCACATGAAAAACTACGTTCAACAACCTGAAACAAACATAGTTAGTGAATGCTTGGTATGAACCAAAACGGAATTGTTGATAAATGTAAAATATTTCCTCAAATGAGAACACAACTTGCCTCATCTGGAAGAAGATCAAAAATTGTTTGTAAAGGACCAGGCTTTTGGTAAACCACAGTAGGCCCTGGTTTATCTAAAGAAATCCTCCTTCGATTAGCTCCAGAGTAGCCATTCATTACCCTGTCAACAACATTCGAAGCCAGGCAGTTCAATTAATGGTATTTAACTATATCATCAAGATATTATTAATTTTTAAGAACAGGAATTCAGCCACATGGGCTTAATTTAGATTTAAGTCCCCAAATTGAGTGGCAGGCTCATTTACATTCCCCACTAATTTTTGGAAGAATGAAGACAGATATACATATAATCTATAATGTAAACAAAAGTCTGTATACATAAGTTATTTGAAAAGGATAAAACAAAAGCCTACCTGGTGGAATTTACAGAGAGTTTTAAAGTTTTTATATTGAGGCAAACCTGACAAGAAATATCAAAGTAACATTACCGTCCTTAAGAAACAAAACGGGAAAATAGAAGATGCGAAGATAGGAAATAAAAGTTCTAATGACAGTGGGTAATGATTTCACAAACAAAACTCACCTGCCCTGATGGACTATCTAATGTGTGCCATATTGCATCACTTTGACCTTCACTATCAACTGTAACAGTTACAGAACCAAGAACAGCACTCTTCCATATTATATCCCAATCATATATTGTTATATTAATCTGCCACAGAAACATAAATATACTTTATAAGGAGCCATCGGACAGAAAACTTCATTGTCATATATGCCTGATACTAAGATGACCAGTAAAAGACACAGCTGAGGTCCGAATGCATTATCTGATTACTTTTGTTATCTGGCATAAAAGCATCATAAACTTTTTAAAAAATAACAAATCAAAATACTTTGAATATGAACTACTCTTAGAGACATGACTTATGAGTAGCTGAACAACTGGAACAGGGAATGTCTAGAAATTGACCAGTTCTCAATATTGCAGGCACCAATCCTATATATGTTAACGACAAAATGTGAACATAGAAAATTATGATGTTTACCTGCACAGGAAGTTTGTCAGCAGAAAAATTGAATTCTTCTCCCCACATAGGATTTCTTGAACCAGGTACCATTGAGCTGTCATAGCAACAGAGACAAATTATAGAGTGGAACAACTTAACTTGATACAGAAGGCATAATCAAGCATCTGACAAGGGAAATAAAAAAAGAGCACATCAACCACTTAGAATTTTAAAATCTGTTAGAATTCCAATGTCACTAAGGGAAAATTTTCCGTATTGTGCCAAACAATATGCCAGAGTGTCCTATACTGTAGCTCCATCCTTGGCTCTCAAATACATGAATTTGTATCACATAATCCTGGATTCAAAGTAAGTTCACCAAATGGGAAACAATAGTCTCTACCAGACAACATAAGCCAAAATGGTGGGGGCTGTGATTAAACCAATGATCACTAGCACCAGCCAGAGCACAATGATTGTTTCATTAGTTATTTCTCTAAAAGGTAGATGTAAGATCAAATTCCAGATATGATTTTTGAAAACGGTGGTTCTCCCAAACCCTAGAATTCCCATTCTCACATCAGTTGCAAGTTTCAAATGCTAATAAAAATATGTAAGAAGAATGGATGAACTAACCTGAATCGCTTTTCTGAACCACAAGTAATGATAGCGTAAGGATCTGACGTTCCATTTAAATTTGCAGCGATAAGATTCTTTGCTGCCAACAATTCCAACTGAAAAACAAAGCAGAACCAATCTTATCGCCAAATCATGGCCAACCTCACTGCCAACAAATAAATAGGAACAGGCAGAAGCCTTATACAATATAATTTTTCTAAAACCAATAAGAGTAAATAAATATGTGAATGTCAGATCAAAAGGGTAAAGGTCCAGAGATACCGTGATTAGGTAAGCAGAATTGGCTTGTGAATCACCTTTAAATAGTCCTATCTACAAAATAAGTGCAGAACTGCATGTCAAAGAAGTGGAAAATTACTCCATGAAATGACTAGCACACAGTATTGACTGACCAAAATAAAATTAGGCTAATAAGAAACTCAAAACATGATGAGAGAAAATTTGACTTCATCAATACAATCATTACCAGATAAAATCAGGTAGCATATTCAACACATAAGCAGTGAAGTAGCAAATACACAAAATTAAAGTTGCGCCTGTTCAAGTAAGTTGTTAACAGCTGTTACCTATCATTTTCACTCAAGTTCTCATCTTCAAGAAAAAGAAAAAAAAGAGAGAGAGAGGGGGAAGCAACACCGTTGTAAATAGTGTTAAAGTCAGGAGATTTAATGATTACAATTAACTGTGACTATATCAACTCTTCCTAGATATAAAGAAAAATAAAAAATGTAACTTGTATCAACAGTAAACTTTCTCATGACTATGATACAATTTTTAACTTCAATCATTCATACTCTTTCTAGTACTCTGTAAAACTACAGTCATCTATATATGGAAGATATCAAGTACTTATTGCCAAAATTGTGGAAGTCTGAAAAAGATGAAAGTACAAATGATTCATGACTCCCAAAATTAAAACAAAATGATCAATCATCAAACATAAGGACTTGGAAATCTGCTTTTTATGCAGAATATTTTTCACCTAAATAATTTCATCATTTTCACAATTAAAAATCAATCAAAAGCACATAGTTTCTTGGTAACTAATTCATTTTACATGAAAAGGACTCTTGAAGAAGTTAATTTTCTTAGACCCAAACAATTTATAGGATCTAGCAACCCAACCACCATTTATCATTTTTTATCGTGGCTTAATATAAGTAGTGGGTCAACAAGGGGCCACTCCACCCTGGCAGATCAACATCCAACCATAAACAACTTTCCCTTTAGTATTTTGGGTACTACTTACAAACTAGCATTCATTCATATTCACCATTAAACTCGCAATTCTGGTCAATGATCATTCTAACCACCGTCAGCCTGCATCTAAGAACAGTCGAGCTACCGACATCCCCCGCTCCTCCACTCGCACAAACACAATCTATCGACCACGACCACCGAAATAAATAAACGCCCTCGTGACAACCACTACCCTGTTGAGCAGTAGTTGCTAGCAAAGTCAACTATAAACAAGCACTCACTACCCGTCAGTACATTATTTCACTCACACTAACTACTTGATATTATCCTCTAATAATACCAAAACCACGTTAATCAATTAATTTAATCACGTTCCTAACAAAATTAAGCTATCTTTTGGTAACTAAAAGGAAAATTCTTTAAAGCAACAAAAACATAATATCTCGGCATGCTATAAGACCATGGAAGCAGAAAAAGAAAAGATTGCAGTCTTTTTTCAGTAGAAAAGAAGAAAAAGTGAACCATTCATTCAGTATATAAAAAAAATCACAACGAACAAGAAAGAAATTTCATAAAGAAAATAAAATATAAAAGAACAAAACCGAATGACCTTGTCTTTGTCATCAATGCCATCCCCAGAATTACCGGAGCTCTCCAGAATCTGCGATCGATCACCGTAGAGACCTCCTCCACCACCGCCCGAGTAAGCGAAAAACCAATAAGCCGCCATGACGAACGCCGCCGCTGCCATCATCACTTTAAACTCCCACCAAGACGGCACCAGAAACTCCATGGCCATCTCGACCACAATCGCCACCTCCACCATCTCCCGCTCTTAGTCAACGAATTTGAGAGTGAGAGAGAGGGAGATACAGATAATTAGTGGCGTAGCAATGGAGGGAGCGAGTTGAATCGTGAACAAAAAAGCAGGAACATTTCTAGAGAGGGAAAGCGTGAGTGCGTAGGTAGAGAGAGAAAACATTGGTTGGACCGCACCGTTGAGGGAAGATTTAGAAACTAACGACAGCGGTGGACTGAGACATCAAGAAAAATTTCGGAATTGGTCTTGAGAGAGTGGTGCATTTACGAGGGTGTTGGTTAGTATGGACTTGTAATTTTGGACATGATTAGAGGGTTAAATGGAGTTTGGACGTTGTTAAGTTTTAACGCCTCGGAAAGAAACGTTATTCTACGCATGCAAAGAGAACGCAGTTTCTTTTTTTTTTTTAAAGTAATCTCCTAATCTATTACTCTCCTGTTTATAACAAAAGTCATTTTAATGATATTTTAATTATTCAAAATAAGTGTTATTTGTGACTTTTTATGCATGTTTATAATTTTACTTTCAAAATTATCCTCTCACGTTTTAATTATACAAATTATATTTTCAAAACATTTCAACATGCAATTAATAAGAATATATCAAATATTTTATTAACTTCTTTAATAAATATACATTCCTCTAAAATAATTTTTACCTTAAATAGAAATGAGCATATGACTTTTTCTGAAGACTAAATCTGTTACGTGGGCAAAAGGAAAAACCCCAACCCCCAACCAACGGCACATTTGACATAAAATAGTATGACTGCTCCAAATTTTCAACCTGACTGTGAAATTAATTAAAGAACAATAAACGTGTTCAGCTTAAAAGTTCCATCTACAAATGCATTGCATTGGGCTTGTCCTGTCCCACTTTGCATTAGGGTCAACACGTTCTTGGCCCTTCTCAATCGACAACCTACCTACATTAGTTAGTGGCTTAAGCAATCGACAACCTACCTCCATTCGTTAGTCAAACAAACAGTCGAATCTCAAAAAGTGGTGTTGAATTCTTGCACACTCCGTCCGTCTACATGATAGTGGCCTGTGGCTCCAGATTCATATTGTAAAGTGAGAAGAAAAAGAAACGATACGCGTGGGAAATACGTTAACGTCACAAATAAATATTTCATTCAATCTAATCAAGACAACAACATACCATAGGGTGCACCATCAAAACTCCTAGACATCAAAGAAACAATTCACATAATTAGGGACACAATCTATGAAGCATGCCAAATAACTGGTAAAGGGTCTTGTGTCTTTCAGAATTACTTAGCATCAATTTAAGTTTCACTAAAAAAGCAAAAACTCAATGCTTGCAACATTGTATCTCCCATGATCAAGCGATCCAGAGACTTGCGAGGGGTAATCGAGACACCATCTACGCCAACGTCCAGAAGATCTTTTCTTTTTTAATTAATTGTGGCGGATGAATAGCTCTCATAGAGGAGTCAGTCCCTTTCAGCTCGGACCTGCAAGAGATGCTTCATTATTGATATATTTTATCACAAACTAGCTAGAAATGACTAATGCAAATGGGAAATATTTTTCCAAAAGAATCGAAGACCAATGTGATTTCGATTGCTAAACAAAGAGACAAAGTACCTTATTGGGTGATCCTGACCTTGATCCTGACCTAGACCTAGACCTAGATTTAGATTTAGATTTTTCTCTGCATACGCGAGTATTAAATTATGTTAGAATACTAAACCTAAAGAAACACAACAAACAAGATAAGAAAAGCACAAAGAGGGTGAATCATATGTAGTCCAGGTCTGAGTACCTGGATGCCTTAACAGGTGTAGGCGATCTAGACTTTGAAAGTGATCTAGAAACAGAACGGTCCAATGATCTGTTGTAAAATCAGGGCAGTAGATATTGACATTGAATGACCAGATGGGATAATATTTTTACTACAACCAATTGAACATCTACCTTCGATCCCTTCGTGGACTTCTGCTTCTGCTTCTGCTACGGCTTCTACTACGGCTCCTTGACGGAGAACGCTCATACTTCTTCACCTATACAATAACACATCCAAAATTAACCGGTAAGTTGGAAATCAACCTACATTAGAGGCACTTAAACATCACTACTATAAAAAGCGTAATGATCTATGATCACTCTACACATTACCATCTTGACTCAAAAGCTTGTATTGTATTGTTTAAAAACATGTACACCCCTCCCTTTCCCTTCAACGGGATAGAACATGGTGAGTGAGAGTGTTAACTAATCTTTATGGGAGGTATCCACCAATTAAAGCTTTTTGTATGTTAGATGTGTATACATAGCAAAACAATTTCAATACTTGAACTCAAACTATCAAAATGCCCCATCAAATAGTTACCCGTATTAAAGCTCTTGCCCATGGATTTCTGAACTCAGTGTCATCAAGTTTTCGAATCTAGTAACAGAAGCACAACGGCAGTCATTAATACAATTTACATCATATTATTGTTATTTCAATTAGTTTTACTGTCTTTTGGTTTACGGAGATGTGAAATAACTTACAGCATACTTCATGTCATCATAGTTGGTATAGTCAACAATGCCAAAAGTCCCTGAGCGTATGGGAGAAAGAATATTAATTTCAGTATGAAACAGCACGCACTGCATCTTGTGTCCAAAGCACTAAAAGTGAATGCAAAGTGCCAAGCTGGAGTACAGTAGGAGCAGATGGGAGGGGTCAAATGATGGATAATTGTAAAGGGCATACCATCACTGTCACGAGAAACTTCAGCAAAACATACATCGCCTGCTTTCCGCATATGATCCTGCTAGCATTTTATAAGTAAGTATGAAGTAAAGCAATTGATAAAACCTACTAGAATCATTATAGTGTATGAAACCTTCAAATCTTGCCACGAAGCAGAAGAAGGAAGCCCACGGACAATAACTGCAGAATAGATAAGTGCATTAGAAAAGCTTTTGGAGTCCAATAACAAATTACAGTCGCATGGCATTGAGTAAAGATGACATTTTTCACACTGCATGATGCAAGTATTATCCCATTACTTCAAATAAGAACATATTCTCCAAACAAACCTCGATATTCAGAATGGCGTGATACACCATACCGGCCTGCACCGCCACCACTGTAACTACTACGACGATCACTTGAAGGTTGGCCTCTACCACCATGAGCAAGTTCAACCTGCATTGGAAAACAATGAGAACCAATATGAAAAGGAACAAATATAGAGCATGGTAGTGATTTGAACCAATAAGTACCCTTAATCGGCATCCATCAAAGTTATAACCATCACGGCCCCTGATTGCATCTTCAGCATCCAAAGTATTCTCAAACTGCAGAATTGTTAGAAAATAAGTTCCTCATGATATTATATTCTATCTCTCTCCCTCATGATACTCTCTCTCTCTCTCTCTCTCTCCCTCTGTATATGCACGCAATAATGTACCAAAAGATAACTTTTACCTCAACAAAACAATAACAAGGGGGACGAGGAGGAATTTTCAACTCAATATCCAGTATCCGCCCATACTACACAAAAGAGAATATACAGAAGATAAGTCACACTTCTACTCAACCACTGTGTGTAAATGCAAGAAAATGCCAACCATAAAAAGAACAGCCAATCACAACATAATATATTAGACTGACACGGTGGATCTGTGAAATAAGGTCATTGCCAATTCACTTAAAGGCACAAATTATAAAGTTCAGCTTAGATAAAAAAAAGTTCCCCATATACTAAAACCAAACCTTGTAGAACAAATCTTCAACTTCTCGTTCTCTTATATCTGATGGCAGATTACCAACATAAATGGTCCGAGAAAAGCGACTACTCATTTCTGAGACAAGAAAAAACCTTCACTGAGAGAGAGATTAAACCATGCAAACATAATAAGATCTCTTTTACCAATAAAATGACTCTTATGTAACGTTCCAGTTCCATTTATCATCAGCATATACCCTGACGATAAGAAACGTACAGCAAAACCAAAAACTATGAAGCAAACCATGTGAGCAATCCTCCATCAGAGCTGTGCTCCATAAGCTCCACTGCTTATTTGCTCCACTATGCTCCAAAGCTATAAAAAGATGCTCCAAAGCTATAATAAATTTGAAATATATAATGCTCTCCCCATGCTCTCCTCAAATTTTGCAGACGTATAGCTCTTCTGAGGTGTGAGCAAGAACCTCCAGTTATAATAAAAAATACCCATTACTCGACCCTGATCCTCCTACTCCCACTCCCACTCTATATCCCTATGTATCATTCCAAAGCTCTTATTTGTCCAAGCGCTTGTCATCTATCATAAAGAAAGCATTTATGTCATGGCAGGGGTCAGGTGAAATTTGACATGTAGTCATGCATTTACCTTACTCAGATCTCTTTTTTAAAAACACAATTGAAGAAGATAACCCTGCAAAATGAGGTTTAACACCCTATCTCCTCAGTTTGTCAAAAAGTGTAACAGTGCAGGAACTCACTTTTACAGAGAGAAATTGGGATATATGAACTCGGTATCTCTGAACCAAAATCTAAATTTTCATGAGAAACAAACTCTATCTGATGGCTTCTTTCCAGAGTTTGATAAAGTGGAGCAGTGGTCCAACTCACGTTTTCCAGTTTAAACTAATGGGTAAGGAAGACTAGCAACCGAGTATCTACATAGACTAATAGATTCAAACACGTTATAACAAGCAATCAGCTGTTTCTACTTTCTACCTAAATTTAAGCATCTAGATGGAAGTTGGTATTGATGCGCGATAAAGGCATTTACAGCTAACCGAAAAGGGGCATGGCATAGAAATGAAACCCATCTGACAATTGAAGCGCACCATAAAAATTCCCCACCTCAATCCAGATTTCTTCAATAAATAATGAAAAGCGTGGAATTTTTCGGTAGTATAAGAAGGCAAACAAACAGAAAACCCTAACCTAAATATAGATGAAATTACAGATTTTATAAGTTGAAATTGTACCCAAGCTTAGTGATTGGACAGTTGAGAGCAGTGTATCCAACCGGGCATGCGGATGGCGATGATGATGTAGTTTCCACAATAGCGTTTTCTCTAGGGTTTTCCTCGTTTTGGCTTTTCCGCTCTCCTTCGATAAGTCTAAGAGAGAAAGAACGTAACCAACGAGGGAAAAGAGAAATATTATATACATAAGGAATAATGATATCAGAAAAATAGATTTTGGAAGTGTTCTCTATTGAGACCGTAACGGCATCGTATCATGGATTGACCCATTGGATTTCACTTGTCTTTCTGAAGCCTGTAGTAGAACTAGTCCTCCTATTAATATTTTACGGTTCAAATCTTACTCTAAAATAGAATGCAAGTTAACAATCAACCTTTCCTTATGGCGTGGGCAATATAAAAATGCATGCTAAATTTAGACACGTGGTGCTGTATAAAGCAGACTAGTATGTGATTTTTTGTATGGACGATGAACAATAAAGAAGCACTGCATAATTTGTTATCCAGCAGAAGATGTCCATAGATGATGTTGTTAGATAAGGACAGAAAGAATGCATGTTAGCTTCCATTTGATGCATAATTCTTTGTATCTTTTGTATCTCACGAACTTTGAAGTCGAATTCTGGTCTCATATAATAGACAGAGATGTATTATTTAAGTTCAGCATCAAGACGTTGAATTTGGGCTTTGTAAGATCGATATATCGTTTGTATCTGTTCTGAAAAAGAATTGATTTTCTTGTGCGTAGCAATAGTTTGTTGACTAATTTCATCCAGCTTGGAATCAATTATTCTCAGAACTTTGTTATGTGCTACTGTATTTGATGTTTGCCAGTTGAGAACTTCATCAGATAGATTTGATGCAAGTGTTCCTCGTAAAGTTATTCCTGACACTCTAATGTACGGGTTATAGACAACCCACTGTGATTTTTCAGTACTCCTAGATAATTGAGGAAAGTTATCCTCGTATGGCCTTACCATCATACAGGGTATAGGAATAGGAGTCATAACAGGAATTGCAGGCTTAGATCTGCAAGATCTATCAGTAGATTTGTATGTAGACGACCTGAGCATCTCTCTAAGAGACTTTGGTATGGATCTCTCTATCATCAGTAGACCATTTGGATCGTCTTGATCTGGATCACCACCAAGAGCGTGATAGTCACGAGAAGGTAAGCACCGAGATTTGGGCTTTGATTTATTCTTCTCTCTTTGTTGATATCTTAGATCATCATCATCACTATCTAACTCAGGATTGAGACAGATCTCACAGTCTGGTTCGCACATGGATGAGTCGACATTTCATACAAAGTATCCACGATGATGACTGATATAAACTGGATCTCCGTTAGATTTAAAATAATGAACAAGATGACCAGATTTACCTTCTGTATGAGAATATATGAGCTGGATCTTAAGGCTTGTTGCCCTAGATAATAGATCAGGTTGTTCAGTGGGCTAGATCATTAAGATTGCTCCTGATGTTGAAGGACTAGGCATGTCGTCGCAGGGCCGTGCATAGATGGACTTAACGGTACCATCTCTCAAAGTCTTCAGAATCGGAGGAGTCGTCGTTTGAAAAAATAATTTTTTGATTCTTTTTATTTAAAAATGATAAAATTTAACAAGAATAAATACTAATTAATAATATATTATTAATATAATTGATATCTTAATTTATAAAAATTAAATTATGGAATTCACAATGATGATAAGTAAATTACATTATAAATGGTAAAATTAAAAATAAATTCTTTTCAATCATAAAAAATATTGGTATTGTTGAATAATTTAAAATATGATTTTATATCTAACTTTGGAAGACACAAGAAAAAGGAAACGAAATCATTACATGTAAAAAAAAACCTATTTTCATATGTACGTGGTTCTGCCTGGTTCTGACAGAAAGGAACGTTGCCGTTTGGATCCATGAGTTGGCTGCTTTTCGTTGCTGTGATCCCTGCAAAACAAAG
>JAOTAX010000005.1:7877065-7891599 GCA_025629825.1 Erythroxylum guanchezii | reverse complement strand
TCATAATAATAAATAATAATCACAATTTTAGTTTAATTTATAAAATTAATTTAATAATTATTAATGAATATAATTAAATTTAAAATATATTTTTAAAATATATAAATTTCAAATAAAATTTGATTTAATAATTAAAAATATATATAATAAATATTGGTTTATAAATAATAATTTTTAAATTATTTATTTTAAAAAATAAAATATTTTTATCAATAATTTATTAATAAATATTAAAATAAATTAAAATAAAAATAATTTATTTTAAAGTTTTATTTAATTTATAATTATTATTAGTAATAAAAATATTTATTTTTATTTTAGAAACAAAAATTAAAAAATCACAATAATTATAAAAGTTGTAAATAAAATAACTAGTTAAAAAAACTTTTTAAAAAAAAGAGGAGGGAAGGAGAGACGGGAAAGAGGGAGAGTTTAAAATTTTTTGAAAATTTTGCAAAAATGTCCACCTAGTTTTTAAAATTTTCGGTACCAATTGATATTTTAAATATTAGTTAATATTTAAACCTGGTATAATCGATCATTTGTTTCGTATTAATTTTGATCCGGTACGATACGTACCGACCGGTACCAACGGGTACAAAACAGTATCCTAAACCTTGAGCTGAACGCACTTAAAAACAGTACATTAGGACACTTTTATGCGTTTGGTTCTTCCATCCATCTACTCCCAAGCTGCAAACTTGAATCTCTCCTATAGCCCGAAAGAGTAAATACTACTTCCTATAGTATAATCAGGCGGATAGTTATTGTCGTAAAATTGTCTTCTCCGGCTCACTTTTTTCCCTTAGAATCTACTGTCTGCGACTTCTAATCTTTAAAAGACAAAACGGCTTTTCACTTTTTAGACATTTAACATATAACTAATGTTCTGAAACTCGGACCGGTATCGAACTGGTGATTTTATTGGTCACCGGTTTGACCGGTTGAACCAGTGTGACGTAATAATTATGCAATAATTATATTTAATTTTAAAAAATTTTTTAAAAAAATTCAAAAATAAAAAGAAATAAAAAAATAATAATTGTCAGACCGGACCGGTCAATTGACCGGTTTTAACCGGTTCAGACTGGGTCAATTTATAGCCGATTTTGAAAGATAAACCGGACCGGACCACTGACCGGTCACCGGTCAAACCGACCGATCCGGTCCGGGTTTAAAAACCATGCATATATAACTATTAAGATTTAAGAATCGCAAGCTTTTAACTCATTTATCAGCACACCCTTCTGAAATGTCAGGCTCTCCGCATTGGATTTGGACCTGGGCTAAGGGTGTCAACTTCGGAAAAGAGCTGTATTCCAAGATGAGTGCAGTCTTTGGATGGGTTCGGGGGCCATTTATTGCTCGACGGATGTCAGAAGTTGCACGTGTGATCATTTTACGCACATAAATTCTTCGCTTCCACCGTTAAGGGGAAAGGAAAAGCATAGCTTCATCAATAATCTCAAACTTGACACAGATTTTAGTCGATCCATTTTAAACACTTTTTCAAAAACCAATTTTGAGGATTGTCCAAAGCTTGCAAATGGTCACCTGACATTGTTTTCAGTTAAAGCTGCATGATTCATCTTTCACAAGAGTTTTTAAAGTTTATGAAGTTTCTGTTATCTTTATTTTTCTGTGGTGGGGGTGGGGGACTGCATTTCCTATCTAAAGGGAACCAAATGATGACTAATGGTCTACTACGTACAAAAGCAAATGGTAGACTACCAACTCCCATCACCTTTTGACCTGAAAAGGCAATTTCCAAATAACGTTCACTCAACCCTCAATGTAATTATATTTTATGTGCACATAGCAATACAGACGGCAATTATTGAACATGGTATCCAAAGTTTCTCTAAGTTTGATTTACTTTTACCTTGCTTTGATCTTTGAGTATCTCAAAACGGTCACTAGTAGGTGTTTAAGCCGGCCCCTCTTTTTGAATAAAAGGAACTCTAAACTCTTCTCTTCAACCAGATCCCATTAATCATCTTGTCAACTTGTTCTATTCATAGCTAAAAGGTGTGCCTTTGTGAGCAATTGGAAAGACACGCCTTCATGTATTTCTCTAATAAAATAGAATACAATCTACTTTTGAGAGAGATCAGAGATTGATTAATTAGAGAGAGAGAGGAGGAGGATCGAAACATCTAAGTTAGCATCACCAATCATCACGTCTTTTTTCTCTTTTCAGCAGTTTTTTGTAGCTCAGGATATAACATCAGCGAGACATATGAATCATGATGCCATCCACTAACAAATTATATATAAAATGCATCGGATCTCAAGCATCTCATCTTCCTATTTTCACATGTTATACAGTGGCTTTATACATGGCTAGTACTACAATCAAAACTTTCAAGGCTCGATAAGTACATGCTATTATACTCATAATTACGATAGAAAATGTAGAAATATACTTTTTTTTTTACTTGAAATGCCAGAGGAAAAGTTGTAATAAAGAAAAGAAAAGAAAGACAGCATCTCTGGCTCCTTTTCCACTGGCCTTTCAAGATTTTTCAAATCACAATCTAATCCAAAAGTTACAATTGGATAATATAGGAGTAATTATAAAACATATGATTATAATTACTTTAAATTATAGTGACGAAAGCCCTATTCCATGGTATTTACCTCTTTCTTATTTGTAATTGTGATCTGCAATTTTAACTTATGTTTTGCAAGTTAAGTATGATCAACAAAGAAGTGTTTCCTTTAAGCTGCTTATCATTCTTTCAACACAAAGGCAGGGGCAGGCGTCTGTACCCAAATTCATGCCCCAACTGATCTCACTGACTCTGTTACTCAGCATGCAATAACTCAAAAGCCAAGAACTTGATAACAAGTGCCTTCCATGTAAAAATTATTATATGTATACACACTATGCTCAGAAAGTAATCAATTGGATCAGGCTTTCCATTTTAAAGTGAACATGGGGGGGCACCCTACTAATTGCATTAAAAGCAGCAATTTACTCGCTTTGTTTTTGAAATTTGAAACTCTCCTTATCCCTTTCTCCCTCTTTCAGCTTTTCTATATCAGTAGGAATCATTCCTGCCAATGCAAAAGAAGAGGGTGTTGGCAACAAAGAATGGAGTAAAATTAATGAAAAGAAGCATATTTTGGCAACCCATTACAAAATATTTGTAGGCCAAAAGAAGAAAAAAGGGACATTCCCTTCTCTTCAACACCCAAACCCAAATCAAATGAACTTCCTTCTTCTTCTGTTCCTCTCAGCTCGCCCTCCTCCTGCTCCATTTTCTCTTTGTTCATGCCAGATCCAAAGACCTCATGCACAAGGTATGCACAGAACAAAAAGCTAGCACCTTTCTTTGTTTCCCACTTTCTTTCTCATTCTTGCACGAATTGTGTATTCCTCTGTTGCATGCAACACTTAAGCTCATATTCGCAGCTGAGCAACTGGTGAAACAATGCCAACAGCCCTGTAAATCTTTCCCATGTTATTATTTTTCTTGATTGACAGGAAAACTATGCATGTAGAAGTTTTAACTCCTGTCAAGTGACAATTTTGTGTGCTTTTTACATAGTAGCCATGTAAAATGTATATGAATATGATCATCGAAGTCCTTACTCCGGTCATATTTCACTTTCACAATTTGATAATATCTGCTAGCTTCTGCCTGTTTTGATTACAACTCATTTAGTAACCACATTCTGACATTGGCATGTGGACTTTTGTTTTATAGAACATACAGAAACTTGACTCAGCATGCCCACTTCCTTCTTTCAAATAGATCAAAGGGTCCTATACATAGTGGCATTTTGAAGCCCACAATGAACTTACCATTCGTGAAACATTCTGTTGACCGTTCTGAATATTTGCGGAGTCCTATTGTTTTGTTTTGTTTTCTAATGGAGAATCCGCAAGCAGACAAAGTGAATGCCAAAAATGGGTCATTTGCTTAAGTTTGATTAACGAGAAGATTACATAGTAAATTAGGGAAAAAATGGATAAATTAGGAATGTACTTAATCTTTAGAAAAATTAGATAATGCCAAATACATTGAAAGTGGTAGTTGTTGACGGGTACCAAAAGGTGGCCATATACATATTTATGTATTCTGATTATAAATTGATGGACTATAAACAAGTAACTCCGTCGACCTCTGATTGAAATTGTTAGCTATCTTCCATTTTCCGCAGATGTCCTATGCTATGAAAATCCTAGTCCATTATAAATAAGCTATGTTTTTTCTCAAGGTGGCCAAGATGCCTTTTCTTTCTTCATTGAAATGCGTTGAAACATCATGCATTTTTAGAAGCTAGCGGGAACTGAACCATATGGAATCACATTTATTGTTTGTATCTTAGGAAACCTTGGTATCAAAGAGCAATGGAGATGGCCACTCGGTGGAAAACCAGTCTCACAAAGTCCACAGAGATTCCGGCAACCACCCCCCGGATAGCTGCTAATGCCAACCTTTTGAGAACCACGGTTTCCAATTCCAAGTCTAAAAGCGTCACAGAATGGAGGACTATTAACACCAAGTCCACTGAAACCAACACTAACAGAGAGAGACTGAAAAAATGCAGCTCTCTTCGGGTTGCAACTTCCTTCACTAGGGTTTGTCTATGTGCACCTATATCTTCCTACGATGAGGTTTTCAGGGCTGACCATGTTCAGCCTAGAAGAAGCAACAGCTACCCCAGATCGAAACCAATATTTCCCACGTCGGTGACCCCCAGGCCAGCGGAGAGGACGCTGAGTGCGAGGCTGAGCACGGAAGGGAGGAGGATTTTCCGGGGAAAGTCGTTGACAGACGACGTGTTGATGAGGAGGTTTGTGTTGGAAGAAGAGGCAATGATGCAAGTTAGAAGAAGGAATGAAATGGAAGTGATTAGGAGAAGGCAAATGATGAGAAGGAAGAAGCTTGGACCAAGTCCTCTAAGTAGAATGGTCTTGGCTGAGGAAGAAGAATGTTAAAAGGAAAGTGTTTGTGATCAAGAAAATGTATCTGAAGCTTTGCCAACTGATTTCAAACTAAAATTTTGAGAGTTTTTCCACTTCAATCATTTTTCATTGTTAATTAGCAATCTAAACTAGCTTGGGATGTTTTGTAATTGCTGTTTTCTACCATTTAATCGATGGTTGTCACTGGTGATGGAATAACAATGGCATTCAATTAGCAACATATATATCTCAAAGTTGTTAAGTTGCATCTGCAATTCCTTATTGCACTTCTTTGGTTTGGTGATTGCAGCCCTGCTTACACAGAATCTTCTGATCCACTATAATCATAATTGTATTGATCAACTGATCACATGAGTAGCAATTTAAGAAAGTGGCTATGGTCACATAGGTTGCAATTAGTAGAACTAATAGTTCATGACCACAATCATTGTGAAGATTATTATATCAATTTGCAATCATAATAGTTAAAGGTTCATTGGCCCTTTTCTTAAATCAAAATTACAAAGACCAATCAACAATTCTAGTGTGTAAACTTGTAGACAAGAACGAGGTTGAGGTTAATACATTTCATTCTTCCATCTCTTTTGGCCTTTCTTTCATGCTTCCCTTTTCTCAATTTTCCTTGAACTTCAATTAAACTTCCTAAACAGCCATGGAACTTAGGTTAACTACCAACTGCTATGTTTGGCCATTGCTTATACGCCACTTTAAATCCTAAAAAATGAGAACTTGAAGAACAAGAGTTGTGGTTACTTAATCAATGTCGAAATCACAGAAGTTTGGTGATTTTGTTCCCTCAAGACAAGTAAATCTCCGTGTTGGTTTTGTCAACTACCATATCTATACTCGCTTGAACTATATTTTTCCACTTCAATCATTTCTTATATGTGATTGTGTCACTAAACGAACCCCATTCGTAGCTACTTGCTTCACAGTCTAGGTTCTTGGTTCGATGGGAAAATCTATAATATAATTATAAGATTTAATTAACATGATTGCATATATTAAAGATGTCAAATCTCAAATTCAATTGAAAGAAACTCAAAATTTTCTTGCCTTTTCTAACATTTCTTTAATACAAGAGATTGATTGCTTACTATTTTTATATATGTATTATAATTAACATAATTATTATATAATGAGATTTTCATATATCACTTTTTTATCATTTCCAATAGTTTTGTAATTCAATTTTCATAACTAATGTTTTTTTTTTTACTTATTAGCAATTCTATTTATCAATATGTATGATCTTGGACCCTCAAAAAAGATTTTTCTTTAGAGTTCGACTACTTGATCGACTCACTTATCTCTATTTTTTCAATGTTAATTATTACGATTGAAATGTTGGTTCTTCTTTATAGTGACAATTATATGGCTTATGATCAAAATTCTTTGAGATTTTTTGCCTATATGATTTTTTTTCAATATTGCAATGTTGGGATTAGTTACTAATTTGAATTTGATACAAATTTCTATTTTTGGGAATTGGTTGGAATGTGTTCTTATCTAATAAGTTTTTTTTTCTATATTTAGTGTTCTTAATTAAAATTTCAAAACTATTTTGTTGAAGTGTCAAATTCTAATAAGTTTACTTATATATATATATATAATTAATGTTAAAGAATGAAATTGACATTCCATCCTAAAAACAATAAAAGGACTCAATTTGTTCCTTATTCCTAAGGGCTGTTTCAGTATATGTAGCCCAATGCGCAATATGGTTGGCTCTTGGATACTTTAGAACGAAAATTCTATGAAAGTTAAGTAATGGTCCATGGTTTCTGAATACTTTCCCTTTCCTCAAAAGTATCGAAAAGGCATGGAAGATTGGTGGAAAATGAGGGTGTTATTAAATTTCTATCCTACTGGCTAGAACAAGATTACGTATTACTGAATCTTTACAAATTTTACGTGTCAGTTAGATTTTTACTGAATTGTTGTTGTTGATCTTGTTATTAAATTTTTATCCTAACAAATAAATTATAAATAATATTCGTAAATTTCTAATCGTGATCCAATTAATCTAATTCACAAATAGGATTAAAAATTAAGAATCACGGGTGATGAACCCTTATAATTATGTGGTTTAAAATGATCACAAGTCTCTTGACCAATGGTCAAATTCTAATCTGGCTGTAGACAAAACGAAGTCATCCTTGCCCTGTAAATGGTCATGGTCTAAAGTCTAACCGAGTTTTTGAACCGTGTTTCTCACGATAGCGTTGGCGTAGCTTTGGATTCTAATCCGAGACATGAATCCATGCTTAGCCCGCTGTTTGTTTACCCTCAACAAGTTTGACTTTATGAATGCATTCGGTATTACTTTTACATGTTTTGTTCATATAAAAATTTCCAGTTTCTTCAAATAAAAAATCGGAAACAAAATCTACATTCAGTGCAAGTGGAATCCGAAGTTAGCTCGTTGGAACAACTTTTGGTTGACCTTCACCAAATTATATTTAAATTGCAGCTCACGGAGTCAAGAACTAAATGGGATGATTCATTCAAACTTCATCAATTAGATCTATAATGTAAATGTCTATGAACGCTCATGAATTGACTGGTATGTGATTATGTGTACGACGATAAGTAATCGACGTCACCCAACGCTAAAGTTTGGACATCACGCAATTTATTCCGATCGAATGGTCAACATCACAGGGATCATATTTGGGAGCGATGGACCCACATTTTGATCATCATCACAAATAGGCCCCCACACATCAGAGGTCATAATCTCTTCACGCACCTCTGCTGGGGTGGTGGCCATCACAGACAACTCCTCTGCAACCCCCTGCCTCCATGGCAGAGCTAAGTGATAAATCAGAGTTAGAATATCAATATAAACTTATTACTTTCGTTTTCCTTAATAATTTGTATTCCTTCCTCAAGTTCAATGTTAAACTTGTCAGTCTTGATGATCTTTCTTGTTCTCGTGTCCTTTCTATTTGAGTAGTAGCAAGGTGTTATATGCTCATTTTGCAGAAAACTCCTGGAATCGAGGAAATAGCCATACCAACCTATGATAATGTAATTTGAACAGCGTCATGAGCTTGTTTTTAGCTGAAGTTATTCATGTCAGAAGAAGATTACGTCATTCCTTATAATTCACTTCACGTTTTATTCCTTAATAAGATGTTTTTATTTTTGTTGGATCTAAAACTCCTTGATTTAACTTGCATTTTGGTTAAAGAGTCGTGGGTATTCAGTCCCAGTCATACGCCAAGAGAAAAACCAAAAACAAAAGACAGGTTTGGGTAGACCCAGTCTCACTAAGGTCAAGCAAATGGAATCAAAGAAGAAGATAGACTTTGTCTTCTCCACCTCTCAAGTTCAGGGTTCATGGACAAATGACAAACAATTGTACACAACATCTTGAAAATGGGGATGTCCAACCGCAGATAACTTTTGTGGGAGGCGAAATCGTCACCCTGTGCCATTGCACGCCGTCCACATGCCATTGCACAGCATCCTCACATTTAGCAATAAATAAATAAGACAAAGCTAAATATGTTGATGGCATGCAATGGCACAGGATGAGAATAGGGATTATGGAACAGACGATTTCGTGCCTTTTAAAATTTCCCTATAATCAATAACTAATTATCATTTTGTACTTTAATTTTATTCAATAGTTTAAATAATTTGGACGATCAAATTTGTACGGATGTATAAAGTTTATAAATTTAATTGAATTGATTTTTACTATGCTAATTTTCAAATTATCTTATAATATATTAATTTTAACAATTTTCATTATTTCAAAAATTTTTCTTAATTGCTTTGGCCTAAGTATTTTTACTTTCTAATTCTTAGATTTTCATAATATTGGACCGTGAACTTATTTTGTTCATACTCTCATATAACATTTATATAGAATATAAGTCCTAAATTTAATATTAAAGATATTATCACAACGTAAATTTTTAAAAATTTTCAATCTAGGAATTAACATTTTAAAATTTATATAAATCAAGTAAACAAAAGGTTTTTTTATGATGTGATATACCCAATAAATACCGCATAGATTTTTGTCAATTCGTTTCATCAACAAAAGCTAACGTTTCGCACTTAATTATTAAAACTTTAAAAAACTAGTCAAAAATTTAAAAGATTGAGTATTAAATTGAAAAAATTCACGTTGGAAAATTCAAAAATCATTTTTTATGGTCAATAGAAAAAAATAAAATTTAAAAACTCAAGTATGTGAAACGTAAGAGTTTTTTTAATTATATTATAAATAAAGTCTTCACAAGTGGATCGTTAATTGCACGCGTGAGAAGACTGCGCGTGGGAAATATAGAAAGAAGAATGGAGATATTCTTGAGAGAACATTTTAGGTGGCGACAAAGAACCATTCTCATGGCAACGCAATGGATAGGGAAAATACTATAATAATAAAAATAATAATTAAGGTAATTTAAATGGAAAATTAAAAAAAGAGTAGAGGGAGAAATATTATTATTACCCAACCAACCTAACTGTTTAAGGATAGTTGCAGTCTGAATAGTCGTCCCATTGAAGTAAAGTTAGTTGAAGTTGGCAACATTGAGTGACAAAGTGGTCATCCGTCTCTCTCTCTCGTTCTTAATCATGATCACCAAGCTAAGGTGAAATATATAAATCCAACAGACACATCATCAACCGGAAAAAGAAATATGTTGGAAACCCACCAAAAAGGTTGAGAAATGTCGTGATGAGGGCAAGGAAGGTTAATTCGCAGATGCAAGAACCTGATTGGAAGTTTCTGTACGCGGGGAGAAGAAAGATCAGAGCTTTTGGGTTCTAATTTCTAAAGAAAGTACATGGATAGATTTATATATAACCAAAGCACAAAACACATGACCAAGTAAAAACGAGTTTTATAAAGAAAACAACGGAATGTTTTGTAGGAAAGGAGAGGAAGGCTAGAGAGAGAAAGAGAGAGTCTTCTCTGGCTGCTCTTTTTTTTTTTTTTTTCTGTCCTCTCTTTTGCTTCTAAAGAGCTTTTACGAGTTCCTTGCAAAACTGGGTCTTAAGTAAGGTACGTCCATATGTACTAAATTTATGTGATCCCAGTTTCTGTGTGATCTCTGTTCGTGTGAGCTTTTTTGGGTGTGAGCCAATTATGTTGTTTATTATGATCATGTGATGTTTTTGGTGTGTGTATGTGTTACTCCTGCGTATACTTTGGAGAAATAAAGAGAGTAGTCAGAAAGGTGGAATTTTGTATGAGAGTTTGATACTGTTCTGATGATGTTTTAGGTGATTCTGTCAAATTTCTTGTCTCTTCGAGTCCCTTTTTGTCTTTCAAGTGTCAGTTCTAATCATCTGTACAGCCATAAACAAATTGTTTCTCTTGGAGACTTGTAATTGTCTTTGAGCTGAATACGTAGAATGTCTCTGCAAATTTCTCTCTCATCTTCTGGTTGTTTTGTAGCTTAGTTGTTTTCCACTTTGCCTTACCCTTGTTTTGGTCAGACAACCTTGTAAGCATGTCAAAGACTCGCCGGTCCTTCTAAATTACAATATAAATTGAGGTGATCCAGAAAGGATTCGGCTTTGGCAGTATGTGTTTGTTTGTAACTTCGATTGATTTTAGCTATATAATATTCGACTCTGTTTTTAACTCTCAACTTACAAACAAGTGGCGCATAAGCCCCCTTCTCTCCAAAAATGATTTGCAGGACATTTCTGTCCTCTTCTGTTTCTTCTTCTTATTCTTCTTCTCTGCTTCTGCTTTCATTAATTAACTTATTTATCCAAAATTTTCCGCTATTTGTCTCTTTACTATGCTTAAACCTAGTCTTCTTTTCAGAATGCTTGTTGAAGAGGATATACAGATCACATGAAGGCTTTATCAATCTTCTGTTTATCTGGTTGAATTTTGACTCGTATCTCTTATCTGTTGCAGTTCTGCATTGGAATAGACAATAACTTTATAAATTATGATCATAAATTTTTTAGTTGGAATTCTTTTCTTCTGTTTAAGTTTTTAAATTGGTACATATACAGATGAGTTTGATTAGGCTTGGTTCTGCAGACAATTGATTATAGAATTTGTTCAGGTGGAGATAGTAATGCTCGGATCATGGGAAAGAAAGGGAGTTGGTTTTCTGCCATCAAGAGGGTCTTTCTACCCCACTCCAAGGACAAACTAGCCAACGTAAGCAGTATTCTTTATGATGTTTCCTTTCGAAATGTTTGAATTATGTCAATCATCATCAAATTTATTAATTTTGAATTTTCGCTTTTGCAATCTGTTTGCCAAACGGTTATTAATCCGCTGATGCTTGGTTATTAATCAGCTGAAGCATCACGGACAAACAACACCATTTCTAAGTTTTAACTACATTCCACTCATAATAAAAGAACTTGGGTTTCTACTGGATTGGAAGTGCTTGATGTATTTGGTTTGTAGTATTGTCTGATGATTTAAATTGACAAAAAAGATGTGTTTTTACCTTTTTAATTGTTTGCCTTGCTAATTATCTCCAATGTAAGGAAGGAACCCAAGTGTTCAAGACATGCTGAATGACAATTTGGTATTGCAGGAATCAGAGAAGAAGAATTCAAAAGAGAAGAAGAAGGGGCTAGCAAGACGAAGGCATGGAGAGACCAATTCATTCATTCCCCTCTTTAGAGAACCAAGTAGTATTGAGAAAATCTTGGATGATGCAGCGAGAGAGCATAAGTTAATCTTCAGGCCTCCATCATCGCTTGACCAACCCGAAACACCTCCTTTTGTACCTTCAAAACTTGCTTCGCCAAGGGTTCCTTCTCAAAGAGTTACATCTCCTAGACCTCCTTCTCCAAGAACTGCTTCCCCTAAGCCTGCATCACCAAGAGTTTCTTCTTCCAGAGCAGCATCTCCAAGGACTTCTTCTGCAAGACCAGTTTCTCCTAAGAATGTCAATCGTCAGAAAGAGACATACTATAGGCCAGAACCAACTTTAAGGAACCACCATGCTTCAGCTACAAAGATCCAAGCAGCATATAGAGGCTATGCTGTAAGCTTCTCTTTGCCTTCATTAATTGCATTACTATTTGCAGGTTTAAATTTTACAATCCTATTTTTGAGAAGTTGAGATAACGTGTTCCAGAGTCACTGTAATTGGGTCATACATTTCAAGATCGAAATTAAGACTGATTTAATGATCTTAAATGAACTTGCCCCTCACTATTTTCAGGGTATAACAAGTTTACCAACTCGATGAATCAAGTTTAAGTTAGACTCTACTTGGTTTTGCTGTTGACAACTGTTTCAGCAGGAATGCTATAGAATTTTTATGCTCTTTTCTATTAGTACATCATTAATTCAACCCGTTATGCAACTATTGTGCAGGCAAGAAGGAGCTTCAGAGCTCTGAAAGGCTTAGTGAGACTTCAAGGAGTAATTAGAGGACAGAATGTAAAGCGACAAACTATGAATGCGATGAAGTATATGCAGCTCTTAGTGCGTGTCCAATCCCAGATTCAGTCACGAAGGATCCAGATGTTAGAAAATCAAGCACGACGTCAAGCTCAATATAAGAATGGAAAAGAAGTAGAGAGTGCCTTGGGCAAATGGAGCCAGGCAGTAAGCTTCTTATTAATTTTCTTTCCGTTAAATATTATATGCCAAGTTCTTTGTCCAAACTACGCGTGCAAAAGCAATCCAGTTGTAAGTATATATAATAACTGGGATCATTCATGTAGTCTGAGACAGGTAATGAAGACTGGGATGACAGCTTGTTGACAAAAGAAGAAATTGAAGCAAGGATGCAGAGAAAGGTGGAGGCAGTTGTTAAGAGAGAAAGACAAATGGCCTATTCTTATTCCCACCAGGTATTATACTTTATGCAATACACGATGCTCGGAATTGAACTCTTCGTGATAGATATCCAGCGTTATTTTTCTGGTTCTTTCATATCCTCATTTCTCATCCCAAAAACTTTTGGGGAAGAACTTGAATTCACCATATGAATTAGTGAGAATAGATCCTTGCATTCACAGGTCTTCGAAATTAGATTTCTACTCTGTAACCTTTATCTGGAAATCACTAGAATTCTTCAGATCGAAGATAACTATGGAAAGTAGAACAAAATTATGCTAGAGCAATGTAAAGCTAATGAACTTCCTGCATAGGACAAAGCTCATATCTGTTAGTCAAATACATTATGCAACTCTTGGCGAAAGCACACAGCCTGCAGATTATTTTAATATATGAAGTGTGAACTGTAAGAATCTTATTAGACATTCTGATTGCCGAAGATGTGCACAGAAAATGAAAAAGA
The DNA here is from genome assembly GCA_025629825.1 of Erythroxylum guanchezii. Lineage (NCBI taxonomy): Eukaryota > Viridiplantae > Streptophyta > Magnoliopsida > Malpighiales > Erythroxylaceae > Erythroxylum > Erythroxylum guanchezii. Next base: position 7,878,402 of record JAOTAX010000005.1, on the reverse strand, counting down.
GAACACCAAAGATGCAGTTGGCTGAATTCTGCATCTTCAATGATTTAGGGATAAAATACTGCCTTATAATTAGCATAAAGTCAGCTGTTGCTTTGAGAAGTTGCAACTAGTGATATTCTTGTTTCCTTTTTGCTAACAGTCGTGGAAAGGTACTCCAAGGTCCACTCTATCAGCTCTAACAGATATTCGAGCCAATGGATTTCCATGGTGGTGGAACTGGTTAGAACGACAGATACCTTCAACAAATGCTCCCGAGAGCCTAGCCTTCAAGAATTTTCAAGTTACTTCACCAAGACCTCAATCTGAGCTAAAGCCTAGCCCTTGGCCTCCGTCAAGTAGTCACAGGCAACAGCAGTTGGGGTTTGATAATATGGATACACCAACACCTCGCTCGACAAAATCAACTGCATTTGTTCCAACAAGACCATCAAGAACTCCTCTGCACAGAACATCACAAGCAAACAGCCCCAGCTTCTCAAAGTATTCAAAAGCAAGAGCTACGGGAGCTGAATCCCCCTTTGACTTTCCATTAAAGGATGATGATAGCCTCATGAGCTGCCCCCCATTTTCAGTTCCGAACTACATGGTTCCTACAGTTGCAGCCAAGGCCAAAGTAAGACCTAGCAGCAATCCCAGGGAGAGTTTTCCAGCAACGCCAAGCAGTGAAAAGAGGAGGCTTTCATTCCCCCTAACACAAGGCGTTAGATCCTTTAAATGGAACAAAGGTTCCTTGTTCTCTGGCAAGGATTCCAGTTCCCAAAAGGGTTTAGATGATAAGCATCAGTCAGTGCAATCAATAGGAGATTTGAGTGTAGATTCAACAGTCTCGATGCCCGCTACAGTTGGAAGAAAGCCATTTAACCGATTTGTGTGATTCGTATTCTTATATCTTAACATCTTTTCTTCTTCTTATTGTCTTTTTTTGTTGGTGTTAATTTGATTGAGTGCATGTGATTGGTGATGTAAAATAATGAAGAAACAGATAGGAAATTATGGATTGAGTGTCACAGGGATTGAAAAGCTATCATGAAATTTTTTTAAATTGCTTTCATCATATTGTGTACTTATACTCGTAGACCCTCTTCTTTTTCTATTCAGAATCTTTAGTTTATCAACTTTTTTCTTCGTTTTCCTTTTCCTTTTCCTGCTAGTCATAATGATTGAGAAGGTATTTAGTTCCTCTACGGTAGGCTGTGGCTGCTGACATAAATTCCTTGCCTTGAAAGGAGCAAAGTCATCATGTTTAGTTCCTTGTACAAGGCAAAACAGAAAAGTAAAATAAAAAAACAAAAGAAGGTAAAAAAGAGATATATAAAAAGAAAATAGCACAAAAAGCA
>JAOTAX010000005.1:7815759-7835145 GCA_025629825.1 Erythroxylum guanchezii | reverse complement strand
GCATTATTGAACAATTATAATTGTGCATATTGTGATATATGTGTATGTTGTTTGATATAGAGGAGCAACTGGAACGTCAACCTCCAGACGTTTGCCGGAACTTCCAGGCATTAGCTTCGGGAGCAACTAGTGAGTAACCTAGACGGTTTCTCTCAATTATTGTTTGTTTAAATTATGCTCTGAATGATAAATGAATGTGAAATGAATGTGTTTAATTGTTGATTCCAGACAGAAGGTCCGATGATTGTGAATGTGGATTGTATATTGAAGTGTTGTTTAAATGTGAATGTAAAGACCTAAGTGCGTTATAATGTGAATGATTGTGGTACATGCATTCCATTCATGAATGCACAATCAGATAATGACAGTTGTGACCAGAGTAGCCATCGATCAGAGCTTAAAGTTTAACGAGTGAAAAAAGCCTCGAGCTCAATAGTGATTAAGAGCTTAAGGCTCACTATGTATAATGAGTCATGTATCTCCCAAGCGGATAAGGGATAGTTATGAATGAGCCTGGTATCTAAAATAGATACGGGACAGTTCAAGCACTCGGTCACAACAACGTAATAAATGGAAAGTGTCTCATGAGCATTTCATATGCATTTATATCAAGTATGTTTGATTGATTGAAATGCTGAAATTTCCTATGCTGGAGTAAAAGTGTGATACATGATCTATTATGCAAAATTGTGAATTACATATTATGTGAAACGGTGTATTGCATGAATTGAGTGAACCATCAATGATGGTTACTTCATTGAGTTTGCAAAAACTCACCCAAAATTTGCAATTATTTTTAGGCTTGAAGAGTACCCCGTTAGACAAACAAGAGTATACCTACGACATGCAAGTAAGAGATAAAGGTCGTGATCAATTATTGTCTGCATTAGTATTTCCTTTATTTTGTATCAAATTAAGTCTTCCGTAATTATTGTAACTTGTGTATTCAAATATTTCTGTTTGAAATAAATTTCCAAATCAGAAATGTTTGTATATGGTTTTTGCAATGTAATGAAATTTTGACAAGTATTTTGTATTTGTAACGGGCCTAAATGTCTATTGAAATTTTTGATGATTGTATTGCTATGATTGAAAATGTTTATGAAATAAAGTGGGTCCGGTTTAGTTATCGATTTTCACACTTTAAGTTTGTGGTTAAAAAAAATTGTACTGAGTTTTGAATGACTGAGTGCTTAGCATGCTACCCTCGCGGGGCATGGACTCGGATGTCCCTCAGGATGTCGGTTACATGTCTTGCTAGAGTGGGGTGCTACAGTCTTACTAGTTAACAATTGTGTGCATGCCACGTCATATTTGGAGCTCAATTGCTAAGAAACACTGTACCACAATCTACCCCTCTTATTCTTGCATTTGTTTTATGTCAGCAACAATTGGAAACATGGCTCGCTTTTCTTCAAAAGCTTGTTTTACTTCAGTATAATATTGAAACAGAGAGCCACCTCTTTGTTTTGCTCGATAAATCTTTAACAATAATTCATGAACACGAGACAGATCTTATTTGCAAGTATACAAAAATTCCAGATATTTCTATAGTTCTTTGACACTATCACAATGATTCACAACATTATCAACAGTTAGGTCTTAAGTATTTTGGATTTGATTAAACAATTTATAATCCTCCATTAACCATTTCTCTCGGTAATAGCATTAATCTTAGGAGATAGATTACTAGTTAAATGATCTTCCAAATCTACACTAGTCACAAATTTGCGAATAGTCCTTTTCCATTATGCATATTTTTTTTCTTCTAATCAATTTTCTATTAGTAATTTTGGATGACGCCAACGTAATTTTAGTAACATCCACACAAATCGACAATACCTAGAAACTAATTAGATATTCAGATAGGGACAGAGGAGGCGATGCCAGAGGAAGAAACCAGTTCGATAGACGAAGGCTCATGCGCTGTGGTGAGAAAATGGTGTCTCCAACTTACACGCTTGAAATCTGACGACCGAATTTGGAGGGATGGCCGATCGACACAAGTAGAGTCTTTTAAAGGAGGAGGTGAGAAAAATTTCTCCAACAAATATGTCACCCACGCAATCCGTGCATTGCCTCACGATATGGCAGAAAACGAAATACAAAAAAAAAACTAAAGAAGAGACCTAGAAACTCAACTAGGCTTTGATACCGACGTTGCCGATCGTGGGTGCAAGGCTATAATCGACGAGTTTTTAATGGGAAACTAACAATTTGTGACTGACTGGGGCTTGTTTATACTATTTTCCCTCTTTAGAGTATGACCGCACATGGCCTTACATGAGAATGAGTTTTCTGTGTATTTCTATTAGAATGATACTACAGGTATGTATATAGGAATACATAGGTTAAACTAGGAAAGTAATTCCTATAATCATGCTAAAATCCCTATGACTATGTTATTTAAAATTAATTATATAATCCTTATGACTACGTTAACTACTATATTTGTAACAAGCTTGATGTGAATAACACATGGTGAAGTATGTCAATAATGAAGGTCACCATATGGGCTTAATTAACAAGCTTCTTGCCAATGGAATTGTGAATTCACTTTATAACTTGTGCTCATTTGGTTTTATACGATCTAAACATGATTATTGTTTATTTATGAAATCTATGATAGCTCTTTTATAACTTTTCTAGTCTATGTAAACAATATTCTTATTACACGTTCATCTGAGTATGACATAGCTACTGTTAAGCGTTTCTTAGATGCCAATTCACCATTAAAGATTTGGTGAATGCCAAATACTTCTTGGGATTGGAAATAGCTTGTTATACTGCTAGTACCTCAATTAACCAGCGAAAGCACTCCATGGATATCATAAAAGATCCTGGTTTGTCTAAATGCTAAATCAACTCTATTACCTGCAGGAGTTAAACTCATGCATAATGGAGGTTCTTTGCTTTCTAATCCAGAAAGATATAGACGATTAATTGGTTGATTATTTTATTGTAGTTTTATAAGACCTGATATCACACATGTTGCTTTAACAGGTAATTCAGTAGAGTTGTGAAGCACGTCCTGAGGTTACACGACTTGTCAAACGTCAGTAACTTGAGTTTGGAACGACAAGGTTTCTATTAGTGACAAGAACAAAGATGGCATGTAATGATCCATCATAAATGAGTGAGCTTGTTACTTGGTGAGGTCAAATATCGGGAATACTGTATCAGAAAGACGAAATTTGCTGCTTATTCACAGTAATATAGATATATGACCTTTGTTTTTTGGATTAAACTAGAAACTACAAAACGAAGTTAAGCTCAGATTTCCCTCAAGTCAAGCATGCTGTGAACCACTATCATATTTACAACAAATATGAAACCAAAAATTGGATAAATCACTTACAAGATGAGCATTGAGATTTTTTTTCCCCCTAAAATATTGTCTTCTTTGATATAAAATTTTGGAGAGTTCTAACATTCAAATATATGTTTTTGATTTAAAATTTAGTAATAAGTAAAAGGATTCGTTTAACACAAAATTTTGAGCATTTTAAGACTCAGGCTCAGAATAATTTAACAACTTCAAGCTAATGATATATAGAGGCCTCTTTTAGGTAAAAACTTGTGTTATCTTAAAATTGGAGCTGATAATCTTAAGTACAAGGGATTGTGACTACTTTGACTATCTTCGGAGCCGTCTTGCAGTCATAAATCAAGGACAGGAAGGAAAACGTGGTATGGGTTCTAAGGTCAAGTATCATTTAAGACGACACCAGAGCTACCAGGGTGAGCAGCAACTCGGTGGACATGTGTGACATTGCGTGAATCAGTCCTATGGACTGTTCATTGGTACCGCCTCAAACTACGCAATACGTACTTTGAAATCGACCCGACACGACAGTATTGCAGATAAATGTGATGAACTCAAGGCTTGCTGATGCCCCTTTTCCCACCGTTTACTTGGCTTTATTAGTCTTCCACTTGTACTCATTAGTGAATTTTCTTCGTATTAACTTTATATGTTAAATTCCTATCGACAGAATTATAGGTAAATTCGTAAAAGTTAAGGAAATTAGATTACTAGAAGTATATATAAATAATTTGTAGAACTTACGAAAAATGAAAATTTATGTACATATATAAACCCCATTATTTCACCAGCAGTAGACATATTGGCGTTCCCTGCTTTTGTCTTTCTGCTTCTTTCTCTCTTCTGTCTTCTGTGGTGGAAACTGAAACTAAGACAAAACAAAAACCAACAGAAACAGCAGTAGGCAATGGCTCTCAAGTTCAATCCTTTGGTCTCTCAATCCCCAAAGTTGCCTTCTTTTCCTCTACCTCCAATGGCCAGCGTCAGATCTCCCAAGTTCTACATGGCTTCCACCCTCAAGTCTGGGTCCAAGTGAGCATCTTTTCCTCTGGTGTTCTTCAATGCTCCTTGTTTTCTTTCTTTTTATTGTTTTGTGTGAAAAGATGGTATCTTTACGTGTTTCTCTTATTTTGGAGGTCAGCTTGGATCTGGTTTTTTTTTTTCTTTTTCTCGTGATATTAAGCTTTGGCTTCATTAGTTGCGAGACTCGCTTATGATCCTCTTGTTTCATGTGTTCAAACAAAATTACTCTTCTGGACTTCTATTTGATTCCGTTTAAGTTCTACAAATGTATTTCCTCGGACTCTTCCTTTCTCATTATTTGATTCAATCTCGTTTATTTTATTTTCTTTGCAAAAAATTTGTTTGATCAAACTGATTTTTCTCCGTCTTGAAGTTTCATTCGACTGGGGTCCCTATAGGCGAAACGATTAAGATGATTTCCACATTTGTACAGTCCTTACCAACTTTTGGGTTTTACCTGTTGAATTCTCAAGTCCTATTGCAGAGTTGTTAAGAAAAGTATTGCTTTCTTATTCTGTTCGCCAAAGTTTTTTCTCAGCTAGTTTGTACGCGAAACCATTTACCCTCCGAGCAAGAGAGATGCTGGTTATATTCTTTAAGTTATTATTAATATATATTATAGTTTTCCTCGTTACTTTTTAGGTATACGAAGTCAGAATTCTTGTGGTTTTCGTGTTGGTGGCAGATATTGCCTGCTTTACAGATCGCGTGTTTGGCCTTGTTTTGAGCTACTAACATATGGAACCAATTTGGCATCCAAAGCAATTTCGAAGAATCAAATCCGATACCGAAGAAACTAAACGGCTTTTATTGCTTTACCAGAAATTAAATGTAACCAATTTGGCATGCAACTCGTTTAGGATCAATACTTTCAGTGGTTGTGGTTTCCTGGTTAGTTCTGTTGCCTGTGGGATTTTCTATGCAACCATGGCTTTTTGTTTCTTCTTGCCGTCTTTTTTGCTGGAATCCACGTTGGATGTTTTCATTAGGGTTAATTGTCGCTGTGCAAAAGGTTTCAAAATTCAATTCACTTTCCTTCTTTGTTTCTGTCTTCTTGCTTTTACCTTTTTGAAAATTTGGATTCTTCTTCAGAAGTTTTTCAGTGTCTGAACATAATTTGCACCGATATTATATCCATAAACAAACAAATAAACGGCAGGTTTGATAAAGTGGTTTAAAGTTTTCAGAGGCTTGTGACTTTTGCTGATATCTACATCTTTCTATGCCTTGAATTTGAGGGCTGCATACTTGTCCACCTGTTGTGTGCTCTAATTAGTTAGTTGTCTAGTTCTGTCTGTATTTGAGTGAGGCGTGTCTTTATCCTAGTTTGGTCTTCTTGTTTCTCAAAGCTTGTCGCAATTCTCCTGTCATAACAAGCTTTGAGAATTGTGAACAGTATCTATCTTCTATTTGTCGTCTGTTCTTCTGTATTTCCTTTCAGATCACCATTGTTAAAAGTCTCCATTACGTAACAATTGATCACGTGCTTTTTCAAATTCCATTTTGTCCGTTTGATAAAAATGATTATCATTGGTTGCTGAATTGCTTTTCACTTCCTACTCTTATCTTTATTAATGTGGTTGAAGTACGATATTTGAGTTGGTAAAAGTGGTTTGGATACTTCAATGACAGATTTCTTTACTTCTTATTTTCTAGGTGATGAGTCCTTGACTTTTTTCCTTGAGATAGCAGCTGTTTGTCAACATATTGGTCTTCTTTACCTAGGAAAGAATTCTAATCAGAAAATAGTTTTATAAACTTGAGATTTCACTTTTAATCTTGTAGCACTCAATTGGTTTGCTTTCCATTTAATCTCTACATTGGTTGCAGAAATTTTACTGAAAAACAGGTTTAATTAATGAAGTTATAATCATCAAATGTAATATTGCACTTTTCTTGGGAATCTTCGTAATATGAAGTATGATGTTATTTTTCTCCTTTGAGTTAAGTTTATGATCCTTACATTGGCTCCTCAGGTGGGACTAGTTCAAGTTTGTGAGGCCAATAAATCCTTTTCACACTGAAGATTTACTGGCTATGTTCCTAATCTTGAATTATGATTTTCATTCAACCAGTTTGGTGTGCTTTAGTGCGATCAAACATTTGCTGTATATGCACTTTAATTCTGTTCCGGCTAGTTCATCATTCGAATGGATCAAGGGAGTGCTAGATTGTAAATAAAGCTCACATGAGAATAATTTGTCATGCAGATACATTGACTAATTTGTTGGTTTAAAAAAATATGTTGTCTTAGTTTCTGCATGCTCATAGAAGCATTATGCATGAAGGAGTATCTACTCCATTTTAAACTCATTTTGAATGGTTACCTAAAAAATGCTGACATTTTCTACTTAATGCAGGGAAGTTGAGAATCTCAAAAAGCCTTTTATGCCTCCCAGAGAGGTACATGTTCAAGTTTCTCATTCAATGCCACCCCAAAAGATCGAGATCTTTAAATCTCTAGAAGACTGGGCCGAGCTGAATATCTTGGTTCATCTTAAGCCAGTTGAGAAGTGTTGGCAGCCACAGGATTTTTTGCCGGATCCTGCTTCTGAAGGATTTGACGAGCAACTCAAGGAGCTCAGGGAAAGAGCAAAAGAGATCCCAGATGATTATTTTGTTGTTCTGGTTGGGGACATGATCACTGAGGAAGCGCTACCTACTTATCAAACTATGTTGAATACCTTAGATGGGGTTCGGGATGAAACAGGTGCAAGCCCGACTTCTTGGGCAATGTGGACAAGAGCTTGGACTGCTGAGGAGAATAGGCATGGTGACCTTCTCAACAAATATCTGTACTTGTCTGGGCGCGTGGACATGAGGCAAATTGAGAAGACAATTCAATATTTGATTGGGTCAGGAATGGTAAGATCCTTGCTTAACTTGATTAGTTTCTTCTCGAGTTTTCAAAGTAACCAATACAAAATGAAGATGCTTATACCCATACAGGGGCACAAAGTTGTTCCGCCTTGAAGCTTAGGCAAAGATTGATTGTACTTGCTGGTTGGAGGTTGTTTCATCTAGTATAGTTCACTCCTTTTTGCTATTGCTTTGTCATCTGTTAGAAAACCTAGTCTACCAATGACAATTTTTTGTTAAAATCGACTTGAAAAATATGTATGCTGTATACTCTTTCATTTCCCTCAGATTGTAGTTCGTGCATTCCCTAATGTCGCAGAGCACCAGTTATAAGGTTATACCTTCATCTGAGCTATTGAAATGGGTGTTCCCCACTCTTCATGCATATTGGAAAGTTATTTGAGCATCTTTTCTTCATTACATAATCCATCACAATTTCATACACTCATTCTTCTCATCTGATTCCTTTTAAATAAATTTTATCATAGGATCCACGGACAGAAAACAGCCCCTACCTTGGGTTCATCTACACTTCATTCCAGGAAAGGGCAACTTTTATCTCCCATGGGAACACTGCGAGACAAGCCAAGGAGCATGGAGACATGAATTTGGCTCAAATATGTGGTACAATTGCCTCAGATGAGAAGCGCCATGAGACTGCCTACACAAAAATAGTGGAGAAACTCTTTGAGATTGATCCTGACGGAACTGTTCTGGCTTTTGCTGACATGATGAGGAAGAAGATTTCTATGCCTGCACACCTGATGTATGACGGCCACGATGATAATCTATTTGAGCACTTCTCAGCTGTTGCCCAGCGGCTTGGAGTCTATACTGCAAAAGACTATGCAGATATACTAGAGTTCTTGGTGGGAAGGTGGAAAGTGGAGGACCTAACTGGACTTTCAGGTGAAGCACGAAAAGCGCAGGACTACGTATGCGGGTTACCTCCAAGAATTAGAAGGCTGGAAGAGAGAGCTCAAGGAAGGGCAAAGGAAACACCAACCATTCCTTTTAGCTGGATTTTTGATCGAGAAGTGAAGCTTTAAATGCCTAATGAAAGCGAACAGAAAAAAAGCAATTTGCTCTGCTTCATGCTCCTTTCTGAATCAAAATGCAGGGTAGGAATTTGCTTGGTGAAATATACAGTTTACTCTTTTAATTTGTTTCAAGGGTGGAGTTGGATGTAGAGTGAGGAGTTCTGGGTGAGTTGTAGATACGGTTGTTTCTTGTGTGTTGGGTCTGATGAGAAGGCATATGGGGGCAGCTGTGGTTTTGCTGTTGTGTTGTCTTCAAGTGGTCTTCTTGGCGCACGTTTGCAACTTGTACTAGTGTAAGCCGAATAATCCTTATGTGGCAATTTTGATGGTGATGCTAGTTTGCACCATCCAACCTGCCTTCTTATGGCCTCTGGAGGTCAAGTCCTTAGTAATGTGCAAAACTAGAGTTTACCAAAGGTCAAATATAAACTATACCCATAAATCCTAAAGCCAATCCGATGACAAAAAAGATGCAAATAAACTAAATGCTCTTTCTATAATAATATAATAATAATTAAAATTTCCTTTTATAATATTAAATTATCTCTTAATAATATTTGAATCGTGATTGAATGCTGTAAAATATTAAGATATATCACATTTCAGAGGACATAAACCTTAAATTTGGTTAGATCATAAATAAACCTACAAAAGTAACTGATTTCTGTTCCAACCAAACTATAAATACTTAAACCTTGAAGATGAGGTTTCTTCTTAATAAAGGAAAACAGATGGATCACATAGCAGCAATGGGAGTAGCAAATGATGTCTGAAAGAATGAGAAGAAAGCTGATGCAGTTCCAGAATTTTTGAATAAAATCAGAGAATTGCGATGAGTTCAATAGGATTGATTGAGAGATGAAGAAAATCAATCAAGCTTATCAGTTCTGATTGTGGATACTAGAGAACGAGATTGTGTGAGATGAGGAAAGTTAATTGTTATTGTATTCTGTACGATCACACGAATAAATAACAAACCTCAGGTGTCTAGTATATGGCAATCAAGCAAATATTATAATAAAAATGAAAAAAATGCTTAGAAAGGAATAAGAGAATTGAAGAAAGCAATTTTCTTGTATCAAAATCGTCCCCTCCTAAGAACCTTTGCCCTTCAAGGTTAAAATGTGGATTTTGATGCATAAAATTATCGTAGAGTTCCCAAGTGGCTTCTCAAGTGGAACATTATGCCTATTAACCAATAGCTGGACAGTAGTCCTATTATCGTGCTTCACTAATCCTCTATCTGAAAAGGCTTTTGGAACTTTAGTAGCTGTAATAGATGACATAGGAATTGGTAGTGGATACACATCAAGAGAATCACCATGACATTTTTTTCAACTCATGAATTTTAGCCTTAGCAGGTAAAGATAATTTATAAGCTATTGCACCAACTATGTCAAGCACAACGAATGGGTCATAATACTTGGGACTAAGATTTTAGGAGCTTCTGTGAACTATAGACTGTTGCCTGTATAGCTGCAACTTTAAGCAAACCGTGTCTCCTACTATAAAAGACCTCTTTGGCTTATGCCTATTTGCCAACTGCTCCATCTTGTTCTGAGCCCTCAATAGATGATATTTCAACAATTTTATCGCCTCTTCTCATTTTTTAAAACTTCTATCAACTGCTACATTATAACTTTCACCCAGGAGGTAAGACAATTGCAAAAGGGAGGTTGACCGTACAAAAGTTCATAAGGGGTGGAGTTTGTAGCTGAGTGGAAGGTAGTATTGTACTACCATTCTGTAAGTGACAACCATTTACTCTAAGAAAAAGGCTTCTCACGACATATACACCTTAAACATGTTTCCAAGCATCTATTTACAACCTCAGTATGCCCATCAATCTAAGGGTGATAAGTAAATGATTTCAAGAGATCAACACCAAAAAATTACTCAGGAATAGTGTATCTCTGTCATTTATAATACTGTCTGGTAGGCCATGAAGTTTGAACACATGCTCCATATAAAGTTGTACAACCTAGAGGGTTGTGTAAGGATAAGACAAAGCCATGAAATGAACAAAATTAGGAAGTCTATCTACCACAACAAAAAAAACCTCTCTGCCATGAGACATAGGCAAACCCTCTATCAAGTTTATAAAGATTGAAGACCATACCCTTTTAGGTATAGTTAGATGTTTTAATAACCTCGAGTAGGCTGTTGTGTCATACTTACACCTCTGACATACATTTTAAGTCCTCATATAGTATTGCACTTCTTTATTTGTTCCCCTCCAAATGAACAAGCACTTTACTATGTGCATGGTTGCATCTCTTCCTAAATGTCCACCTAATGGAGAATCATGCATCCATTTGAGTATAAGTTGTTTAAGTTGTGGTGAGGAACCAACTACCAACTTGCCCTTTCTTCTAAGTTGATCATTCACCTAAGAATACTTAGGAGGACTGTTAGGTTGCATTTTCAAATCATAAGTGTTTGAATAAGAGTTGGATTAATGTGCTAACACTACTGCAACTCCTCATATAAACCATTATCAATTACTTGCAGTGCTTCCAGTAACATCTATAAACCCTACATTTTTTATAATGTATCTACAACCTTATTTTCTTGCCCTTTCTTGTTTGAATTTGAAAGTCATATCCCATAAGTTTGGCCAGCAAATCTTACTATGTTGGAGTAGAAATTATCTGCTCGAGCAAATACTTTATACTCTTGTGATCAGTTTCGATAATGAAATGTATATTCAACAAATAAGGACTCCATTTTTATACAAGAAATAAAATTGTAAGAAGCTTTCTTTCATATACCGAATTAGCTTGATGTTTAGAACTGAGACTTCTACTGATATAAGCAATAGGACGACTGTCTTGCATAAGCACAGACCAATACATGAACCAAATGCATTAGTATTTGTAACAAAAGTCTTGTTAAAGTCATGCATGGCAATTAGGCCTGAGCCTAGCTCGTCCCGACCGGAAGTTAACTGACTAGGCCCAAGTTGACTGGGACATAGGTTAGGTCAAGGGCTTAACCGAGCCTCGGGCTCAATTCTGGCTAGGGCTATCCAAGCCCGGCTCGGGCTGAGACCTGACTGAGAGTGACAAAGCGATGTTGTTTTTTGAATTTTTTAAAAAATAATGAATTGGGTCAGGCCGACCTGACCCTCCTTAGGCCTGTCATGTTGAGGCTTAAACTTAGGCCTCTCCATGGCTCGATCAGGCCGAGCTCGACCAGGTCAACCCCAAGCCCTAGCTCAAGATATAATGGTGCTCGAACCTAGCCTGGCCTGTTTCCATCCCTAGTTGAAGTTAGTTAATGCCAAGATTAGAGATAAACAAAAGGCATACTTAGGCTAATCAAAAGCCTATTGAGCATAAAATTTCCAAAGGAACTTATGTTTTTTTAAAGGATGAGTTAATGGCCTTGCAATCAATCCATAACTCTTACCAAATCTCATATAATAGCCAAATAACCTTAGAAATTCTCTCGGTTGCTTTAAAGTAGTAAGAATTGGCCATTATTAAATTGTAGAAATTTGGCAGAATCTGTAAAAATTCCCTCACTAGAGTAAGTATTATACTTTTAGAGGCATGATCTATAAAAACTCCCTTACTAAGGATAAAATTCTCTAAATATTCTACTTTTGGAGCTCCATGCATCTTCCACTTTATAGGTTGAATTTATTGCATGTTGTGAGGCTTTCAATCATGTTATGTAGCTATACAACTTCATTACAGGATTGCAGGTGGTCAACGGTATTGAAAAGCCACTCAAGTTATACTATGACTGTAACATCTCGTTATCTCATGATAAGGGTTAGAACCCTATAATAGAGTACACGAGAGATTATTGAGAAGTTAGAAAGTGCATTTCATGGTCATACATAATATGACATACACACACACGTGAATATTGATTTCTACACTTTAAAATGATTGTACATGCATTCATTAACATTTTTCGAGTATAATAGATTTATAAATGTGATTTTATTAAGAATTGTGGTTTATTTGTATTGAAAATTAATGTGGAGAGTATACTAACTGATATAGAATTTTTTGGTGAAATTTCAAAATTTTGGGTATTTCTAGACTAAGAAAAATGCCAAGTGACAAGACAGTTGATAAATGGTAGTAGAAATAAGAGTCAAATAATAGTGAAAAATTTTATAAATGAATTCAGAATTTATTGAAAAATGTCATTGAAAATTGGGAAACAATTGAAGTAAAAATTGAAGTTGATTGGACTACTCTAATAAGAGAACCTAGCTTAAACTCATAAAAATTGGACATGTGGCAAGTGACAAGTGTCACTTGCCAAGCCTAGTCTTTAAACCACGATTATTACTTGAAAGACTGTTAATTGTTTCTTTTTCTGCTTCGTGGCTTTCTTCTTCAAGCTTCTTCATCTTCTTCGCGAATTTTCTCACCAACCTTCATCAACATTGAACCTAACCCTCTTTTCTTTCACTTGCTACTCTCATCTTGTTGTCTTCTTCATTTGTTACAAGAAACCTAAACCTCCCAACCTTCATAATGATGTACGTGGATTGTATGAGAAGTTAGGACTTCTTGGTGTTTTTGAAGAACTTGGAGTTTTAGCAAATAAGTAACATGTTAATTCTAATGAGTTGTATGAATATGAAACAAATATGGTGATTAATTGATATTACAAGATCATGAGAATAGTGGTTATTTGACATGTGCGTCGTAGATGAAGAATGAGAATGTTAGTGTCTTGTTTTTGTGTTTATGATGATCAATATTTCATAAGATGTTGTTTATTTATTATAGTTAATATTTTATAATATTTTTGAATTGTAGGTTCATTCATATTCTAGCACCTTGTAAAATTAAAAAATTAACAAATTTATTAAGTGAATGTATAATGGACTGGAACATAAATATGAAGCAATCAATAATAATTTTGGATAACTATAACACAAGCAATGCTATGGTCAACAAAGTTAGGACTAATTTGTAGGTTGTGAGCTTATTGATGTATAGGAGGTTCTTTTATATGCATTTTTTTATGTATATAATGGTTGAAACTAATCAAAGAAGGGATATAGGTAATTCAAAATAATGCAGTTTATTGGAGTACAACACTTAAACATATTGAGAAATTTGAGGAAACTGTAAGAAAAATATGCATTCCTACATTAAGAAGTTATACTTGAATTGTATAATAAAGTGGAATTCTACATTCAAGATGCTTGAGCTGATGATTAAGTATATTTAAAAGTTTATCAAGTTAAGATAATAAGATTCTCATTATACTTCTTTATCAATAAATAAGCAATTTGAGTTGACAAAAGCAATGTGAGAGAAGTGGGTCCTTTCTTTAAATAAATTAATTCCAAAAATTGTAGAGAAGATGATGAGAAAATTTGATAATTATTAGAATGATATTGGTAATATGGTTGTAAGTTACAATTATTGTTATTTTGGACCTAAGATACAAATTGGAGTTAACTGAATATTATTTTTGACGATTGTATGGTGACTGAACTATAATACATATTGATAACATTTAGACACTTTTGGTGTGATTTGCTAATGATTTTTAGAAAAGAATAGGTAAAGATTTGGATCAAAGTAGCTTAGTATCAAGTTTCGATTTTATTAGTACATCCTCATGATAGAACTTTAGCTCTTTGGCTTTTTGTTATAAGGGATTCTTAAAGGAAAAAAGGGATAAGATTGTATATGATAAGATAGAGTTGAAAATTTATTTGGAAGCTAATATCGTGCCTAAAATTGATGACCATTTTTATATATTAACATGATGGAAGTCAAATGGAGCTCAATATCCTATTATGAAAACAATTACATGATATTTATTAGCATTCTAGTATCTATAGTTGCTTTTATTTGTGTTTAGTACTAGTGGTCAAAAAGTGAGTCTTCATCATAGTTGAAATCATAAAAAATTTTAGAAGTTCTTATGTGTGTCAGAAGATGGTGAGGTACTAAACATGTTCAAAATAAACTCTATACTTTATGGTATGTTTTATTTTCACTTTTGTAATTTAAATAATAACCTATCATATGATCTTACATTTTCTTTATATATATATATATATTATGACAATTATAGAGAGTATGAATATAGAGGATATCATTCAGCTAACTGAAAGCTTTTTCTGGAGAAATATATGATGATGACGATGATGAGGGTGTATCTTTTAATTAATTATTATACATTCATTTAATCAATTTATTGCATAATTAGATATCACTTACATAAGAATTTCTTAAATGTAGAGGAAGTGGTGTGAACTAATAAAGTTTTCAATTATAATGAGATTATTGAGTTAATCTTATTATTATAAGTCTTATCTCTTATGCATATTTATTTTATTATTGGAACTGTTAAGTCATTTAAATTTTGTAGGTTATCCATAGAAGTGGCATGAAATGGTAAAGTTTGGTTAATTTGGGTATTAGTGATTTTTTAGGAGATTTGAAGAGAACGATAATAAAGTACATATGTATGTCTGTAATCGTTGTTCATTTATGCTACATGTTTATGTGGTTGAATTATTTATGTTATTATTGTTAATAAATAACATTTCTTCTGTTTCATTCTTTATTGGAGCTTTAAGGCAAATAATAATTTGATTTAGTAATTTAAGGCTTATATGGAGGAGGGAAGCCTAATGCTCTCTTTTGTTGTAAAGGATGATGACCTTTTCAAGTTAGCTATCAACTAATATGTTAGTTATGCAATTATAACCTTAATGTAGATATGCATTTCAATTGTTGTACCCTTCAGAATATAATGAATGATTTCTGTGGAAGGAATCACTTATTATTTATTAGAATGACCTTCCATTCCTCTGAACTGATGAAGGAATTTTTATGTTGATTGCATTTATCAATTATAGTTTTAGTTCCCCATGTTTGAGACAATACAAATGCTTAGTTATGTGCATATAAATGTTTATGCATGTTTGAGAACAAAGTGGTGGGAGTTTTGGGAAGAGAATTGGGATAGACAGTGGAAAGGTTGTAACTATGTAAAAATATCAAAGAAATCATATAAAAAAGTAAATATAAAGGCTACTCAATCAGGTTTTGAGCTTCCAAAGGCCCGATCAAGGTTAATAAAAGATTGAATCTTGATTGGATTTTATGTTAATTAAAAAAATGTTTAGACTAAGATTGATATGTTGTCATCCCTATAAAAGATCCCATTATTTTACTTCCTTTTAAATCTTTAAATCTTCTTCACTATCCCTGGAGTAATGCCATTCATCTAAAACTATACATATTCCCTTCTTTCTACTTACCTCTTCATCATTACTGTTGAATTATCTCGAGTGTTGAAATAATAGGCCAATCTCTAACTAGAAGAATCCACTTGTTGAATGTTTGTCACATAATATTATTATCTACAAGACACTAGACTCCAATCTTTTGTATGATCTAGACCAAGTTTTTACTAGATACTCTAATAAAGCATCAATATATTTACCCTCTTCAACTCCTCATTGAACTCTAACAAAGGTAGACCAAGCACACTCCTAAAATTGCTTCTCTAAATCTCTTCCATTAAAATTAGAATGACAATTATGGTATTTATATAACACAAATTCTATGAACAACTAATGGTAAGTTGGCTCTAACTGTTACATTCACCCCCATATCCAGAAAAGTAAAACAAATGCAATGAGAGCCATATTTAAAGAAATAATAGTTACAATAATGTCAAAATAGATGATAAATTACCTTTTACATATATCCTATTACGGTTAGTTCAACTCCTAATTCTAAAACAACTATCAAATATTTAATAAATCGAGACCAAGAATTAATATTATAAACTTTAACAATAATACAAGCCATACGATACATTCCTCCATCATCGTCTCTTCCAATTTCACTTGATAGTTTTCCTTAACATGTAGTTTTGAGAAAGCAAGCATCTATACCAACAATGAGCCTCAAATACCTACCAAACTCTTTTCATTGCATCAAAACATATGTATAGGGTTAAAATTCGCTAGACCCACTCATATGTTTTGTTATTACTTGTCGGGCCTTGAGCCGAGTTTAGATAGCCTGACTTGAGGCTTGAAATTTTCAAAAAATAAGGTCGAAGGTTGGTTCAACTTGAGCCTAGCCTGTTGACTTTGGGCAAGGTTCGGGCCCTATTGCCATCCTTAGTTGAACTAGGATTACTCACCGCCACCTGATTGATGAAACCATCTAGCTACCCGACAAATGTAAGAGTTCATTAACGAATTAAATTGCTCCCTACACTTCTCAACCATTTTGAATGATTGGTCTATTAAGTATCTTTTGCTTAAACTTTTTAGGAAGGTATTATATACTTAATGGTTATGAAGTAATAATGACATAGCTCGTAGATCTTAACATTAAAACATTTATCATTGTTAATATAGAAAGTATATAGTTCCCATTGACAACCTTCAGTGCACCCAACCTAAATTATTTAATTTATTATTACTTCCTTAAAGTCCTTTAAACTATAAAAGATTATTCTCAACATCTAGTTTAGATTTCATGTCTGACTATTATATTTGACCTTCTTAAAGCTACACCTGATTCATCCTCAGAGTTATACGAATTTATGTCTAGAAAATTGTCATAATCATGCAAATTTATTAATGTAGATTAATGTCCTTCAACTACATAAACATTTAACTTATCATCATCTTCAATAAGTTTTTTTCCCTTCACCAACAATATTATCATCATCATCTTCAACAACTTATATCCTTTCACAGCCATATAATCATCATCCTTAGCAATTTCTACCCCTTCACCAACCATGTCATTTTCATATGAAGATTCTCTATCCCTCTCATCACAAGTTTGATGCTCATCTACATTTATTTCATCACAAGCAACAATTAGATTGTTCCTTAAGGTTTCATCGTATTCAAAAGCAAATCTACTCTCTATACTCCAGTTCATGTCTTCCATATAATCCAACCAATCTATATGCCTATTTTCTTTATGTTCCTTACTATAAATAGCCAGATGCTCCTTAGGCTCATTCTCATTTATAGTTTATTACATGGGCCCATCTAAATATAAAATTTTTGATAAAGCTATATTGACATTATTCCTATAATTTATGTACATCAATCATGTCATACTCCTTCAATAAATAGATTAACCTTATATAACTTACATTAGATATAATAAGCTTTAAACTATCACTAACTTTTAACTATCTCTCATCTTATAAATCAGCCTCAAACTTACAAAATCAAAATTAGTATTGTCAAAATTACCAAATTCATCATCTACATATCTAAAATCTAAGTCTTGCTTTAATTGGCTTGTGTAAAATACCTTTAAGTTTGGTCCTTTTCTTTTTCATCATTAAAAAATATGTTAAAAAAATAAAAACTTCACACTAAGTGAAATTATATATGTTAATGCTTCAAAGTCCAAACATGACAAACAAACAAAATAGGAAAAATATCAAACTTATAAGTAAATAAGTAAACTATACCCAATAAATGTGTTGAACCTAACTAACTCCAAGAACTATAACCACATAAATGAGAAGTATGTTAACCAATAAACAATTAGGTAATATTTAAACCAATAAAAATCTCTCTTCCTATGTCTAATTATATTTATTTCTTTCTTATAATTAAAATAATTAGACAATTAATTGTCAATGTTCAATAGGGGTCTATTTAGGGAGTGAATTAGGGATTTAATTTGATGATTAAATCACAATTTCTAATTAAAATTTCTAAATTAAAACTTCAAATTCAGATAAGGTTTCTAATTAATTAGAGTTATAATTGGGGAGTGAATTAAGGATTTAGTTTGATGATTAAATCACAATTTCTAATTAGAATTTCTAAATTAAAACTTCAAATTCAGGTAAGGTTTCTAATTAATTAGAGTTATAATTGGGATTGAATTAAGGATATCCTCTATTATTTATATCCATGATGTTTATTGTTTATAGTTATACCTACGATATACCAGACTAAAAGAACAATTCTAGTTAATTTAGTATCTAATTAGGGTTTTAATTTTGGACTCAATTACTTTCATATTCAATTAGGATTAACTTTCATTATTTAAGAATAAATATGCCCACATGGCATAATAGGACCCACTTTTCATATTATAATAAATCTTATCCTTAAAATTTTAATTCGTTATCTTCCTTCTTCTTCAAGTCCCACTGCTTCTCTCAATTTCTCTTCCTCAACTTATAAATTATGTAATAAATGGAATGTACTCCCTTGCATATCACTCTTTTTTCTTCCTCTATTTTTACGTTGTTTTCTGCAATTAACAAATATACAAGGTCCCTAATTTGAGAATATTTACGAGCATGAGCTTCTCACGCGTGCTTTAGGCAACATACTACTGAATCTTCATCCTTTAATATTGCACTCCCATTGTCTCAGCAATTCCAATAAGAGGTCATTTCTACTATTCTCAACACTTATGAGATCATGAAAAAGCAAATCCTCTACCAAGAGATTCATGTAACTCATAAAGATTATTCTCTCGCAGACCTCTCAATATCCCTGTTTATCTTAACAAATGGTCGTAGGAATATCACTCACATCCTAAGAAGAACGGATACGGACACGAACACGAATACATGACACAACACGGATACGGATACAGGGACACACTAACTTCTAAAATTTAGTGGACACGGTATATGTATATATATATTATAAAATTTAGAATTAAGAAAAAAAATTTAGAATTCATAATATGATATATATTGATTGATATGTTTCAAGACTTCCAGTTGGCCAATTGGGCTCCTTTTCTTGAACCAGTGTGTCATATATTTAGGCCCTGTTTGGCAATCAGCTGATTGCATTAGCTGTTAGCTGATAGCTGATTCTATCAGCTGCTTTGACCAGCGAATTGCATTAGCTGTTTGTTAAAGATGTTTGGTAAAATTAGTTGTTTAGTATTAGCTATTTATGTGTAAAATGACTTTTGAGGACATGACTTTAAAAAAAATTATAAGCGTATAAATATTATATATCTTAATATTTCGTTGAATACTCTTATAGGAATTTATATTTTATATATTTAATTCTACAAAAATAAAATTCATAACTTTAATAAAAAATATAGAATTTTTTATGTTTATAAATTAACCACTCCTTTTAAAGAAATTTGTTTTATCATCTTGGTAATTTTC
>JAOTAX010000005.1:7791547-7815659 GCA_025629825.1 Erythroxylum guanchezii | reverse complement strand
AATCCTAATTAGTCCCAATCACTCTCACCCTAGCCAATTTACTATTTTACCCTTCCCGTCGGGGGTGGGATGTTACATGTATGTTTATGAAGAGAGCTGAATAATGTGTGCAAAAAGGATATATGCTACGGTGAAGAGAGCCACGGGTTATTAGGTGAGTGTTAGCTATGGTGTAGTGGGTGTGTGTTATTGATTTGAAAAACACAGCTGCACCTATATGTCTTCGTGGATTGCAAATACCGTAGGTTAGCGTGTTATTTTTCAGTCTTCTTCATCTGGGATTGTGAGATATTATTCGTGAGATAAACATCGTGGGTTAACTTCTATTTTCTAGACTTGGTCTTCTGGGATGGTGCGTGATTGCTTGGCTGCATCATTCTTCATTGGCTCAACGATTATTAATTGATTTTTTTAAAGGTTGAGTATACTTTGGTTGGTGAATGTGTTATCGGTACAGCTGTGGCTTTGTGTTGGTGTTTATGTGAATTAGCCTATTGTTGTTGCGACAACTTTCAGATTTATTTTAGTAGAGTTGAACCTTTCGAAAAGTTGTTCTTCTTTTTTATCTCAAATGTTTTCTGTTTTTTATTCTTAGTTGGTTCATCACTTGAGTTATTCTTTATTAATTGTCTTTTTATTAAAAAGAGTGTTGAGAAAATCCTCTATTGAGGTTAACAGGATTCGATCGTGTTATTGGGTGTGAAATTCTTTCACGGGAAGTGAGGTTGAGAGATAGTGTCAAGGGTTGAATGGTGTCGGCTCAATAAAGCCTTGAGTAAATATATTGTACTTCGATGAAAGTATTAAGTTAGGTGAGGGCCCCGTAAATGTAAGCAAGGTGTACCGAACTGCGTTACCAAATTTTTGGTGTTTTTAGTATTTCGTTTTGATTGCTTTTATTTTTCGTTTGTACTAGAGACACCTACGAAAAATTAGAAAGATTGCAAAACTATTACCCCCTTCAGTTTTTCAATTGGTATCAGAGCAAGATCACCGATTCAGAACTTGGTAGTAAGTTGGTACAGATCCTAGTTTCGCAAACATGACCATAAGAGAAGGAGCATCAATTATCAGACCACCGCTTTTGGACGGTTCTAACTATCCTACATGGAAATCACAGATGAAAGTCTTCATCCAAGCTCAGGGCACAAAAGCTTGGCATTCGGTAGTACATGGGTGGATGCATCTGATGATTGCCGATAATAAAGGAGAGGCGATTCAAAAGGATCCATCTGAATGGACAAGCGCCAAAAAAGAAAATGCACTTGGAAACTCACAGGCAATGCATGAGATTTTTAGTGTTGATGATGAAGGACGCTTCTCAATGATATCAACTTATGAATCGGCTAAAGAAGCATAGGATACTTTGCAGGTTTTTCATGAAGGATCCAAATATGTGATAGCGTCAAAACTACAGAGTTAGTTGTGAGGTTTGAAGAACTGAAGATGGATGAAAATGAGACTAATGGGGACTTTTATGAAAGATTGCGCGATATAGCGAATCAAGCACATTAACTCAGGAAGAAATATTATAATCTGAAACTAGTCAAGAAGACGTTAAGATCACTATCTCCAAGACTTATTCCGAAAATTGTAGCAATTGAGGAGGCTCATGACATCAATGACTTGTCATTGGAGAAGGTAATTGGAATTCTTACAAATTTCAAAATGAATTTGTTGAGGGACAATCGAGAGAAGAAGAAAGGATTAGCATTGCAAGCTGAGATTGGTAAAGTCGTGAATGACTTAGAAGATGAATCCAACGATAATGAGGATATAGAGCTATTAACACGAGAGTTCAGTAAGTGGCTGAAGGGAGTGAAAAAAGATAGACTTGAGTTTAGGTAAAACAGCGGAAGCTCATCGAACAACAACTTCAAATAACAAGGCAAAACTCAAACGGGAGAAAGAAAGGTAAAGAGAATTCAATGCCAAGAGTGACAAGGTTTCGGACATGTTTAAGTGGAGTGTGCTAATATCTTGAAGAAGAGAAAAAGGAAATCCTATACAAGCATTTGGAGTGATAACGAATCCGGAAGTAAAGAAGAAGTTGTGAATAGTGCTGCATTAGTTACATTGTACGGCAAAAGTCCAATTATTTGATTAATAGTAACTGAGAAGGAAGTAACTGAAGTCGAAAAAGGGTGAAAATCAGAAAATTTCGAGAAAAATGAAAACAACTCAACTCAAGACCTAATATTAGATTATGACAGCGATGAAAGTAGCCTAGATGATAAAAAGGGAAATATTTACGAGGATTACAAAGCTATGTATGAAAAATTGTTGAAAACGTATAGAAAGAATGAAAGATTGAAGGAAGAGAATCTCTTCATAAAGAACACCATTCAAGAGCTCGAAAATAAATTGAAGTTGACGTCAGATGAGCTTGGTAAAGCTAGATTGAAATTGGTAAGTACCGAAAAGAGATTTAGATTGCTGAATGGAGGCACAGAAAAACTAGAAAAGTTAATAGAAATTGGTAAGGTTAAAGGGAATCTTCAAGGCATTGGCTATAAGGGTGAGTGTTCTAAAGTGAATGAGGAGAAAAATGATATGTCCACATCTGTCCGAGAAGAAGAAACATCGAGGAAGAATCAAAGGTCTGTACCCACATGTCATTTTTATAGAGTTATCGGGCACATAAGACCGAGAAGCTACAAGATGTTACAAATGATGTTTCAAAGGGGTCAAAATTGAAATCTAGACACTCTCCATTAAATTTCCACTAGTAGCTCATGGTACAGAAGCACACTTAGATTAGAAAGGGTCATTTACAGGCACAAAGACATTGTGAAGGAAAAACAAGAAATTGTCTAGATTCACAGTTAGTTACTGCTTGTGAAGAAACTATTCAGACGAAGAAACTATTCAGACAAAGAATAAATCAGTTACTTCAGAAGAAGAAACCGATGACAAAGATAATATGACAAGGAAAAAGACCAAGTTTGAATTTCTTCGAGGGGCACAAGAACTATGTACTTTACATTTTTGAATTATTTTTGTGTTGTTAAAACAAACAAAAAGTTAAAAAAAATGTCTTCTTTAGTTCTTTAGTTTTTATGATGCCATTGTCGTCCCATCTTTTTAGTAGTTTGTATTGTGACTTCTATTTGACTCCACCAAAGACTCCTCAGATCTCTCATCAGTATAGGTCTCTCTCTCTGGTATATCTCTCTCTCACTACACTAGCAACACTCAGCTTTATTTGCTTGGGATTATGAATTTGATCAGTCATATGAAGATGGAATTAAAGAAAGTAATGATATGTTGGCATGTATATTGACTAGTGGTAATTTGTCATCTTGGTGTACTTATGATTCTTCCGCTGCACTTATTGTTGATTATTATGATTATGCGTTTTGATACTGTTTTGTCCCAAGGGGGAGACATCAGATTGTTTTTGATGAATGTTCCATTCAGGGGGAGATTTCAAGATATATGCGTGACTATTAGTTGTACTTTTTCGCATCTTTTCATGCCAAGTGGAGAAATTTAGATAATTGGATAAATTTGATATTTAATTAAGGGGGAGTATTTATCATATGAATTGTGAATTTGATACTTATATGTCCAATTATGATTATTTACGTGGAGTTCTAGAGTTGTGAAAAAAATACCAAAAAGAGGGAGATTGTTAGGATATATTGTATATATCTATTATTTAGTTTTGACATTTTAATTGGACATATAAGATATAACTTGTAGGAATTCTACACTACATTAGAGTCTATCATCATAGTGATATTGAAATTATTTTATTGCTGGATATGTTAGTAATTGGATGGTGTTAAAGCTGAATTGTAACAATATTATGGATAGAAGAAAACACATTCAAGGTGGACTCTTCTTACTTGAATGTGTTTGTGTCATGCACGTCTCCTATTGTGGTAAAAGATAATGAAGTGACTGTTGCATGTTTGAATCGAAGTGGTGTTGTGTATTTGAATTGAAGTGAGACTCTCATTGTGTGGAGACGTGTGCACATCTTCAAGCTACGATAGAAGTCTATCTCTAATGTGTGTAATTTTCCACATCTCCTATCTACTATTGATGTCTATCTTTAGCATGAATCTCTTGTGTGGCAAAGTAGTTGCAGTTGCATTCTTGAATTTTATTTATTGAAAATAATAATAATATTGCGGGGTGTGTATGTTTACGAAGAGAGATGAATAACGTGTGCAAAAAGGATATATGATACGATGAAGAGAGCCACGGGGTATTGGGTTAGTGCTAGCTATGGTGTAGTGGGTGTGCGTTATTGATTTGAAAAACACAGCTGTACCTTTATGTCTTCGTGGATTGCAAATACCGTGGGTTAGCTTGTTATTTTTCAGTCTTCTTCATCTGGGGTTGTGAGATGTTATTCGTGAGATAAACATTGTGGGTTAACTTCTACTTTCTAGACTTAGTCTTCTGGGATTGTGCATGATTTCTTGGCTGCATCATTTTTCATTGGCTCAACGATTATTAATTGATTTCTTTATGAGTTGCGTATACTTTGGTTAGTAAATGTGTTATCGATGCAGCTGTGACTTCATGTTGGTGTTTATGTGAATCAGCTCATCGTTGTTGCGACAACTTCCAAATTTATTTCAGTAAAGCTGAACCTTTCGGAAAGTTGTTCTTCTCTTTTATCTTAAGTGTTTTCTGTTTTTTATTCTTAGTTGGTTCATCACTTGAGTTATTCTTTATTAATTGTCTTTTAATTAAAAAGCGTGTTGAGAAAATCTTCTGTTGAGGTTAACACGAGTCGGTTGTGCTATTGGATGTGAAATTTTTTCACGGGAAGTGAAGTGGAGAGATAATGTCAAGGGTTGAGTGGTGTCAATTCAGTAAAACCTTGGGTAAATCTATTGTACTTCGGTAAAAATATTAAGATGGGTGAGGGCCCCCCAAATATAGACAAGATGTGTCAAACTGTGTTACCAAATTTCTGGTGTTTTTATTATTTCGTTTTGATTGCTTTTATTTTTATTTTGTGTTAGAAATGTTTACGACAAATTAGAAAGATTGCGAAACTATTACCCCCTTCAATTTTTCAAATCCTATCAATTCAAGCAGGTTAGTCCCAACTCTAGCATAAACTTTCCAACAAATTCAGGTGTAAATTCATAGTTATTTGGTAATTCTTATATAAAATATATGTGTGGATACCCTGGCTTCTACATTTTAGATTTTATTCCGGTGTGAGTTAGCTTGTGAAAAGTCCCTATTGATAGGTCCTCAGGAGGAAGCAAGGCCAGTCTAACACCAGCTTCCCCCGCGTAGTCCGCCGTGTAAGTGCCTTTGCCACCGGTCATGGAAGTCTGTGTGAAGCCAGGGCAGAAACAATTTACCGTTAGTAGTCCTCCGTTGTCCTGATAACGCCTTGCCAGCACCTGAGAATATGCATTTAGAGCCATCTTTGATACTGCATAGTCTGTCCAATATTCTGGCCAACCTTGACTCTTCCACGTACCCTTCTTCACATTTTCAAGAAACAAATCCACCATATCCTCAATCTGCTCCACCGTCAGGGTTTCACTCTCTAGCATCTTCCTCATTTTAGGGTTTCTCATCTTCTGCATGAATAAATTGGTTTAAGACATGCGGAATTGGTTTGAATATTAATCAAGAAATATTCTTACTATTGCAATGTAATTTGAGAGTAGCCAATAATTTTTTAATTATAAAATAGGAGGACCTATCGTATTTAAATTTTATTAGAAATTACAAATTTCTTTTATAATTTTACTTATTTTAAAAATTAAAAAGATTTAATTACTTAAAAATATCATATGATATTTAAAATATATTTAAAAATTGTTAATAAATTTTATTGAATTATTATTCCAAAAATTGCTATTAAAATCGTATAAAAGCAGTCATTCAAATTTTGACATCTTTTAATAATTCAATTTCTCGTGATAGTTTATATTGAAATAAATTAATAGAAATTCAATAAAAGATCAAATTTTATAATTTTTAATATTATAGAATAATTTAAATAATAAAATAATTTTAAAACGAAAAGAAATTATTAAAAAAGAAATC
This sequence comes from Erythroxylum guanchezii, assembly GCA_025629825.1. Classification (NCBI taxonomy): domain Eukaryota; kingdom Viridiplantae; phylum Streptophyta; class Magnoliopsida; order Malpighiales; family Erythroxylaceae; genus Erythroxylum; species Erythroxylum guanchezii. Next base: position 7,809,626 of record JAOTAX010000005.1, on the reverse strand, counting down.
TGTATGTTTAGATAGTATATGCATGCTCAATAAGTGAATTACTTACATCAAACGAACCAAGTCTTGAACTAATATTAAGGATCCTGCCTTTGGAAGCTGAATTACGAAACAGAGGCAAAAGGGACTCCGTCAGCAATTTGGCACCACAGAAATTGGTCTTGATCACAGTCTCTGCGTGTCCAACAGAGTTTTCATGGAGACCGTTGAAAGATACACCTGCATTATTCACCTGACGAAGAATAAAACAGCAACCAAAGTTAACCTTCACACATACTTGCACCTCCTCTGAGAACATCTAAAACAACAAAAGACCTATCACATGTATGTGACTTTATTATATAACCGAATATATTGGATATGGAGGATCGGCAGATTAATTAATTACCTATCACAAGAATCGGTGGTCTAAAATATCATTTGTTCGTTTCTGGTTGCCTTAGACTAGTCTATGACACGCTGTATTGAGAAAGTCCTAGTCTACAGGGTGAAAGTTTCTCTACCATGTACATGTTGGACCTTGGGCATGTCGCGTTCAACTTTGGAAGTAAACACAGTTTGAATATAGACCGATGAATTTGGAAATTTGTTCTTGAATTGGTCATTAGAGTTAAGAAAACAAGAATTTAATCATCGAACAAAATAAAATACAAAATTGCAAGTGCTCAACTAATTGGTATAACGCAGATTAAATTATCTTTGATCTTCTTTTTCAAGTCATAAAATATATAGTTGATTCCTAGTAATTTGCAATGGGAAGATAGAACATTTACAATTGATTTCACTACGTATGACTTACCAATATTGTTTTCACTACCTTGTTCTTGCAAGTGTCTGACTACGACCAAGCCAATAAGAAGTTCAGAAACAACAAAATCCTAATTAATGAGAAGACAAGCTACAAAATCGTGGAATTTCATTCATGGCAAATACAAAAGACAAGGCGTATACGCAACACAAGATCTTGTTGCAAATAACTATGAGCTAATGGCTGTTAATATGCATCTAGACATGTTTTTGTGTAATACCCATGCTCCAAAAATGTTAGAAACTTACAAGAATGTCCAGTACTCCGAGGTTTTGTCGAAACCAGTCAACGAAGGCTTTGATGGAAACGGAATCAGAGACATCAAGGCGATGAAAGTATACATGGAGACCATGTTGTCTTCGCAACTCATCAACGGCTTTGCGTCCCCTCTCGGTGTCTCTGGCAGTCAAAATCACGGTGAGTCCAAGCTCTGCGAGCTTCTTCACCATCGAAAAACCAATCCCCTTGTTCGCTCCTGTCACCACCGCAACTGTGTCCTTGGACCACCACCTGCATGTAAGACGGAGACAAAAACATTCACGTACTATCCCTGTAAATGGGTAGGAATTGGGCCCAAGGTACCAGTTTACCTGGTGGAGGAGGAGAGGGAAGGAGCAGACACATTGGGATATTCTTTAATGTCCATGTCTTTGAAGGAATGGAAGAGATAATGGTGTTTTGGGTGGAGAAGAGAGTGTTAACTCTCGTCTTGATTGGTATGAATATATATAGTGTAAGTTCTATGTTGAATAATTTTCTTTTTAATTTTAAATTATACCAAAAAGTAATATAAAAAAAGGATCTTCTAAGACTAAGATGCACTTTTTTATTATTTTTGTATAATTTTTGATAAAATTTAATCTTAACAGGTCATGACGTTACCTCTTAATTTTTCAAAACGCATCTTTCAGGAATATTTTCGAGCAAACTTCCACTTTAATGGAACTCTTAACATGTTGGTCAAAAGTCATCCGATAATTAAGTAAAATTACCATTGATACTTGCATGATTCCTTCAAACTAATCCTGGCTCTGACGAAACGTGTGGAATATGAAAATGTGGTCCAGGTCCAGTCATAGATGTTATACATTGATATAATTTTAATTTATACTCTTTTGCTGATCTAAGCTTACATCATTCATAACATTTTCTAGGATCATCTTTCATAACATATTACTATTATCTGGCAGTAACAAGAGAGCATGCAACTCATTTTATGCACCCTTCCAATTGATGTATGAGATTATAGTCGAGATTACATACAACCAATTATCACAAGAGGGGGAAAAAAAAAAAAAAAGAACTAATCTCATTCATGAAACAAAACATTAATTACGTACTCTAATCTAATATTGCACATATATGAAGAACCTTTTACCAGAACAGGAACATACGTATCCAAAGTTAACATGGAGATGAATGAGCTATTGTGGTATTATTTTAACATGATCTGTAGATAAGATAATGGCCATACATGAAAAAGGACGTAAGGGAAGATGCAATCCAAATTCTTAACTAATTTAGGGACGGCGGAATGGATTGTTTAATTCCAACGGAAGGTATGGTCCATCCATACCACTTGGGTTGAAAAATTTGCACATCCCACCCTCTCATCACTCCTATAGATCTGGGGCATGTGTATCTTTCCTTTAAGTTAAAATTATGTTTACAAGTCAAACATGGAAGGATCTAGCTTGTTTCTATAATATTATGCATTACTTTAAAAGTGGGATAATACTAAACTTTGCTGAAGTATAAGGAATCTCGCATAAATAAGCCTTTCTTTTATTGAGCAGACAACACAATATTAAATTAGAGCTGCAAACGTCTTACATTAACAAATTTTACAGAACTTCACGACAAGAATAATGTTGAATTATAGTAATAGTACTGTCAGGCACGGCTGGATAAGGGCAGGAAGAGTACTTACCAGAGCTTAAATTTATAAGGAGCTCATTTATTAAAAGAGTTAAAAATTAAAATTTTAATTTATTAAAAGAGATTAAAATTTAAAAGTTAATAAATCTATTCATTAAAAGAGGTAGAAATTGAAAAGTTAATAAATCTGGAAATTTTAAAAAATTTGAAACTTTTAAATGATAAAGACAAGACCTCATCTACAATGAACTAAATTGTAGTGGGCATCACAAGTAATTATATTAGAATGGATAAACATTAATATAAAAGCATATAATCAAAAGTTGAAAAAAAGATAATTATTATGGAATTTGGTAATTTGATATTTTTCTTAAAAGAAAGTATACATTTAGGCCTATCATATATTTATCTGCTAGTAAAACCTCTATAAATGAATATTTTTGGGACCTGAAAAATTATTATCTTATGCGGAGTTATTAATTTATCGATAAATTAATATTTATCGATAAACGAATATTTTATTAATTTATCGATAAATTAATATTTATTAATTTATAGAATAATTTTTATTTTGTACCTTATATTTGTCAAATTAAACAATTAATTTTTCCATAATTAAGAAAGAAAATAAATAAACAATTAACTAATGATGATGCATTGTATCTAAGTTTATTAATCTTGTCAAAAATAAAAGATTAATGATGGTGCATTGTATCTAAGTTTATTAATCTTGGCAAAAATAAGTTTATTAATATACATTTGGCACTATACATCCTAGTGAAAATGAAGCTTTAATGAAATCATCTACGAATGAAGAAATTATTTAAGTAGTAATGAGTATGGAAGATGATGACAATCAAGATCCAAATGATAGCAACGCTATACCATATGTTTCTCTAAAATAAGTTTTTTTTGCCGTAGAGATTTTGAAAAGTTACTTGCTTCAAAATAAAAAAAATGTGTCGAATGTAGTTTATGTCTTGCCGAAAGTAGTTTATACCCTCCAAAAAGTTAAAGATGAAATTGAATTCAGGTTGCATGAAAAGAAGAATCAATTGACTATAGATACATATTTTAGGAAAGCACAAAATTTGAAATAAAAATTATTTAGGAAGTGCTTTATTTTATGAATTATATATGTAATTTTCATACTTATTTAATGAATTATTATTTTATATTTTCAGTGGACCTCAAGGAATTTTTTTTAAAACTATTATCTTATGCATGTAGTGAGGTTATTATTTTATCCCATTAGCCCAAATCTGGACCAGAAAAATTATTATTTAATCGAGATTATTAATTTATCGAATATTCATTTATCGAAATTTTACTGTATATATAATGGTTTATCTCTTTTATATCGTCGATATGACAATAGTTTTGCTGAAGAATAAATTTGAACAATCACCGATATTTGAAAGTTTTTTTGAATTCTTATTTGATTCAAAGAAGTTGAGGCCATTAAATAATAATGAACTAAGAGAATTTTGCACTAATTTTATACTACTTTTTCTCATAATAATGTGTCGGATGTGAAATTAGATGATTTTTTTAATTAAAAGTGTTACAAATGACTTTATCAAATAAGTTAATATCATCTATTGAAATTCTAGAATTGATTAAAGTTGTAAATTATTATCCAAATGTTTCAATTGTTTATCAAATTCTAGTAAGTATACTTGTGACTATAGCATCAATTGAGAGAAATTTTTCAAAATTAAATTATCGAAAACTTACTTGAAGTTATCAATGTCATAAGAAATATTGAATGATTTAGTTATTTTAAATGTCGAGAAAGATATATTAATAATTTTACATCTAGAAGTATGTGGAGAAATTGTTTTTATAATCATCTGTGTGCTTATTAGTGCAATTATATTAGTGTTTTGTGCAAAATTATTAGTGTTTTGCAAACCGATATTGTTCTTCAGTTGTTACTACTACTATTTATTGGTTATTGTTATTATTATTAGTGATTTTATTGTTACTTACATTTATAAAATACTAATTGTTGTTATAATCATTTAATATTTTATTAAATATGTAACTTATGACTTTCGTCACTTATCTATAGGTATTAAATTTTAATAAGTAAAATATAATTTAAAATTTTACATATTTATATATTACCGATTCATTACAACGGTCTTTTTTATTTTGTCCTGAACTTATAAAACATTAGAAACGGTCATTTCCAACTTAATCTTTTGACGGAGGCTTCTTCTTCAGCTATATGTCAACTTACAGTCCTTTCTATCCAATCAAATTTATTTATTTATTTAATCATTTGTCTCTTCTTAGATACGATCAATTCCATTGCAGTTGGCGAATATCAGCAACGACCTATTAACCATGAAGGGTCATTTTCATGATTATTAAGGATCAAACTTATAAGCCTAAAAGAGGAGCCAAATGACTGATGATGACGGAAAGAAATTTTGTTTGTATTCTGTTTGTTTCACTCTTAGCATTTCATAAAGGATATGGTAGATGCCATGCACAAACATTCATCTTTTCCCAGAATACTACATAGCTACAGCCTGTTAGCTGTTTAAGTTTGAGGCATAAGCTAAAGCACTGTTTATGGTTTGCATGTTTGGAATCCACAACAAAAGTTGGGACACCATGCTCAAAAAGACGATGGACAGGACACAAAAAGACAGGAACTAACAAACTTTCGCCGTTGTTGGGTAGTTTTTTAGCAGCGTAAAGCCACTTTGGGACTTGGGTGCCTTGTTCTTGTCATTTCTTTATCAGAAACTAGCTTATATAGGATATAGGGAGAGCCTCTACATCGATCACTTTACTTCGTTCATATACATCAGGCGATTTCTTTATCTAAAAAGGCTTGATTTTTGCCATGTGAATTAGAACAGAACCATTTAATTGTTATCAGACGTGTGGGGCTGGGGTTTATCTGCCGTCCTGACATTATTGGTCTGTCAATGTCTCCGCCACCTTTTGACACGTATAATAAACTGAGAGCATCACTAGTACACAACATTTGGACACCTCAACTTAGTTTATATACCCACAGCACGTTGTTAAACAATTTTTATACTGATAATGCCATAGAGTTTGGACATTTTAGCATGAGATAAACCAGAATGCTCAAAACTTGTATCTGAACTTACAACCGCGTGGTTAGACCTTCGCATCGAAAGCTACACTTCCCCTTTCTTCTCTTTCTCCTCCAATTCTTCCCAGGTGTTTCCTTTTTTCTAAGCTTTCTAATTCTTGACAAGAACTAAAACTTCTTTTTCTTCTTATTCGAACTTAAGGATTCTTATTCAATTGTTAATTAACATTAAGAAAATCTAATAACTATAATTTTTTATCACATTCCTACAATAAGTATTTTGGAAATCAGCAACTGGAGAAATATTCGTTTCCTCTGCCACTAAGTCGACCCATTCGTAGTTATTCCCAAATGTAACTTTTAGTTGTCACCAACAACCCATTTATGTAATGGTTATAGGGTCCATATAAAACTGGATAAATGCGTTGTTCAACCTTCGAAGCTTGATATCAAACAGAATCAAGTGAAATAACATACTAAAGTATCAAGTTGTTGCTGTCACGTTTTGCATCAAGCATCGAGAAAATAGGTGAAAACTAATAGTAGGTTAGGACAACAAGGTCCCCTTAAAACATTGTTTCGGGCGCTTTCAACAGTTGCAATATTTGACCACCTTGTACCAAGAACATGGATCCAACTTTGGAAAGTGACAAGCTGTTATAACTAATTATAAAAAGGGTGAACTTTATCATACCGTGACTTCAAGTAGTCTATTGACCAATAATTTCCTTTAAATCATAACCTGTCTCCTGCACAAGGGCAGATAAATTAATCACAGATAAAAGTAAAGCAATGGCATCATCAAGCACATTGCAAAAGTTAATGCCGCCCCTGAACAAGTATGGGTGAAACGTGCATAAGAACCATGATCAAGTGGAGATCTTCAAAACCAAGGTCCAAGAAGTGATACTCATGCAAAGGGTAGCAAAGAAATCATTTTGTATGAAATTGTGTATAAGGAGAGAAACCTAGGAATAAAATCTACTTTCTTGGAAACAACTCGAACATGCAAATTCATGCCTCAGGCTGCATTTTCTCGCATTCCTCACGAATTGACTGGAAAAGAACTGTAGAAAGATAACGTTCACCAAAGCTTGGAAACACAACCTGAGTACATCCAAAACCTCAAATTAGGTAAGATAAAAGAAATTGACAATATCAGCAGTGCTGTATTTAGAAACGTAATTTCCACAATATAACTGTTTCAAGTGCCAACTGGCACACAAAGAGTAACCATGTTTAGACATGATTGTTCAGATTGCAAGTTCACTATTTAGACGGGAAAGCAATTAGCTTTAATCTGCCGGAGCCAAAAAGTCCAAGATAGCCGTAATATATGCTTCTGTAAACCAAAATAATGTTTCTGTAGGATGGTCCCTGTCCTAATAACACTTTATTCCCCAAAGAAGGAATTTTTATTCAGCATGCCACAAGTTGATGGCTTCCTATCTGACACCAACAAGTTAATGCCAGTTGACTTTGAACAAATTTCTTTTGGATTGCCTCTGTTTACGGTTCTCTATGATTAGCGTTCCAGATATATAAAGCAATCCCAGGGTTGAACTCTGAAGGACATTGCAGAATGTGCCAACCAACCAAAACCATGCCTTCAAGAGGCCCAACTTTAACTTTATCATTTTAACCCAACATAATCAGGGGCTTTCAGAGACGTTGATGTAACGTTTAACCAATTCAAATTAGTGGTAAATTCCCAAAAACATCTTTGGCAAATAGTGGAACTCAGGCATCAAGAGCACGTCAATGTATTGCAAACAAACATTGACTAGTAACTTCCCACTACGCTTAAGTTAAACTCTTACATCACTTGTCATTTCCTATTTGACCGGAACCTTTAGTATCCTAGATAGACATTTTTATTGTCTGATCAGATTAAGAAAAATAATCATGCCACAAACCATTGATTTTCAAAGCAATGACTAAATCCAGAACTGATGAAGTCCATACTGTAAAGACTTTCTGCAAAGAACTTACTGCGATCAATTTCCCTGCATTCTCTGGCCTCTTTCCAACCTTAACTGCAGCAGCTGCTGCGGCTCCAGAAGAAATGCCAACCTGGCAACGATTCATTTAGAAGAACATAAGTTTAAGGAGGAAAAGGAGGGATTAATATAAATGCATAAAGACAGGGACATTTAGGTCGGAATCTAAGGGAGGAAAACAAAGGATCTTAACAAGCACGGAAAGCACAAGCATGATAGGTTTAGAACAAATGATATTATATCATACTAGTAAAAGATGTTCAAAACAAACCATTGTTACTCCTACCATCACATCATCATGAATAGACAGCATAACACTGTCCACTCTCTCTTACTAGCAAGGATCTCAGGCTTAAATCACATAAATAAAAAAGGGACAAGTAAGATGTATTTCTCATTTACATACATTTAGCTCCTTAATCTAAAATGAAAATTGTGATGCAGCACATTGCAAATAACATCTAGAAAAACAAAAGCTATATAATTTCAAATACCTAAGTCAAAGATACAATGACACCAAAAGCTAAATTATTCCAAATATCTAATCCAAAGACACAATGACACAGAGCACATGATGTGCCTTTGGCCCCCTCTCACATTTCAGTTTAAGATCTGTTGAGTTTTTTGCATCTATACCAAATGCAGAAAAGACTTGGAGAAAATTTTAGTTACGGTTGCATGTCAAACTTCTCAAAAATTAAATTCAAAGAACTAACCAATAAGCCTTCCTGGAGGGCTAATTGCTTTGCCGTTTCAATGGCTTCATCACTGGAAATCTGTTGTCATACAGGAATAAGCAATACATGGTAAATGTTGACAATTTAAGGGAACACTTTAATCAAACACGTAACAAGCACAAAATTGCAAGAAGCGAAAGTAACAACTAAATGATAGGCATAGAACTTGTTATGATGGGCATGTATTTGCTCTCTATGTATAGAATGGAAGTTTTACAACCACATACATGTCAATTGACACATAAGTGATTAGACTAAGCAATGTCACATGAAATTCTATGTAGTAAGAAACAAGTAAATGATGCTTGCATCTGTTACCAAACGTACAATATTATGTTATCATGCACAATAGCATTACCATGATCTTTTTTAACAGTAATTTAGGGAAAAGGCAGAAACATTTTAGCCTCCAACTTAAAATTCATGCATGCAAAACAAAGCAAACATGAAAGAAAAAATCATCAACTTTGAAGATTAAAAAACAAAGAAACAGAAATGTTGACAATGTCCCAATAACTGTGCCTATCTTCATTTAAGGAAATTATGAACCCTTATCAAGAGAAAAAAGATCAATAAAGACTAGAAAAAGATGGATGAACAGGAAAGTAGGACCCCACATCTACGACTTCATCAACAACATCCTGATCCAAATTTTTGGGCACAAAACCAGCTCCAATCCCTTGAATCTTGTGAGGACCTGTATTTGCAAGCTTAAAGTTAGGTGTAGATATTGCTTAAAGGATTGAAAACCACACAGTGAAGTATTTTGTGAGTGATAGTGACAGAAAATTAAAGTATACCAGGTTTTCCACCCAGAAGAATATTGCTTTCACGAGGTTCTATACCAATGACCTGACAATTGTAGAAGTTAAGATTAACAGCAAGAGGAAATATAGAACAACGTGTGCAAATGGTTAAGTATGTGTGTCACAAATTGTTCAATTGTTTTCCCCACGTTATAAATATGTTGAAATCCTCCTATTTTATGCTTGATCAATTGCTAAAATTGAAAAGATCTGGAACATCAATTCTCATGTTTTTGCAATTTAAGGTGGGAAACAAGTACCTTTATTTTGGGATTCTTCTCCTTAAGGAACCGGCCAACTCCAGAAATTGTTCCTCCAGTTCCAATACCTGCAATAAAGATATCAACCTTGCCCCTTGTATCCTCCCAGATTTCTGGACCAGTTGTCTCATAGTGTATCTGCATTGAAATATATAATCAAGTTTTTCCCGATTGATGTGGACACAACCTTAAGGACTAAAATTATAATAACCACATAGATGTGCAATAAACTCAATGGAAAAGAAATCCTTATTGGGTCATGAGCATGGTCACTTGTGTCATATCAAATAATGACTCCAGAAAATTTGATTCTTACAACTAACATGAGCAGGAATTCTGAACATGTTGCCTGAGCATTAAAACTTATCCCACCCATATGAACTTTGCTACAGAAATTTAAATTTAGTCACATGAGCAAGAAAAGAAGAGTCAGTACTAACCTTAGGATTTGCAGGATTATCAAACTGTTGAAGCATATAGGCATTGGGCGTGCTCTTCAAAATTTCTTCAGCTTTCTGAACTGCGCCTTTCATGCCCTTTGCTGCGTCAGTTAAAACAAGGTCAGCTCCAAATGCTTTTAGAAGAACTCTCCTTTCCAAACTCATAGATGCTGGCATTGTCAAGATGAGTCTATATCCTTTTGAAGCAGCTATGAATGCAAGGCCAATGCCTGTGTTTCCACTTGTTGGTTCCACAAGGACACTCTAGAGATAAAAATAAGCTCATCAAATGATAAAATTGGATAAGCTATCCAAATATTGCTCAATATAATTTCTTTTGCAACAGAAACATGCAGTAACATTAGCATGAACAATCCAAATGGTATACAAAAAATGACCAAAAGAAGCTACAAACATGCTCAGATTTAAGACATCGTAATCAATCGATTGGAAGAATTATGTTCCTAAAGTCAGTAGTAGTCAAATGATGAAGCAATGCATACGCAAAACAAAGAAAGGAAGGGAACAGGAGCCATTTCTATTATCACAGCCCATGGTGCAACACAAATATAATTCTATGTTGTCAGATAGCCAAAACTGCTTAAATGAATATATTGCAAGTTGTACAAGAGAAAACTAATGCAAGCACACCGTTTACAAGATGCTCATCCATTGCAGTCTTAGTGATAATGCACATGTGCTGTCCAAACATGGATTGATTTCCATCAGAAGTAAGCCAACACTTCCAAGCATTGATCTAGCTATATGCTCCAGTCGAAGCCGGCTAGAAAGAATGCATGCCTATAAAACTTGCATGCAATATTTGTCTGTATCGCCCTTTTAACTAAATTTTCAATCTATTATTGATGAAGAGGATAGGAAGTTTTACATAGATGCACAATATCAGGGTATTGAAATATCAAAACAAAAAACAAATCAGCCAAGCTGAAAGATACATCAATTACTAATTTAATACAGATGCAGTAGATTGTATTACCTTTCCTGGTGTTATAAGTCCCTTTTGCTCGGCATCAGAAATCATACTATAACCTATCCTGAAACCAAAAATCAGAAAAAGTAACAAGGGAGGAAAAGACCAAAAACATCACAATAGTCTATTGCCCATGACATACTAAGATCCAAATTAGAGTCGCAAAATACACACTACCCAAAAACCTTCTAAACCTTAATTACAAAATATAACTGTCAATGTTATGGATAAAGTTCCAATTATCTGGCAGTTGTTTTCTAATAGACGAGGGAATTAAAGATTCTCACTTTTCAATCCAAGATCAGGCATCCAGTTATATGTGCACTTTACGTGTTGTTGAAGGGGGTCATTAAAGTAGTAATCTAATCAGTCTAACCTGTCTTTGACACTGCAACATGGTTCCATGATCTCAAGCTTGGCAGCAATATTTGCAACAGAACCCTTGACAATATTGTTAAGGTATACCATAGGCGTTTTCCCTATAAGCTGTGTCAGAAAGCAATCAATATATAAGATACCTTACGAAAGTTAGTTAAAGCCTGAACATGACACAAGTTGTATCAAAGTCCCACTCACACGTATAGTTCTTAACCTTAGTGATCAGATACACAAAAGAGTGGACTTTTAAGGGGGGAAAGGAAAGAAAGAACTCTTCTGCATAGATCTCAAACTTCAATGCACAACCAATTAAGCATCTCAAAACAATGAAAACCGATTGCCCTTCCCTCCATCCCAACGAAAAGGAAAAAAGAAACTAATATTATCCCTAATTATGTATTTGTTTTTAAATTAGGTGATCAGACAGCTTTAAGCTGAAAATAGTTACGTCCAATGTTCTTTGGAATTCAAGCTGAATAAATCATATATACTCCCTACATCAGACCAATGAAGAGTTTAACTTAAATTCCCAAGAGATAAAACAAACCCACTTCAAAATTAACTTATTGAATCAAAACAACCCTATCAACAGGTTTTAGCCATTTAAAACACCAAAGCGAAATAAAAATTCGAGCTTGCTCATCCAATTCCAAAGACCCAACAGAGACAATTGCCAATTCATACAGAAACAAAATCGGAAGGAACCAAACCTGAGAGACATTCTCGGCAATGTTAGGCCCCTCAACCTCAGTATGCGGCTTAACAGATACTGCCTTGCATACCACCGAGAAACGAGAACATGACGAACAAACAGAGAGAGAGGGCTTGTTAGAAAGCTTCAGTCCCAGTTGACCAGGTGCCGGTGCACTGGGTCCGACCAAAAAGCAATCTTTCAGGAGACTCAAAGACTGTGAGTGTGATTTTTGAGGACTGCAAAACGGAGAAGTCGGCAAATTCATGTTCAGAGCAAATGATGATGCCATCTTTCCCTTCTCTTCTCAGACTAATCTCGAGCGTTTATTTATTCTTCTCTCTTATTATGTTATGTAATATATGTTTGCCCTTTTTGACCGCTATTTTCAGTTATCCGTAGACTATAGAAAAAAGGACAAAAAGATAAAAGTATTGCTTTCGAGAGCCAGTTGGCAGACAACTTGTGCGAGAAGAAACAAGGGAAATTTTTGACGTAGGAGAATGTTAAACTTTGGAAATTGACAACGTGAGTTGTTGCTTTTGTTTGTCACTTCAATGACTGGAAAATGTTGTTTTTGTTTTAAGGATCCAACAAAAATATAAATTGGGGATTTATAGCAGATGAAGTAAATGAGTCAATGGAATGGTTATCTTATATTTGCAAAAGACTGGAAACAGCCCCTTGTGTTTCAGAAATGCCGGTGAGATTTGCAAAATTGGCAATCTTCCTTCATCAGACAATATGCAAATTCAAAAGGTACAAACTCACTTTTAATTGAATTGAACGAATAAATGGAATATAATGTTTTTTCACACAACATATGTCTGCCCTTAGTACAGGACATAAGTACAAGACTAGAAATGATAAGATCAGGTACATTCCTGCTTTGACGATTTTAACCCCCACAAAACTCCATCAAACTTGGAATGGCCATGGCCAATCTTTCAACTCCTCGTCCTGGCCTTTCCCATTTCTGACATATGATCCACCACCAGCTCCGCAAGCATTCCCATTGCCTTCAACAAAGGCATAGTACCTAAGCAGAAAAGCAAGAGCAGAAACGACCCATTCCATGCAGAAGATCAACACACACAGTCCACCAGCCATCTTAAGTATCACTGCAGCATCCTCTTCTCTAACATAAGACTTCAAGTACCCCAAGAACTGACTCGTCTGAGTAAAGATGAGCACGGATACGGCCCCTTGAAATATCGCAGTCAGTGAAGTGCCCATCATGTGGGCTGCATACCACTTGCTGGACCCTGACGACGCCACGGCGGAGCCGGTGACCGCTCCGACGATGGTCAGAATGTGGAGGAGGATGAGGAAGAAGCCGCACAGAGAAGGGTACAAACGAAGGGAAAGTGTGAGGAATATGCAACTAGAAGCTGCGCACAATAGAATGTAGTTCGATGTAAGGAAGATCTTGTACTTGTGGGGATGAGACTGAGCCACATACCAAGACTTGTTGTTGATGGAAAGACCCATTTGAGAATTTGTGAAGAATTCAAGATTTCGGAGATGGGATTTGTTTAGATGCCAAAATCTTGCTTTGGTGGTAAGAAAGATCCAATCTCCTTTTGAATGAATAAGAGAAGCGAAGTGCAGGCTATATAAGGAGGCCAAAAATGACCGTTGCAAGGGACATGTGAAGTAGGGCCAAAGCTTTATTACTAATAACCTGTAGTGCCGGAGATTCTGTCCTGCAAAGAGCTAGTAACGGCTAGTTCTAATGGCTTTTGGTTGATGGTGGATTAGTGATGTAAACTATGGAAGATTAGTGTTTTCTTTTTTAATTAGGATGTGGTTATAGGCTGGCAACTTTTAGTCAATTGCAAAGATCCATCTATTTTTCGACTCAGATCATACATTTTGCAAATTTGGTAGGTTTGGTTTTGCAAATATAAAAACTTTGAGAATAATTTAGACTAATTGAACATTTTAAAATTAACTGACAAGAATAGTAAATTAATTTTTAAAACGATTAAGAGATTAGAAATATATTTGTACTTATATAATTCTTAGATCCTTACACTTATTATAATGTTAAGTGTTGAGTCTAAATGATACTTATTAACTGGTCTAATTAATTAAAAATAATATCTAAAACTATAGAAATCGATCGTGAAAAGAACCTTTATTGTAAAAATCTATAAAAACAACTACGTTATTATCCCATGTATAATTTTTCTCAACGAATACATTATTCCAGCCACATAGATAACTTCTCTGATCTACTTCTCAAAACAATGTTTTTTTTTTTCTTACAAAGAAAGTAATTTATTTCATAAATTAAAGTATCAAGACATTTAAACAAACATGTGGATATTTATTAGAGAATAAGTTCACTAAACTAACCTGATTATGAGGATCTCAAATGAAATATTACTTATGTGTCTGTAGATTTTCTCATTATATAATTAATTTTTAAATTTGAGACCAAGACATTTCATATGAGAATTGTTGTATTTTGGTGTTGCTTATGACTTATCCTATTTAAGGTAGCTCAATCAGTAGTACTTGGATGTAGTATAAACCATATGGAGATAGTTGAGTAAGTCAATAAAAGAGTCATCACTCTAAAGTAATTAGAGATAATATTATGTTGTTCTCAATTGATAGTGATTTAAAGAATTCTCTAATCAAAGTAAATTGACATTTGAAAATATATTTTTAAATATCAATTATTAATTAGCAAGAACAAACATGATTGGATTCAAAAAAGTAGACAATATATCCATACTCTATCTAGTTGGAATATTAGATGACGAAATGATTAAATTATATATCATAATCGTGCATGGGCAGGTTAAGTCAAACCAATTTGACATTCCTAATATTTGGATGGTTATAACTTGTTGCTAGACATCAATCTTAATTTATGATTATAAATTGTTTAATTAGAGAATTAAAGATAAATTAAAATAAGTTGTAATTTATTTAATTCTAATTATGAATTAGGATTATGTTAGTTTATGCCTTTGCAGCCAATCAATTGGATGCAAATTAATGTATGACATTATTTTGCATTAATGAAAAGGCTTTATTTATCTTTATATATTAATTTAAGTAATATTTTATGTTTTAATACTAAAGATAAAATTCTTGGAATAATTACTGTGTAATTAAAATTATGATGAGATCATAATTATGACATTCAATTTACACTTATGTGTTATTCCTAAAAGTTCCTAGTTATAGTTTCATCAAGATTGAATGTTGTTAAACACACATTATGTTTCTTTCCTATGAAGAAAATAATTGATCTCATAAATTAAAGTATAGAGATACTTAAAATAATGTATGGGTGATTATTAGAGAATAAGTCACTGAACTAACCTGATTATGAGAATTCCGAATGGTATATTGCTTATGTGTCTGTAGATTATCTCGTAATGATGGTTGTATAATTAATCATGAGACTCGAGATTACCAAGATATCTAGTTTGAGAATTACTGTGTTTTGATGCTACTTATGAATCGTCATAAGATAATTTAGTCTGTGATAATTGGATATGATATGAACCATATGTAGATAGTTGAGTAAGTCAATATAGGATTCGTCACTCTAAATTAATTATAGAGAATATTCTATTGTTCTTGATTAGTAATGATTTATGGAATTCTCTGGCCAGAGTGAATTGATATTTGAAAAGGAATTTTCAAATTTCAATTATAAACCAATTACTAATTAGCAAAAACGAACATGATTGGATGATAAGAGTAGACACTGTATCCATACTCTGTCAAATTAGAATATTGAATAACGAATGGATTAAATTATACATTATAGCTATGCATGGACAGGTTAAGTCAATTATATTGACATTCCTTATATTCGGGTAATCATGGCATGTTGCTAGATGTCAATCATGATTTATGATTATGAATTATTTAATTAAAGAATTAAAGATAAATTAAAAGAAGTTTTAATTTATCTAATTCTAATTGTGAATTATAAATTTATAATCATTACCAATTTATTAGGAATCTAATGAGTCATACATCAAAGAGCAATTTGTGAAAGAAAACTCAATTTAATTAAGTTAGACTTAATTATAAAATTCGAAAAACTTTGGGACCAAATATGAGATATTTGATTTTATTAAAATTAAATTAATTATAATTATAATTTGATTTTAATTACAATTAAAGAGATTTAATTTTAATAAAAGATTGTTATGATTTTTCTATTTAAAGGGAAGATCTTTTTAGAAGCTAGAACTTTTGTCTTCTTCCTCTCAAAAATAGTTTAAGAATTGCTTTGTAGATACCATCAGAGGTTGAACATGTGGACAGCTCGTGATTGATCAATCGGAAAAAGTTTCGAAGATTTTTCAACAAAAAGCAAACAAGGTACGATTTCTAAATAAATTTATGTTTTATTCAATTATCGGGATCCGCTCAGAATCCGTAAAAATTTTTGTTTTCCGCTGCGCTCATGATTCGATCACGGTTGGATTCCAACAGATTATATATACTTTATAATCATTGTCAATATATTAGGAACCTAATGCGTCATACATAAAGAACAATTTAAAAGATAAATTTCAATTTCAGTTAAGTTGGACTTAACTGTAAAATTTGAGAAGCTTTAAGAATCAAATATGAGATATTTGATTTTATTATAATTAGAGTTTGACTTTAATTATAATTGAAATATTTGATTCAAAAACATAAAACTCTAATACTTTTTCTATCCATAGGAATAAGTGTAAAGGCGCTAGCGCTCTTGCTAAATTCCTCTCAAAGAGTTGAGTGTATTTTTACTACTCTATGAATACCGTTAAAGACCGGACATATGAATAGATCGTGATTGATGCATTGAAAAAGATTTCAATAGGAATATCGAATCAGGTACAATTTTATATTTTATAATTCATGTTTTTCCAGTTATTCAATTATTATGATCCGATTAGAAACTGTAAAATTTTATTTTCCCTTTGTGCTTGTGATTCGATCATAGTTGGTTTTTCAATAGTGGTATTAGAGCCTCTTTTAATTGTTTAACATGAATTAATTGTTTGATTATTATTGAATTGACAAAAATTAAGGTTGTGAATCTTGTTTTATTGAATTATGGTTTATAATTTAATTAATTTTTGAATTTGTTTTTCGGAAATTTTTTATGTCACATCTCATGTTTTTGTTCTATGATTTTGGAAACCTGAAAACTATATACTCAAAATCAAATTTTGCTTCTACATTATTGCTTTATGAAACTTGCATTATTTTTCCTCATGTATTATATTAATTGAAGATTATGGAAATGTGCCAACCTAGAACTAGAAAGTTAAGGAAAAGTGATGAATGCTTATCCCTAATCTTGTTTGTGAATTAGTTCTACCTAATGAGATTTATCTAGATTGTGGATTTGTTGTTTTGGTGGAACAATGGACATCTTCTACGATGGATTTTCATCAGCAATAGTTCGCCCACAACAAAAGTAGTATGGAGGTGATGAAAGAACTCAGACAGATGATGCTTACGGACGAGAAGCAGGAAGCACCAGTGCGGGATAGAATCAAGAGGAGACAATGGCAAAAACATAAAACCCTAATATGAGAAAAACAATGGGGTAACCAAACATGGTTGGTGTGAGTGGTTCCGCACTCTCATCCCTTAACCAGAGGTTTCGAATTCGAGCCCTGAGAGTGGAGAAATCTGTTTGGCCAGCACTTTACCCTTTACGGGTTGACCCAGTGTAAGCGAAGATTAGTCTGGGTGCGGATGACTTAAAGGTGTTTTCCCAAAGTTAGGACCCTCTTTGAATACCTCGTAGCTAAACCAAAAAAAAAACGATAGGGTGCGTATAAGACATGCGCCCCACATGGGGCTAGCATTTGAAGGGCAAATGTTATTGGCTTATTCTTCGCATGTGCCTGTCAACAGTAGCGAGTACACGTGCCCCACAGAAATGCTCTGGCGCATATAATGTAACACCCAAATACCCCCTGGGAGGATATGTGGATGCCACCCAAGACAGTACAATCAAATCAGACTAGTTGACA
>JAOTAX010000005.1:7773695-7789678 GCA_025629825.1 Erythroxylum guanchezii | reverse complement strand
TTCTTACCAATTCTATACATTTTATTATTATCAAAACATTAAGGAATTTATTTTGTCAACCACCATTGGTCCAACAACTTGATGCTGAGGAGTATCATGGATGCTAACAAGCTAATTGGACCTAATTTCTCGTACTAGTTTCACAACTTGAAAATTATTCTCAAGTAAGAAAAAAAGTTGTATGTTATTGACACTAATGTTCCACCAAAGCCTAGTTCAAATGCAACGGATGAGGTTTAGGAGAGACATCACGTTATATTGACGAAATTAAATAAGCTACATGCGTAATATTAGCTAATATGTCTTCGGAGATTCAGAGACAATATGAGAACATGGATACTCCTACTATAATTTTACATATCAAGGAGTTGTTTAGTGCACAAAGCAAGGTGGAGATGTATTAGTTCTCCAAAACATTATTTTAATACAAGATGACTTAAGGATCTTCAGTGGAGCTACACTTGCTGAATATGATTATCTATATTGAAAAATTAGGCCAATTAAGTTTTGTCATGAACCATGAGTTGAGCATTGATATGATGTTGCAATCTCTTAATTCGAGTTTTTCACAATTCATTATGAATTTTCATATGAATCAGAAGGATGTGTCATTGCTTAAACTACAAAATATGCTTAAGATTATAGAGGGGTGCCTTTAAGAAGGAACTCAGTTCTATTATGATTCTTCTAAAAGTAAAAAAAGGGCTCTAAGAAGACTAACAACAAGAAACAAAAAGCTTCTCCTAGAGTAGCAAAGCCAAAAAGCGATGTTAAGAAGAAGAGCAATAACAAGGACAAATGTTTTTACTGTAGAGTTTATGAACATTGGAAGAGGAACTGTTCATTTTATCTTGCTTCTCTTAAAGATAAGAAGCTTAAGGAAGTTATTTTTTCATTTATGTTTATAATTGAAATCGAACTTGTAACGTTTGTTCCATATTATTGAGTATTGGATATTGGATGTGATTCTCATATTTGTAATAACATGTAGATGTTAATAAGGAGTAAATCGTTGAGAAAAAGAGAAGTAGACCTATGAGTTAGCAATAGAGCAAGAGTTATTACATTAGCAATAGGAACTTGTAGTATAGCTTTGCCTTATGGCCTTGAACTAAAACTACATAACTATTATTATGTTTCAGTTTTTACGAGAAACATCATCTATTTCTTATTTAGATTGAACAAATTTTTTTATTAAGAATAAAAGTTGTTATTTTTATAAAGATGATATTTATTATAGATCTAGATTACTTAAAAACGGTTTATATGGATTAGATCTTGAAAGGTCAATCCTTAACATAAATAGCAAGAAAAGAAAGTTAAGTTACCAGAATTTATCTTATCTATAGCATTGTAGGTTAAGTCATATTGATAAAACTAGCATCATAAAGTTACATTAAAAAAAGAATATTTGGATCCTTTTGATTCTTAGGGGGCACTTGGTTCATAGAGGGCAATGAGAATGGGAATGGGAATAAATATAGTGAGGAATGAGAATGGATATAATCATTATAATTATGATGGTTGGTTAAGATGAAGGAATGATTACCATTATCATTGATGGTGGTTGGTTTGTTAAAAATGTTAAGAAATAAAATTTTGTTTTATAGCAAAATTTAAATATTTTTTTAATGTTTTTTTAATTTATGCACCTTAATTATAACGACAAAATATTTAAAATCAAGTATATTGCGAATTTTCCTTTCTAATAGCTCTTGAAGAAAAAATACTCTAGTATTTTCTTGCATCAACATATCATTAATTACATAATATCCTCAAAATATAGATTAATCATCCAAAATGTTGTCCAATTTATCGACACAATCATAATATCCACCATTTCATTGCTACAGTAAAATCAAGTAATATAGTTTAATACAATTTACATTCCTCCAATAATGTAAATGATGATATATTTTAAGTAATTAATGAAAAATATTTTAATTAATTACATTGTAATTAACTAACTAATTAATTAATTATATTTTAATTAATTAATTACTTCTAAATTATATTTTAATTAATTAGATTTTAATTAATCGTGTAATTGATTATATTTTAATTAACTAATTATATTTTAATTATACTTTAATTAATTAATTATTTGAATTAATTAATTCGATTTTATGTTGATTAATTATTTTAATTAATTAATTAATTAGATTTTATCTTAATTAATTTAATTTATGGTAATTAATTAAAATTAATTAATTAAAATATCTTAATTAATTTAATTTATTGTAATTAATTAATTATATTTTAATTAATTATAATTAATTAGATTTTAATTAATTAGATTTCAATTAATTAATTAGATTTTAATTAATCATGTAATTAATTATATTTTAATTAACTAATTAGACTTTAATTAATTAATTAGATTTTATGTTGATTAATTATTATAATTAATTACATTTTAAAAATATTTAATTAAAAATTAAAAAAATAGTGTTGGTAAGAATCAAACCCATTCCTCCCATACATAGAGGGTATGGACCATTACCTAAAACTTAGGTATAAAAAAACTATTCAATCAATCATAATAACCAACTAACCATTACCATTCATTTCATTTCCATTGATTTATTCTCATTCCCCTTAACCAAGCACTCCCTGAATCTTATTTATTGAGAAAGATGACCAAACTACCTTTTAGTTAAAAAAGAAAACGTGCTAATGAGTTACTAAAGCTTATGCATTCAGATGTATGTGGCCACATGTCTACTTATGCTAGATGTGAATTCTCATATTATATTACACTTAGAGATGATAATTCTAAATATGATTATGTGTACTTAATGAAACAAAGTTTGAAGATTGAGAAACAAACTGGTAAAATTATTAAAACACTTAGATCAGATCGAGATGGTGAATACTTAGACCACTAGTTTCTTGGTTAATTAAAAGAGAATGAGAGTCTCTTTCAATGGACTTCTCCTTAAACTCCGTAACATAATGGAGTATCTGATAGGAGAAATTATACTTCATTAGATATGGTATGTTCCATAACGATTCATACAATCCTTGATGTCTCCTTTTAGGGATATGCCCTTGAAACTATTGTTTAACTTCTAAATAAAAATCCATCTAAATTGGTTGACAAGGCACTGTATGAGATATGAATTGGTAGTAGATCAAAGTTGCTACACTTAAATATTTAGGGATGTGATGATTATGTGAAACGAGCAATATATGATAAGCTTCAAACTAAATTAAATAAATACAAATTTGTGGGGTATCTGAAAGAGAATATTAGATATCAATTTTACCATCATTTTAAACCAAAGGTGTCTGTCTTAAGACAAGTTATATTCCTAAAAAGAGAATTTATTCTCAAGGAAATTAGTGAGAGTGAGGTAGAACTTAAAGAAGTTCAAGAGCCACAAATTTACATCCAGATGAGACAAGAATCTTAAGTTGATACATATGATCTACAATCAAGGGTTCAAGAGGCATATAGTACGCAACACACTAGTAGGATATATCGTTCCCTCCTAGATTAGATCTACATATTAGAAAAGGAAAGCACAATGTATCACTCATACATGATGAGCCTATTAGTTTTAAAAAAGTAATGTCTAACATTGATTCTTTAAATAGTGTGAAGTCATGAGATCTGAAATGGAATCAATTTACACTAACCAAGTATAGACTTTGGTAGATGCACTTGATGGTATTATATCTATTAGATGGAAGTAGGTCTTTAAGATAAAAACTAACAAGGATTGTAATGCATATATGTACAAAGCAAGGTTAGTGGCTAAAGGATACAAACAGAAGCAAAGAGTTGATTTTGATGAAACCTTTTCGCAGTAACTATGCTTAAATCCATAAGGATCTTATTGACCATAACTGTATATCATATCTATGAAATATGATAGATGGATGTCAAAACATCACTTTTCAATAAAATTTTGCTTGAGAATGTGTAAATGACACAACTTGAGAATTTTCAATCTAAGAGATTTTCTAATCTAAGTATGCAAGTTACAAAAAGTCTAGTTATGGACTTAAGCATGTGTCATGGAGTTGGAAGATTCATTTTGATGAGATAATCAAATAATTTGGTTTTAAAAATATGGATGAACTATGTGTGTATAAGAAGGTTAGTAAGAGTTTAGTTATTTTCCTACAATTAAATTAAAACTAAGACTAGATGATCTCGTTCTAATTGAGAGAAACAAATTAAACAAATCATGTTTCCCAGGAGTTGAGTAACTTTTTAAAAACTCCTTAATTTTTTAAATTCTTGAAAAAGATTTTGCAATTTTCAATTTCCTAGAAAAACTCTTTCTCTTATATCTTCATTTAAAAATAATGACAAAATATATGTTATATGAAAATACACGTTGACCAATCAAAGGTTATTCACACCTCGACTAAACTTAATTTTTAAATTCAACTTAAACTAATTAAAATCATCTCAAACTAATAATTTAAAATAATTATAATAAACTATTAATTTAATTAATTTGAGTCGGAAATAAATGTTGAATTGAATTGTTATGTTAATAATATTTTGGGTTAATTATTCGGAAAATTTCAAATTTGCATAATTTTATAATTATAGTTCATAAAAAGTGACTATAAAATACTCAAACTTTTAAAAAATAACTATAAAATATTCAAACTTTCAAACATTTTTTAAAAATAATATGACATTAATTTTTTGTTAATAAAACTGACTTGGCTTAAATTACACGTAAGATCTTACGATAAAATACAATAAATTAATATTAAAGAAAATAAAAGAAAAAGAAAACGTAACTTAACCCTCTCCGTCTTTAGTCCCGCTGAATCCCTTTCTACCACCTGAACAACCTACACGGCTTAACCAATTCGTTTAAATAACGCTTAGCAACATCCTCCGAAGTCCCTTCCGCCACTTTGTGGTTGTGCTCATAGGATATAAATCGCTCGACAGCCAGCCCACATCCTGATCAACTTTTTTGTTGGTTATCCCATAATCCTCTTAGAAATGGCATAAATGGAGGATGCAAGGCTTCAAAAATGGTATGGCAATTCCTGATAGCTTAAAGCTAGCACCTCCGATACTCCTAATACCTGCTCTCCACTTATGCCTCTCATCATGTGTGAATTTATAGTTCTGTGAACCATGTCCCACTCATACATAGATTTCTTAGTTACAAGAAGACCCCCAAGCCCGATTGTTACCAATGGTAGTCTTGCACACTTTTCAACCATTTCCTCTGATACTAAAATTTGCAAAATGCATTAAAAAAAATAAACTTTGGGTCTGCATACTAAGTATGGTGATGTTAAAACAATAACCATGCCAATGGAAATGGTGATCTTAATGGCAGTAAATTGCCACATGAGTGTTCTCCTTAGGACGTATGTGTATACTTCTAAAGATGGGGAAGGTCGTATTTCTTTTTCTTTTTTTTTGAATTTTATTTTATCATATTGCATTTACTATCTAGTTCATGGATTGAAAATGAATTTCTTCATTTTTGAACGTTATTCTTCCTCAAAGATTTCATTTTTCTTGAGGTTAATTTTCATAAGATTAAAGTCTAAACTTGTAATGCGCACCCATTAACATTAGGTTGTCTTATTTCGTTTTCTTTGACATTTCCATCAACACCCTCCTCTAAAGCCCAGAAAGATGTAGTCTTTGCAAGGACGACACGACGCCCTAAAGCCTTTCAACCCCGATAACGGTCAAAACTGTAAAATGAATCAATCCAAGCCTCTTTTGTGTCCACTCAAAAAGCACCTTATCTTATCAACATCGTTGTCTTGTCCTATTAACTCACTCTCGCTTCATTGAATTGTAACCTGTGACGAGAGAGAACAGAACGAAAATGGCAGTGAAGATACGGTTCGCGAGACTTGGGTGCAAACACCGACCCTTTTACAGGATCATTGTCACCGATAGCCAAGCCCCAAGAGATGGCAAGCACATTCATGTTGTGGGCTTTTATGATCCTCTGTCTGGTACTGTTACTTCGCTTCACATTCCCTCTTTTTGGTAAAGAAAACAAGGACTCGACTTTTTTGAAGTTTCAGTGATTAGCTTTGATGTTAATCCTAGTGGATTTCTTTTGAATTTGAAATATGTTGCAGGCAAAGATGGTAACAAGTATATGGGGCTCAAGTATGATGCTGTCAAGTAAGTCATCTTTTTCTACCACTTTTATAGTAAATTTGCTTAAATTATGCATTTTGGCTGCGTTGATTTTTCTTGCTTATGATAATTTACATACAACACAAACTTATTACGATAGCTTTATAGAAAATTTTCCTTCCAGTTCATCTTTAATTGGGAATTTTGAAGTAACTAAACGACTGGAGGATGATACATTGTGGAAAGTGAAATGTGTCAACTTGTTGAAATATTTACATCTCTGGGTAAAAGTAGTAAACTTCTATGTTTGGATGGAATTAAAAAAAAAAAAGTTGAAAAGTTCTAGGTAAAAGATCTTTTTGTGGAAATTCTGGTGGGTGGGAAATGGATATCTCTTTGGCGCTGTTTTCTTTTACATACAGGCCTTTGAGACATCATTGTGCCATTGATGGAGGACAACGATAAAATTCACTGAGGTTCTTGGCTGTCATATTTAAGTAGGAGTTGCTCTCCTGAAGATATACACAGACGCCCAATGTTGGTTGTTGGTCCGTGTACAAGTTCTTCAGGAATATGATAGCATCATTGCCTATGATCTATATAGTTCTAGTGCTACATTATCTCTGGAAGTGCTTTTGTTCTATGCCATTTTGCCACTTGATTTCAACTAAATTCTTCAGTAAATGACCGAAAAGTTTACTCAGTTAATGCTTATACATTATGGTGTGAAGTCCATTGAATGATGGCCACCAATTATCTGTTTAATTAGTTTCACCTTGTGCAGCAGTCATGTGCTTTATTTTCGTTCAGTTATTCTTCTATTCGTTCTCTGCAGGCATTGGTTATCAGTCGGAGCTCAGCCTACAGATCCTGTGCGCCGCATTCTTCTCAAAGCAGGATTGATATCTCCACCATCAATGGTGGTTGTGAAAGACAAAGGTGGACCAAGCAACTCAGGTCTTGTTGATGCTATTGCAGATCCAGAGTAGGACCAACCATGTTAAACTTGCGCTTCTTGAGGCACTTGCATATTGTTTTCGATTGGTGGACATGTAGAATTTTACATGTATGCATGACCTGAACAATGAGGTTGTTGAATGCATTCAAAGTCTTTCTTGTCTTACCACATACAAATTTGATACTATCATTTTTGTAGAAGTGAAAGCAGATTCAGGGATAGACTGATGCAACCATTGGTAACCTTTGTTATATCATCTACTTAATTTTGCATCCGATTGATAGAAAATGTGAAGATAATAATCTAAAATATATGATGTTGCAACTATTTGTTTTAGAACGTAGAAAATGTTGGTTTTGAGATTTCTACGTACGTAAACCTCATCATCAATGACCTTGGATAAGAATTCATGGCACTTTTGCATCAAAAAGGACCTCCCAACTTCCATTTTAAGGGTTCATTACCAAACTACATCACACAAGAAGGCATTTGGCGTGGAAAGAAAACTAAGATGCTTATCAGATTAACAACTCCAACCACAACGTGTTAAAATAATATTGTGCGAAAACGCCGTCGTGTGGACCTGACAAACTCGAGCAAAACCCTGATGCCTCACCACTCTAAAAAACCTTTGAACGCTAAACCTTCATTTGCATAGCAAATCTTCCATAAGAGAAAGCTAAAGCATGACAGTGAAGATTCGGTTCGCGAGGTTCGGTTGCAGAAACCGACCCTTTTTCAGAATCATTGTTGCGGATAGCAAAACCCCTAGAGATGGCAAGCCTATTCAAGTCGTCGGGTTCTACGATCCCTTGTCTGGTGCTTTTTCTTTTCCTATTCAATTTTCTTTCGTCCTCTGTTTGGTTTCCTAGAAATATGCTAGAACAACGAAAGAACATTACTTTTCTTCTTTGAGAGATTTGATAATCGTATTTTAACAATATTTCGGTTTTCTGATAGGTAAAGAAGATGGCAACAAATACATGGGGCTTAAGTACGACGCTGTGAAGTAAGCTCTCGTTCTCATACACTGCTGTTTAACCCTTCCTCAGTTCAGTCTGGTTTTTGATGATAATTAAACACCGGTTTGCTTCTTGCTTTCTGTTTATGTGAAGTCAGACTCGCAATTGGATTAAATGGGCCATTATCTTTGTTTCTGTTCTAACCACTGTATTTTCTGTGTCAGGTATTGGTTGTCAGTTGGTGCCCAGCCTTCAGATCCTGTACGACGCATTCTTTTCAAAGCAGGTTTATTAACTCCACCACCAATGGTGGTAGTGAAAGACAAAGATGGATCTAAGGACTGGTCTTCTACGGATCCTATTCCAGATTCAGACACATCAATTACCCTGTAAAAGTTGACTCCTTTCTGTTTGCATTGTAGAATTTAACAATGTACAAGAGCTTGTTTCTTGAATGAACTTGAGCTTTGTCTTCCTTCATAAATTGTTGACCAAATTCTTCCAAAATAAATGGTTTTCACTCACGAGTTATCACATATAGCGAGAAACAGTATTTCTCTTGAATTGAAGATGTTGACGTGAGCCCATATACAAAACTTGTTGCTTAGTCATTTTAACTTAATGGAGAGAGATTGTTTTCCAGGAGGGGTCAGTCACCAAGTTCTTATTTTTTGTACATTGTGGAACTCAGTTAAGTAAAACGTCAACGCCTATGCTTCCGATAAGTCTACATTCTCACTCAAGGAGGCAGCTGATTCAGGAGAAGGATTTTGAATTCCTTCCACATCAGATGGTTGTGATTCATGCTTTGCAGCAGCCTGCAGCACCCGGTTTTGAACATCAGAAGATGAAGGTGAAGTAGGGAGGCCAAGGCGGTTTGTTTCTAATTTGCCGGCAGCCCATGAAAATGCCTGAGCTCCAAGTCGAACGGGAGCAAGTAACTGCCTTCATAAACACATTAGAAACTTCAATTAATTGAAAGTTCAACTACCGAAAAAGCTTGATCAGTTAGCTACGATCTATCCAACTCAATGACAAAAGATTTCTTAAAAAATGTTCGGTTAAGGAAAAGGCAATCTTGATTAAGGCAACTGCTATAAATAGGATGGAGTTGGAACATTCAGCAATGACGGTGAAAACTATCAATAAGCAATGGCAGAAGTATTAAGAATCCAAATACACTAAGATAAGGCTGCTATAAAACAGTTCAATGGTCTTAAGGTCCTACTACCCTCTCCCATGGCTAAAAGTAAGCCGATTCTCTTACTGGCTCCAACCATGTCCTTTCTCTAACCTTTGTTTGTCATTTCTTTTCTTCAATCAGTAATACAAATACCATTCATCCTGCCTTTTGGAAAAGTTGTCGATAAAGTAGATTAATATTGTACGTCAGTTGTCAGAAAGTGTTATAAAAGATTTCCTCAATACTATTGATTGCATGCACATGAACCTGTGAATAAGATTTTACCTCACATCTTGCTTAAAATCTTTAGGATTTTCGTATGAAGCAACCCGTCGATAAATGGTCTGATCAAGGACAGGGAACCAATAATTAGGAATCACAACACTAAATATAAAATTTGCAAGAAGCAGATGAAGAACCCCTAGCACAAGGATTTCTACCAGAAAGATCCAATAGAAATGCTAATTCACCCATTTGATAATTGATAGTAATAATTAGCAATAATACAACAACTTGAGACGGCTTTTAACTACTGCCCCACAGCTCAACTTGTCTCTCTTATCACATGGACCCACTTACATAAACAGACAGGGCGCAGAGAAGTCAATCATGCATTTACTTGGCAGAAAGTAGCAATATCCTAGAACAATTGACCAAAGAACAATTACAGGGAAGACTACATACCTGACCAAGACCAAATATTCCGATGACTTGTAATGTTTTCTCCCATTCTGAAACAAATTTTATTTTCAGTTTGCAAGGATGCAAGTGAAAAATGTATTCTTCTTAGAATCAGTTCACTATTGCGAAACATCATCAAGAGGTTCAAGCAAGGAATGTTACACTTTGGTCCTCTTCAAAATTAAAAGAGAAACGAAGAACAAAAATAAATATTTACTTTCCCCTCGTTCAACCTAGTGAAGAGATTTTTGAGGAAGACAAAATTACGTACCTAGTAGTGCATACAAAGCTGTAACAAGACCCTGCCCAAGAAGAAATTGGTATAGTTAGTAACAAATGCAGATAAAGATGCATCACCAGCTAAGATTGCTCCAAACGATAATATAGCATATTAAATACTTGGAAGGTGCACAGCAGGAATGCTTTAGTTCTCATGCAACACATCTTCCAGGGTAAAAAGTCTCGAAGTTTAATCTAAAAATTTACCCAAGACATGAAAAACTCCATCCATACTCTCTTTTAAGTTATGAGTGTAGAAATGGATGTGGGCCTGTGAGTGAGTGTCCGCCTTTGTTTTGCAATATTAAGAGACGTCAACTATGGCACAGAGTTCCAAATGCAGTAATTCACTATCCCACAAAAGTAACCTGTCATACCACTGCATAACCGAGGGCTTGCACAGGTGAAGGCTTGATTTCTTCAAGTATTGCCTCTGCTTCCTGAAATTAATCCCAGTGTTTAACTGTAGTTAGAGCAGTAAGGAAGTAGGCATCCGAGAAAGTGAAGGTACAGTATGGGTCTACAACAATGGGATGCAGCATCTGGGAGACATAACAGCTAAAGTTCTTTAACATTAACATCTAGCAAAGTTTTATGGTTCACTCTAAAGACATAACCCTCTGAACAGAGACCTGTCTAGCAAGTGCCCCTCTTCAGGATGCATCTAATATCAATGAATTTACTTTTGAGAGGCGAGAAAGCATTAAACACAGATACAGTGCAGATATTTGGTTGACTGATTCAGATGATTGCAGTCATGGATTGAAGCAATTATTTAAACGATCCCATAAAAGATACAAGTTCCATATCAAGGGATAAAATATATTCCGCTAGAATTGACAAAAGGTTACTAGAACTGCCAATGTCTAGATATTTCTAATGTGAAGTAATTATCGGCTAGTACCTCATTGAGTATGGTAAGTGTTGTCTCAGGTTTAAGTTCCTTAATTCGAAGGCCTTGTTTTACCCAAGATTGGAAACCACCTTCAACCAAGTATGCTCTCTGTCATGTCCAACATGAGCAACAATTTTCAGTGTGCTAATTTGATGGAAATTCCAGATTGCAAAAGTAGAGCATGTAGCTTGTAAATGCATAGTCATTGTTGACTTCATATTCAACAAACATAACTTCATTCCTTAAGTTGTATAAATGGCTAACAGAATGTTAATTATTGTAGTCTCTAATCCTAAGAACTCGAATAAATAAAAATAAATATCAGAGATAGCATAGTACTTGCCTTGACCCCAAGTTTTCTCAAGGATCTTGCAATGCCTTTCGAACTATTGCCATCGGTGTCCATAACTATAACCATTGACCTGTCCTACAGGTATTAGGAAAAGAATGTTAGAAAACAATCCTAAAGCTAGAATCCAAAATTCAAACATGACAAGCAGATGATGTATGAAATTGAAAATTTAGACTTTCTTCATGTCAAATAAGATACACTAATCACTCAAATAAAACATGAGTATTTATATAGATTCCACACAAAAAAATCTGAGAAATGATTTAAAATGCTTTAGTAACCAATTATGAGCTACTCATAGTAGTGACAAATGGAACTAAAGTTATCGTAGTATATTCTGTGTTGACATTTGCAACAAAAAAATGATGCATTGTGAAGAAACCCCAAGGAAGAGAAGTTTCTTGAAAATATTTTCTTGAGTCCTAGATGGAAATAATGTCATGATAGAACGTGTTAGACCAAATATGGAACTACTTACAAAGCTTAATTATTTAAGGGCAAGCCACTGAAAATGTTAAGCTGCACACCTTAATAGCTTTCAAATTACGAATAACTGCAGCAAGTAAGGCATCGTCAAGATCTCTACCACCCTTTACCAACTTCTTTACCGGCCCATCAACCTGTATGTAAAGTGAAAGAAATGCAATATAAAACTTTAGCAGCCCTTTCTTTGTATTTATTGGGCCCAATACTTGAGAAGCATATAGTCCACCAAATCACAGCTTTAAATTAGCAGTAGAAATACAAACTAACCGCTGGCAGAGTTACATTCACATAGCGAAATCGAGCTGTTCTTCGAAGGTCTGGAATACCATTCCTCTCTCTCATAATCTTGAAAAGGAAGTAACCCATGACAAAGTTGAAATCATATCACTAAGCACATAATAGAAGTCCACATTGGAAATAGCTTTACCATATGTAGAGAAAGCTAAAAAAGTAAAATATTATATAAGAGTACAGGCATCACAACAAATGAGGCCTATGGTGAGAATTTCAGTGTCCAGCCTCTGTCATGCAGATACAAGAATTTTTTAACACAGTCAATTGGTAAAATAAGCCAGTAAGATTTACAGTCTCTTGCCTCAGGCCGGACATCAATGAGCACAGCATCATTCTTCCCAGTCAAGAGCTCTAATGTTGATTCAGGAGATAAATCTCCAGAGTAGCCACTAGAAGACCAAGCCCAATAACAGACCCTGTACAGATCTGAAAAGAGATTTAAATTTCACGAAGAATGCATCTTAGACAAAGAATCCTATATACACAAAAGGACATTTATACCACAAAGTAGCTGAAGTCCCAAAGGCTAGAACAACTGGTACAACTGGATCATTAGGATCTAAGCCAAGACTTCTCTCCAATCCCTCAATACCGACATAAATCTGTTTATTGCATATGAATTCAGTATCATTTATTATGGCAAAGTAAAAGGAGCAGATTCACCATGGGTTTCTATCATTATTTTTGAACTAAAAATTCCTTCAGCATAAAAGCAGTAACTAACTCTTCCCACAAGAATGGCTCCTGGATGGACCAATCTAATTATGGCACGGCTTCTGGATTCAATTTATCAAGAGAACAAAAAGAAACTACAGAAACAATTATTCATTTCATGCTATATGCAAGTGCTAAAAAATCTCATCACAGATGTCTCAATGGGATCACCCGAAAATCAGTAAGGAAGAGAAAATGTCCCCCTGAGATCTGAATACCTGTTGAACAGCAGAACCAATTGGTGTATATAATTGAATTACTTTTTCTTCGGATAGATTCAGTGTGTCCTTGATCTGTGGAGGAAGCAGTTCTTTGACATTTCCATAAGAATAAACAATAAGAGAAGACCCTTTACTAATCCAATCTTCAACTGCAACAATTGTGCTTCTTAAAACATCTACGGAAATGGTAGCAGCTTTACTAGCAGCTTCAGTCAAGCCACCAGAAACATTAGTCAAACGACTGCCTGCTAACTCTCCAGTTTGATCAAAAGATGAAAATATTTTACTCCAGGCATTATCCACTGCTTCAGAAGCATTTTTAGTAATGGATGCTACTGATGAATTGATTGTATCTACTGTGCTCTTCACAGCATTCTCTCCCTTACTAACTGAATTGCTGATGGAGTCAGTGACCCCTGCTAAAAAATCATCAAAACTTGCCTTTGTCTCTGATAATGAATCACCAATCATACCAATTGAGTCAGATCCCAAATTGGGACTTTCTGGTGTTATTTCAGTGCTTAACACAGTTTGAGGTTCCACAGTTCCCATTAATATCTCTGCATTTTCAGCTGACTGATCTAAAGAGTTTCCAAGTTCCTGTTCCATGGCTGATAAGCTATAGGTCTCCACGTTTTTTAGGTTTTCTACTGCATTAGTTTGCATTTCATTTATTGTCCCAACCGAAGAACCCCAATCGCCATATAATTTGCATCTGACATCACTCAATTCTTCTGAGCAGGAAACATTTTTAATGGAGTTCACAAACACTGATTGTTCACTGGGGTCAAAAACATCAGAGTAGAGGGGCTTTGCAGCTTGGGTTCTAAAGGATACACCTTGCATATGCAACCCATTTGACGATCCAAAACCAACTCTCTCTTCCAAAATGCATCTGGACTCAAAATCTTTAGAGAAAGAGCCAAAGGGTCGGAAAGCTCCATGAAACGAAATCTGCAACAGTTACATGTTTAGATACATGAACAAAAGCACAACTCAACAACTCTTTTGAGAGATATTACAACCCAACAGTTCAAGACATATACAATTAGCAGCTATTACTTAAAGATTTCACTAATTATAGATTTTCACTAATTAAGTTTTAAATTCTAAATGGTCTCCTCTCTAGAAGAACCTCCATACCCAAGTATCTTTTCTTTAATTATGCAGCTGGTCTCTATAAGCTGAAGAACCTTCATATCCAATTTTCTTTTCTTCCTTATTATTATAACAATTATATTGGCCTTACGCAAATGCCTTCATCACCAATGGCACATAAGACAGGGAATTTGTTAAAATAACGTGATCAAAAAGCAAGTCTTACTTACCAGAAAGAAGCAAATTCGAAAGGCCAACCCAAGGGCTAAATGAGAGCATGGCAATTTTGTACTTTCTAAGTCATGTAATTTGAAGAGCTCAAAGAAACAAGTCGTGAATCATAAATAACGTAAGGTTTTGAGAGAAAAAGGACTCCTAGAGAACTATGAGAAAAAGGCGAGTTAGAAACCATAATCTTACCTGAGAATGAGACGAGCAGCATGGAGTGGTGGAGCAAACAGGCAACATCTTGTTGTTGTCAATTCAAACGCAGCTCTTCAAGAAAATTTACCGAGCACTAATTATCTGCTATATAAAAAAGGAAATTAGCTATACTAAAAAAAAATTGACATATCAATCTCGAATTTCATCAAAACTAAGAAACAGAGAAAGAATCTACATCGAACTTAGTTCACTGGAAGAAACTCATTTGAATTTCCAACAGTAGCTCGAGAGTTGAATTGTCAAAAGTCCCTTTAGTTCCCACAAACAAATTTAGGAGTGCAATAATTAGAGCAATCTACGAGATGAAAGAGACTCCATCCAACATACATTCCTAAAAAGCACATGACCTCTCTCCTTCATTCTCTTACCAGATGATTCAATGTTGATCGAACTGAATAAAATAAAAAATGGCTTAAATGATACCAAACCCACTTGACCCCATTCGATAAAGAAGCTCATGTAAGTTGGTAATTATATCTTTAAATAGCTTTTCCAATGCAACTAACAATGGCGCAGAAATAGAAAATACCGATTGAACAACACAGTTCCCTGAAACAAATGTTTTGAACTTATACTACGCCAACAAGTCAAGTCAAAGCAGGCTCATTCAGACAGATAATAACGAGAACAATTCTTTACGTGGTTACTGAACTAAGATCAGAAGCACTGATGAAGGATTCCTCGAAAAGTTAAACCCAGGAGAAAAAAGAAGGTAAAAACGGAAATTTTGACAAAATGGAGAGATGATTCTTACAAGAGACACGAAATCCATGCGAAACTGAGAAATGGGTATTGGATATTGTGTGGCAACGTGTGCTGTGAAGCAAATATATAGAAGATATGAGCGAGGAGAATCGTGTGGGTGTGGCTTGTCAATGCATGTGAGCGTCATCTAATTGGCTCCTCTATGCCTCTCGTTCTTATAGTGGGGTCTTCTTTTGGATTGATATTTCATGTTATCCCAATACTAATCCAACTCGCCGCGCATCATTCGTTAGGTTATATTTGGTTTTAGGGGTAATAATGGAATGGGATGAAACGTAACACACTTTCATTGTTTGTTTGAAGGTTTTATAATGAAATGGAATAGATTGAGATGGAATCGAGGAGTTTCATGTTACGTTCCATTCTATCTTAAACAGTGAAAATAAGAAACCTCCAATTTGGGAGGTTTAGAATGGAACGTAATATGATAAATATATACTACCTAATATACCCTCAATAATTCTTCTTAATATCAACTCTCATCAAATCATAATATTAAAATATTAAATAGAATATAGTAATATTTAATATAATAAATTTTATTAAATAATTAATAATAA
>JAOTAX010000005.1:7756371-7773595 GCA_025629825.1 Erythroxylum guanchezii | reverse complement strand
AGTCATTTATTATACATTACATTCCATTCCATCCATCTTCCAAACAATATTTCACTACATTACATTATGAATCCTTCTATCCTTCCCAAACAACTTTTTACTATATTACATTATATTCTATTATAAATCATTCCATTCCCTTCCATTTTATTACATTCCATTCCATTAATTAACGTTCAACCAAACAGGGCCTTAGAAGCAACTTGGATACTAATTATTTTCTTCTAAAATGCAAAAAACTAAAAAGTAATAAAAAATAAACCATTTACAAACATCTAATTGCTTTATGAATAACTCACTTTTAAATTTAAAAGATAAAAGATTGTTAAAGTTAAAATCAATCAGAATTACAAAGCAAAAAGCTAGGCTGAAAGTATTGCTTTTATTTATTACAATATTTTGAAAATTACTTCTTGATGACTAAAAGGTAAAGAATTCAAATGACAGAAACAATTTTTTTATAAAAATACAAAGAGAAGACTGTGTATAATTGATAACCTTTTTTCCAACTCTCGCAAAGCGAAGAATCTTGTGTACTGAATAGCCCTTAATATTTTGAACTACCCGAGTTTAACATGTAAACATAATTTACTGCATAGACATAATTGCAATAATCCTATAACCCAGATCTTATAATGTTATGTTTTTCACCGAAATATAAAATAAAAATTACATACCTTGTTTCATGATATTAGTTTAAACTTAATTTAGAAAAAAAAAACCTTCAAAGTGATTGAATACGGAGAAACTTGATTTCTCTCCTTTATGCCTCAATAATCTTATTTTCTGATGGTGAAAACGTAAAAAGAAGCGTATAGGGCGAGGGAGAGAACCAGTTTCTACTAAATAGATATATATAAATTGTTCCTATCAACCAGGTAGTACTTAACATTATTAAAAACCATAATTATTAATGAGCTACATATAATATATAGGTTTTACATTCTCCCACTTGGCTTATTAATTAAAAAACGTTATATCATGGTTTAATAAATTAACATTTTGCGCATAAACTTTGCTAAATTCTTTAATGTTGATTACATCATAAATCACAATCAAACAAAGATACTAATAAGAGTCGTAGCGGTTTTACACCTTAACAAACGATATAATTAATTCTAAAAAAAACAAACGACATAATTCTTTCCACTTACTATAATATTAGCGCTTTACTCAATAAAATCCATTAAAGAAGAAACACATTAATGGTCCAATAATAATGTCTTATTGAAAGACAAATCCTATAAACATAATTTATTCATAAATTTATACTATAAAATAGGGTTGACAAAAGTATAAGCACAAGTGAACTTACAGTGTCAAAATACAAACATTATAAACCTCAATAATGGTATCCCATAATACTCATTCTTTCAACATGTTCTTTAAAGGCTTTAGGTGTCAATCTTTTCGTCAAAGGATCTGCAATCATATAATTAGTGCTAATATGTTGAATTGACAATGTTTGTTTATGAACCTCTTCTTTAATAGACAAGTATTTTAATTCCATGTGTTTAGCACCTTTAGAATACTTGTCGTTCTTTGAAAAGAAAATTGCTGCAGAATTATCATAATAAATTTTCAGCAGCTTGGCAATAATGTCGACAACTCCAAGTCCCGAAATAAAGTTCCGCAACCATAATCCTTGAATTGTAGCTTTAAAACATGCTACAAATTCAGCTTCCATGGTGGGCACAACAATGATAGAATGTTTTGCACTTTTTCAAGACATAGTCCCTCCAACTAATAGAAAAAGGTAGTCAAAAGTAAACTTTCTAGTATCAACGCAATTGACATAATCTGAATCTAAATATCCAATCACTTCCAGATGACTAAATCTCATATAATTGAGCATATGATCTATAGTACCTTGTAGATATCTCAAAACTTTCTTTCTTTCCAATTATTCAATCCATGATTACTTTGATAATTACACAGTGTACTAATATCAAAGCTAATGTCTGGTCTGGTGCAAGTTTGAGCATACATTAGGCTTCCAACAATTGATCTATAAGGAATATTTGTCATTTGCTTATGTTCCAATTCATTCTTTAGATACTAAGACAAAACATGCCTCCTTTATGAATTCAAACTATACTTGTAGAATAATTTTTCATGTCAAATCTCTCCAATACCTTATTAATATAAGCTTTCTGAGATAATCCTAACAA
The DNA here is from genome assembly GCA_025629825.1 of Erythroxylum guanchezii. Classification (NCBI taxonomy): domain Eukaryota; kingdom Viridiplantae; phylum Streptophyta; class Magnoliopsida; order Malpighiales; family Erythroxylaceae; genus Erythroxylum; species Erythroxylum guanchezii. Next base: position 7,771,424 of record JAOTAX010000005.1, on the reverse strand, counting down.
TCTTTGTGATCTATCACCTAATACTTTAATTCCTATAACATAACTGGCTTCTCCCATATCTTTCATTTCAAAATTTTTAAAGAGAAATTTTTTGAAGTTGTGCATTAAACCAAGATCAATAGTAGCTAACAAGGTATCATCAACATAAAATACCAAAAATATAAACTTACTCCCACTAATTTTTAGCTATATACATCGATCAACGATATTTTCTTTAAATCCAAATGGGGTAATAGTATCATTGAACTTAAGATACCATTGTCAGGAGGCTTACTTAATTCCATATGTCAAATTCTTAAGTTTACACACTATATCTTCCTTTCCTTCAATTGAAAAACCTTCAGATTGATCCATATATACTTCTTCCTCTAAATTACCATTAAGAAATGTGGGTTTCACATCCATTTGATATAACTCTAATTCATAACGAGTCACTAGTGTCATTATAATTCTAAAGGAGTCTTTCTTTGAAGCAGGTGAAAAAGTCTCCTTATAATTAATGTTATCTTTCTGATTATAACCGTTGGCAATAAGTATAGCTTTGTGTCTTTCAACATTTCCATAGGAGTTATGTTTGGTCTTTAAATCCACTTATATCTGACTCTCTTACAACCTTTAGGCAATTTGACTAAATCCCAAACTTCATTCTGCTTCATAAAATTCAACTCTTCTTTCATAGCATCAATTATTTAGTAGAATTAACACGTTAAATGGTTTGTGAAAACGAAATTGGATCATCCTTATTTCCTAAGTTAAATTCTAACTTTTGTAGACATACCACATAATCGTTAGAAACAACTAGTTTTCTAAGTCTTTGAGACCTTTTTAATGCTATTTTTTGTGGTTGTTCTACAATTGAAACATTAATTGCAGGTTCAATAGGTTCATTAATTCATGAAGTGTTTGATCATTTATTTTTGCTCCTGTAAATTTCTAAATTGTTCTACAACTATAGGGGTAACATGTATTGAAGAAGTCGATAGGGGAACTTGAACTTTTATTTCTTCAATAACTACATTACGTATTTTTTCAACACTCCCACTAGTTTCACCATTCTTAGTGAACCTAGCATTTCCAATTTCAATAATTTTTGTTGTATGATTAGGACAATAAAATCTATACCCTTTAGACTTTTCTAGATAATCAATAAAAAATCCACTAATTGTTATTGCATCCACTTTCTTTTCATGTGGATTATAAATTCTTACTTCCGCAGGACAACCCCAAACATGCAGGTGCCTTAGATTAGGTTTCCTTCCAATCCATAATTCAAAAGGAGTCTTTGAAACTACCTTACTAGGAACCCTATTTAACAAGTAGACAACGGACCTCAATGCATGTAACCATAATGATAAGGGTAAAGACGAATTACTTAATATACTCCTAACCATATCTATTAATGTACGATTACGTCTTTCTGCCACATCATTTTGTTGTTATGTACCTGGCATTATGTACTAAGCACATATACCATGCTTTTCAAGAAATTTGGCAAATAGACTTGGGCATTGTCCTGACTCATTATATTTGCTGTAAAATTCACCACCCTGGTCAGATCTAACAAATTTCACTTTTCTATCTAATTGTCTTTCCACCTCATAAATAAACCTCTAACACATTTGTAGCTTAAGTCTTCTTGTGTAATAAATAGACATATCTATAATGTGAAAAGTCATCAATAAATGTGATGAAATACTTTTCTCCCCTAAAAGATTGAACATCAAAAGGCCTACATATATCATTGTGTATAATTTCAAGAAACTACGTGCTTTTTGTGGCTCCTTTCTTTGTGTGTTTGGTTTGCTTTCCCTTAATGCAATCTATACGCACACCAAATCAATAAAGTCCAAATTTGGTAAATTTTCATTCTTTACCAGTCTTTGTAGTCTTTCTTTGAAAATATGACTTAAACGTTTATGCTACAAGAAAGCTGAACTTTCATTAATCAAACCATACCATGTTTAGTACTAAAATTATGATGCAGGGTTAGTAGGTTTCACCAAAAAAGTTATCAAGATTTAACTTGTATAGGCCATCATAAAGAATACCAGAACTAATAAGGCAATTGTATTTAAATAAACTGAAATATCCATTCCCAAATTTGAAAGTACAACCAACATAATCAAGTTTAGATAAAGAAAATAAATTACAAGAAACAGAAAGTACATAAAGTGTTTGAAATAAATCTAAATCATGTGTAGTATCTAAAATCAAACGATAAGTTCCTATGGCTTCAACTCCCCATCAAAACAAACTTTCCATTTGGGTTTATGGTTTAGGTTGTAAGGAATCCCTGCAGAGTATTTGAAACATAAGTGTTACAAGTATAATCAATCCACCAAGTATTATAAGGAACTTTAGTCAAATTAGATTCGAAACAAACTAAAGCATTAAGCCTACCTTTCTTTTCGAACCAACCTTTAGGTTTTAAGCAATCTTTCTGATAATGGCCAAGTTTTTTGCAAAAGCGGCATCTATCACCTTTATGTTCCTTCTTTTGAACTTGACTGGAGTACTAATTAACTTTAAATGGTCTTTGCTTGCCTTTGCCTTTGCCATAATTCCTTTTAGGCTTATTTCTAGCTCATTTATGACCTACCAAATTATTGGTACGAGTTCCTGATTCTTAGGCCTTGTCTCCTCTTGAACAAACATACTGGTCAATTTATTCACATTCCACTTGTCCTTTGTATTGTTATAGTTCATTTGAAATGACCCATACTACTCAGGAGGTAAAGAATTAAGAATGAACTGTACTAGAAAAACTTCATCAACTTTCATTCCTAATGTCTTTAGTCTTGCAATATTTGTCATTTCAATGACATGTTCGTGCATGCTTCGTGAGCCATCAAATTTCATAGTGGTCAACTTAGCCATTAATGTCCCCGCAAGTGACTTATCAACAATTTAGGAACACTCTTCCATAAATTTCATAAATTCTTTAGCAACTTTAGTGTTGGGAAGCATTGTCTTAATTGTTAACAACAGTCATTCATATAAACATTAAGCTTAATCAAGATCCAATACACCAAGCTGGAATTGGAATTGTTCACACCGGTCAGAGTAATTTAATATATTAAAAGATGGAACATATGAAGCAATAGAATTGAAGTTAACAAAAATATAAACTACAAAACATAATGCTGACATATTAATTCTTTGAGACATAAAACTTAACACCTAGATCAGGTTCAAAACAATTATTCCACATAAAACATTTATTGTATATCTAAGATCTCCTTTTGGCGATTCTATGACATGCCATAATTACAATAATGATGCTAATTTTATATTACTTAATTGTTAATAATTGTTAAATATACCTCAATCAAATATGTTAGGTATTTTTGGATATACTAAACACATTCATTCTAAGCATATAAATTAACACTTTGTGTCCACAAACTATAAAATAATCTGATTAACCTTTGGGTAATCCTAAAATATTGTATAATCAGTGAACTTCAAATACCAATAAATTCATTATATCATTTTTTAAATAAGCATTCATAAATTATAGGTAATTGTATTAAAATATTTCATAAATTAATATTCATTAAACATTAACGCTCGGCCATTTTAGTGACTAACAAACTATCGTAAATATGAATATTAATATTGTACAGTCATACTCTAATCAGTAATGCACATGCACATGCCTACTTATATCATATTAAAATAACAATAATAATAAAAATAATAATAACAGCTCTCGTAAACATGGGTTCGTCAACTTTCATACAAACAATACAATTATCACCTGTAATATTAAAGCTACATAATTTGACCAATTTATTATTCAATGCGTACACGAAAATTGAAACAAAAAATATTTTAGAAAGCCATCTTCTTTCATGAGTAAGCGACAAGATATATATTTATTTATTTGTTTATGCACGATAGTCAAGCATAAAAATAGTATATCTCCCTTTTTTTTTTAAGCCTACAAAAACGTGACAATTAATGCTATAAAGACTTGAGCCATATGGCAGAATAAGCAATTACATTAAAACCTCTATAAATTAATATTGTTAGGATCTTAATATTTATTATTTTATAGAGATATTAATTAACCGATAAATTAATATTTATTAATTTAAATTTTTTTGTAATTGATTGAAGTTAAATTTTGATTACATAAAAAAGCATTGTATCTTAGAAAAATTAATGTTTCATATTAATTAAATGAATCTAAAACATAGATTCATTGTACATAACATTAATGAAAACTAATAAATAATGTTCATTATTTCTTAATAATTAAGTATTATTTATTATATTTTGGATGCAATAAAAAAAGTTAGAGATGAGCTCCAACTAGACTTAAATTTTAAGAAAAAACAAACAACACTAGAATCATATTTTACTAAATTGTCTTAGTTATATTTATGTAAGTTTATATAATTATTAATTTATGATATTAATGGGACCCTATATTTATATAGGGGTATTTTGAAAATATTTTAACTTATTATCTTATCAAAATTTGTTAAATTTTTAACTGGTCTAGGTCGAAACCGAAAAAAAAAAATATCTTAAAGAGTTTATTAATTTACCGAATACCAATTTAAAAAGATTCTACCGTGCGTGGAAATAAGATGAACTTAGAATTTGGGTCTAACGTCGCAGGCAAGCATAATTTACTACGTAGACATAATTGTGTAGTCGTATATCTCATATCTTAGAATTATATGTTTTTTACCAAAATATAAACTAGGAATTGCATACCTTGTTTATGAGATTAGTTTAATCTTAATTAGAAAACAAATCTTCAAAGTAATTGAATATGAAAATTTTTGATTTTTCTCATTTATTCCTCAATAATTATGTTTTCTAATGGTGAAAAACGTAAAGAGAGACGTATAAGGCAAGAGAGAGAACCGGTTTCTATTAAATAGGTATATATGAACCGGTCCCGTCACACGGTTAACGGTTAATATTATTAAAACTATAATTATTAATGAGCCAAATATAATATATAGGTTTTACGTAACATTTGTTAGTGAGTATATAAAATCAATTAAGTTGACCTCACACAACAGTTTAAGTTATTTTAGTGAAATGGTCACTTAATATAGTATCAGAGCCTTTATGACCAAGTGGTCGTGAGTTCAAATCTTACTACCCACCTATTATTCAGCACAAGGTAGAATGAGCTTGTGCAAGTTTCAAACCCAAAGAGCTTTCACTTGAGGGAGTGTGTTAGTGAGTATATAAAATCAATTAAGTTGACCTCACATAACAGTTTAAGCTATTGTGATGAAATAGTTACTAACCAACGTTCCATCTTCCTGTATAGTTTTTGCAAGCAGATAAAAACAGATAACTAACGAACTTTGGAATTGTTTTGGATATATTCGTGTATAGTTTTTGGATATATTGCTTGATCAGGTTCAGATTATCAGTTCTTTATGTTACAGATCCTAAAGGTCGAGGAATAAAGAAATCACAATAATCCAATCACCAGGTAAGTCGGTGTTATGCTTGTCCTTTTGGGATGGAATGATCAATTTTCACCATCGTTTATGTTGGTTTGGGTTGTATATTAATTGTTAACTCCTGCTTTGCCCTTCATAAAGAACATCCAAGTTCATGTTTCAAAAAGGTCGTTTTAATATTTATACGTATTCTTATATAAAATTTTATATTTTATAATTAGATTAAGTATTGTTTGTGTATTGTTTGTCATGTTGAATAGTAATTAATTGATGCATTGTTGTGTTTGCATAAATTACCATACGTGACAGCCTGAATAGCATGTTGGAAAAAACCCAGTCCAGCTCCAAGTCTAAGGGCCCAATACACAATTGAACTACCAATTACTAAAACCAAAACCCTAGGAAGCGAGTGGCTTCTTATACGCCCTTTGGAAGGTATAGGCCGTTGCATCCATTCTCTCCCTCTCCTCAGTTGAGCTACTCATCTCTCTCAACACAACTATGGTGAGTCGTCATATTCATGTTCTTCACACTTTTCATGCTTTTATGATTTGTTCAAGTATTGCGTTGCCAGGTTTGGATTTTTACTCATTTGCTGTTCTGTAAGATTCAAGATTGTTACTTTTTGTGTTATTCTTTACTGCTGTTTGTTGAGAACGTTTTATCTTGGAATATGGTTGAGTGGGTTGTGGAGAATTGTTGTATATAGCATAAAATGAACTGTGGTATCTTTATGATCCAGAATGTATTTTGTAATGATATTGTGTGTCAGAGTTTTTTCTGTAAAAGAGTTATCCTTTTTGGGTCTTGTAACAGGCCTTTGTCAAAGCTCAAAAAACAAAGGCTTACTTCAAGCGGTTCCAGGTCAAGTATAAGAGAAGGAGAGGTATTGTAATGGTTTAATATGCACTTGGATATCTTTTTTAGTGTTTTCAACTCTTCAATTAATCTTTCTATTTTTCGGGGTTGCAAACAGCTGGGAAGACTGACTACCGTGCCAGGATTCGTCTGATTAATCAAGATAAGAACAAGTATAACACCCCAAAATATCGCTTTGTTGTGCGATTTGTATCCTTATAACCAGCTTTTTAGCCTTTTTTGTGTTTATTTTTTTAATACATGCATTGCTTAGTAGCTACTAATGTGTGTTTGCGCTTGCATGTTTGAGTATATATGTTGTCCAGCTAGGTAAATTAGCACGGTGAACGGTATTTTAGAACATAGATGGACATCACAGTTTCTTGATGCAGATCAGTTTGTCTATCATTTTGTGAGGCTGCGTCAAGAGACTATTCTTGTACATTCATGAACACATATTTACCAAGTTACCTTTCCCCTGAAATGTTTTATAGACATTATTGATTACCTGAGATCATTGTGCCTTTAACATAATATCTAGACCAACAGAGACATTGTTGCACAAATAGTATCAGCAAGTATAGCTGGTGACTTGGTTCTTGCTGCAGCTTATGCCCATGAGCTTCCTCGTTATGGCCTTGAAGTTGGTCTCACAAACTATGCAGCAGGTAGCTTTTTTCCCATCTATAGTTATACCTTATTTTACCATTGAAAATATTATTATTTACTTTTTGTCTGAAAACTTGAGCAGCCTATTGTACCGGGCTTCTTTTGGCTCGCCGTGTGTTGAAAATGCTTGAGATGGATGATGAATATGAAGGCAATGTTGAGGTATATTCTGCAAATCCACTCTATCATTTATCAATAAAATGAGCAATAAACTAGCATTCAGATTCTCTTTTACTAGATTAAATTGTGTACATGTTTTTTCAATCTTAAGGGACTAATTTGTTAAAGTGGCTTCCGTGATCAGGCCAGTGGTGAGGATTTCTCAGTTGAACCAACAGAAAGGAGGCCATTCCGTGCTTTGCTTGATGTTGGTTTAATCAGGACCACAACTGGAAATCGTGTGTTTGGTGCTCTGAAGGTAACTTCAACAACAATAAAATGTTCTTTTCATTTGGTGGTACACTGTTCCAACTAGAAATGCTCAAGCGGTAGAATCCTCTAACTAGTAACTTGAGTTGACATTAAGTTGATTTATATTCCCTTTGAAAAGATTTAACCAACATGATCAAATAAATGACTGTATCAATGATTTTATCCTTGTGAGGTGGCCTCATTTACCTTTTCCTTATGAATATGCTTGTCCTGAACATCGGGGGTCAGGAGTCTCTTTCCTTCTCTTAAGTGGAAATCTGTATTAAACTGTCGATGTTTTTTTTTTGCATTGTTCATTGAATTTTGTGACCTGAAATGCCTTTGATTACAGGGTGCTCTAGATGGGGGTCTGGATATTCCTCACAGTGATAAACGCTTTGCTGGCTTCTCAAAGGATAGTAAGCAACTTGATGCTGAAGTTCACCGCAAGTATATCTACGGTGGTCATGTTGCTGCATACATGAGGGTAATTCCAAGTGACTTGGAAATGCTAGATCTATCTTTGAAAAATGTTAATGTTACAAGTGTTAATTTGAAATCTCATTAGAATTTTTTCGTACTCTAGACTTTGGCGGAGGATGAACCAGAGAAGTATCAGTCCCACTTCAGCGAGTATATCAAGAGAGAAATTGATGCTGATGGCATGGAGGCCCTGTACAAGAAGGTCCATGCTGCCATTCGTGCTGATCCCACAGCAAAGAAATCTGATAAGCCACAGCCTACAGAGCACAAGAGGTCTGTTGTTATGTAGTTGATTTGGAAATTCCTTTTATGTGTGATCTTTTAATTATCTGAAAAAACGTTATGGTTATTTTGGAATCCAATACTACAAAGCATGACCTGAATATCTATGTTTCCTAGTTGGAGTATTTTTTTTCTGCCATTCGAATGTAATCAAAACAAATTCTCAAACAGAAGTCTAATCCCAAAGTTAAAATCATTTGTTTGCTTCAAAGATTTTTCTGTCATCACAAAAATTCTTTGGATTAATAACTTCACTTGCCATTCTGTTATGGTCCATTTTTATGATGCAAAGCCTGTGTTGTGAGTAGTTATTATCCGTTGTATTTCCTGTTTATTGTTGTTATGGATCCTTTTTATGAGTGTTTGGACATCATTTTTTGTTTCAGAACTTCTTTGGGTTTGAAGATCTTTCGTTGATACTAACTTTTTGTGTACTATAGGTATAATGCAAAGAAGCTTACATACGAGCAAAGGAAAGCTGCATTGATTGAGCGTCTACAAAACCTCAACTCAGCAGCTGCTGACGATGATGAAGATGATGAGTGAAAGTAGTTAGGCGGGCATTCCTGAACTATTCTACTTTTTCCTAGTCTTCTTGTTGTTTAAGATTAAGATTAGTTCGATTTGGATATGTTTGAAGTTAATTTTTGTTTATCTTTTCTTGCAAAAATTGTACTGCTTTGAGGGTAACATTTGGAATGACATGTTTTGAAATTTTGACTTACTGTGTTAAAGCCTCCATACCCTTGTTTATTTCTTGAGCATTAGTGGCTTATGAATATACCCCATGACAAGATTCAACTTGAATGGTGGGCTGTAGTTTAACTGCATAGCATTCGATGTTGTAAGCCAAGGCATCAACCGAAGACATGCGTCAGAGCAGTGTTGTGTATTGGGAGTGACTTGGTCCCTTGCCCTATTGGTTAGCTTTTTAACACTCAGAATGTTGACACCTTCGCACTAAAAGGTAGCAAATAATACCCAACTAAACTTTGAACTTACAATGTACCAGCGAGCCCCTGATTCTGGTCCTGCGAACAAATTAACCCATGCTACCAGTGATCAGTAGCCGAGTGAAGGAGCCACGAAAAGGGTTCACTTCCACAACAACGGTATAACCATTTCTAGTGACAGCCAATAGATTTCTTGTCCTTGACCTGTAAGAGCTAAAAACTTTATCTATGCTACACATTTCCTTAAACACATCCATATATTCGAAAAACAAAGATGCCTTCGCCTTCAAACAGTTTGCAATTCAAGCAAAATTATGGTGCACTCATTGACCATAACATCAGTAGCCACTACAGCTCCTAGCTCAACCAATTCTAACAAGGTAGTAACAGTAACCCGAATTTCATTTCCAAGATCTCAAACTCTGCGTGCTTGCAAGAGGGATTTGGATCCTGTGTTGGACACCAAACTTGTACCGCAGGTTGGTTTCTTTATGCAAATGTATCTGTACCTTGAGGATCAGATAAATTACGCGTAAAGATGTGCTCAAGTTCCTTACTTCTGCATCTGTTAAGATTTGAATCTTGATCCCTAACACAAAAATCCAGTAGATATTTACTTCGGCTGAGGCTTTGCAATGCGGGCTTGTGACCATGAGTTTGGGGGGTATAGCACTGGGCTTGCACATTGGTGGCTCCAATGCACTTTGCCGCTAGAAGACCACCACCACCTCTGAGTGGTCTAGAAGCAAAAGTACTTACTAGCAAGAAGAGGAAGGAAGCCACGAAAGAAGCTGTGGCCAAGCTAAGAGAGAGAGGAAAGACAATCAGCGAACCATCTGAGTAGAGCAATAATTTTCAGGGTCGCATTGGTTGTATAATTGCAAGTGAAGTCCATCATTTGCAACTCCCTATCTTATTTTCTTTCCTTCCTTTGGCAAAAGCCTTTTTTTTTCCCCCTATTTTAGTATTTCCTCCTGAAATATCCTTCAAAGCTTTAACAAATAGTTGGAAGCTTAACCGAGTTCTCACTAGTTTGAATGACAGGAAAGAGGACCAAATTCATTTAGTTGCATGATTATCAGACGTAAGCAACTGAAATGCATTCACTTGAAAGTACAACTTTGTTGGGACAAGTGATCATCTCTCAGTGTTGGAGCAGGCCATGGCTCCAGGTTGTCATGTGCTCTAGGCTATAGCCATCAAAGATGAAGCTAACAGGATAATATGTACCAGCAGAGAAAACATCATACCTCTACTTTATCTAGATTATTGAATGGAAAGAAAGGGAAAAGGATAAGAAAAAATAATCAACTTGCTGTTGGTTCAAAGCTGCGGCCTTTGGACTTTAATCATGACTAGGATAGAAAATGAAGATTGGCAGCCTTTTGTGGTTGGAGCATGTTAATTTATTAATACTTTATCCCATTATGGTGACAGTAACAGTATCACAATTGCCTTGTAAATACTGGTTACTTGATTCAGAGATTTATATATGTGGAAAAATTCCCATCTTAAATACAACAATAATATCAACCAACTGATGAATTCTCTAACCATGAGGATAAGAGAATCGATTTTTCTCTCAAAATGAACTTCCTAATTGCAGTGAGAATGTTGTTAGAGCATAGAATTAGGTGTAAAAACTATCTGATACACAATTCTTCTAAACATGCAGTACCAAATCGAACGAGGAGAATGGATCAAGCAGTTACTTGAAGGAAGTTGAAGCTCCAAAGCTGCTTTGTGGTAGCCATTCCATTAGAAGACTTGGAAGCATTGTTTCATCGCCTGAGAAATGAAGGATGTACATGAGAGATATGTGAGGAGAAAGTAAAGCAAGGTCTAGAGAAACCAAGACTTTCAGACGATTCTTCTTTCCAAAAGTTTTGGAGATATCAAGATGTAGCCACGTAGATTTGTTATTGAGATGTTAAATATTTTTGGTTATGGAGGGAGGTATGGTTTTGTAAAGTATGTACAATTTTTCAATTTTATTAATATAATTTAATTTTCAAAAAAGATAATACAAATAATTCATAAATATTTGGCTAAAAAGTGAGATCTAAGGAGGTCTAGTAATATGCAGCTTTACCCCTAATTAATAGAGAGGTTATTTCTAAATTAACTCATGCCAAATAATTCTTACCTTAAATGATTAGGCAAAATTCTCACGTGACTCTCCTTACGAGACTTCCTATTTATATTTGACATAATCGATTATGTAATGTAAATTCAATTCAAGGAAAGTAGAAAAACGTATAAAAAACTGAAATTTATGTTAAAAATAAAATTTATTCCATAATATATAATTTTTAAATAATTAATATAGTATAATATTATCTTATCATATCAAAGAACTTAACATTTTATTGATAACAAATAATAGGGTTAATTACCAAAAAAAATCTCAAATTTTCGTCAATTTTTTAATTATAGTTTGAACTTTAAAAAGTAGCAATAAAATGCTCAAATTTTTAATTTTTTTTCAATTCTAGCCTAATGTTAGTGTTTTTGTTAAGTTTGCTAACATGACTTACAACATGTTTCAGAAATCTTAACTATTAATACATGTCAGCCAAAATCAATACAACAAATGAAGATTAATAAAACGACGTCGTTTAATCACATAATTAAAATATCGTTGTTTAAAATGAACTAAATCAGATTACACAACTCCAATAACCTTACACTTTGATATCAGTTTTTTCCTTCGTTTTCAGTTTGTTCTTTTGATGCCCTCACCCATCGATTTTCATATTACACAGCCCTGATGCCCTCACATTAAAGGCATCAGGAGAATGAACTAAAAATACAGAGCTTATTGGTGCAATACGTTATAATACGAGAGTAGCTTGGGGCGTCAAAAGAACAAGCAGAAAATAAAAAGCTAAGGGTATCAGGAGAACAATAGATAACGTCAAGCTAAAATTGAAGAAAATTGAAAGTTTAAGCATTTTATTATCACTTTTTAAAGCTTAGGTAAGAGTTGAAAAAAATTGAAAATTTAGACATTTTATTGCTACTTTTTAAAATTCAAATTATAACTAAAAATTGACAAAAGTTTGAGATTTTTTTTTGGTAATTAACCTTAAGTAATTTATGAATTTTTTGTCAAGGAAGTGTTTGTAAAAATTAAAAATTTTCTTTTTAAAATATTCGTGACATTAAATGATTCTAACATTTATTACCAAAATAATGAAATTTATCCTGTAAAAGAATCTAACAATCAACAAAACTAAACTTGCTATTTGCTCTTGAAGTCACTGAATGTAATCAATCATTATCTTTGTCTTTTAATTATTTATCTTCTACCCTAAAAACTTGGAAGCCTTAAATTGAAGTCTACTTCTTTGTTTGAATTGACCACTCTCATCAAACCATATGACCATTCTCCCTAAACTAATTGTTAACAAAATAGGCCCATGATTTAATATCTCTTCATTTTTTACAAAAAGCAACATTTCCAGTATGCCACGTTTCATTTACCAAAAGAAAACTACAATAATTAACAAACGAATAACAGAAAAACAGTCGCAAAGAAAGACTCTCTGCCAAGACGAGAGAGCAGCTTTAGATCTGTTGACCAAGAAACCAATCGGACCCTAACACACAGTCCCCCGGCGATGGACGGAGGAGGAGGAGCGGTGGGGCAACATCCTGACACCGAGATGGAGGACGCGGCGGAGCCTCAACAGCAGCCGCAACCTCCACAGGCTATGGCCGGCGGGATTGAAAATATTCCGGCCACGCTCAGCCACGGTGGGAGGTTTATACAGTATAACATATTCGGTAACATTTTTGAGGTCACTGCTAAGTATAAGCCTCCGATTATGCCCATCGGCAAAGGCGCATACGGCATCGTTTGGTACTCTTTCTCTCACTCCTTCGCTTTGTTTTTCTACTTTAACTTGTAATAGTAGGCTTTGGCGTAAAGGGTTTCAATTTTTTTGGGTCAACTTTTGGAGTTTCCGTTTTTGGAAATGTTTGCTTGATCATTTCTGAGAAAATCTTTAGAGCTTCTCCTTTTTGCGCTCTTTCTGTTACTTCTTTTATGTATATCGTTTACTGAATAATTTGATAGTCTTCTTTCCGTAATTTTTTAGGCAGATTACTTCTTGATGAGTTTGAAGTTTGAACTAATACGGTTGAGCTAAATGGAAGAAGTTAAGTGTTTAGTTAACAGAAAGCTTGTGTTGCTTTTCTTTGTCTTTTTGTTAGCTCGGCGTTGAACTCAGACACCGGAGAGCATGTGGCCATAAAGAAGATAGCTAATGCATTTGATAACAAGATTGATGCCAAGAGAACTCTCCGGGAGATCAAATTGCTTCGGCACATGGATCATGAAAACGTCAGTGAGTGTTTAGTTATTGGTTCATCTACATTTTAGATCAGCATACAAATAACTTTAGGTCTTTTCTCCTTGAATTAGCAATATGAATTGTCTGCATTGTGCAATCTATTACGTAGAAGGCGAAAACCAAGTTGACTTTGTCAGTTATGGGTTCACTTACTTTCATATATTGTAGAATTGACGATGCAAACAATCATGCTGCGTCCTAAAACTAACATAGATTCCTTTTATGATCGGAAATATGTGCTTTACAAATGACTATTTTTGGTGGATGGAAGTTATTAGCCGTTAGCATTACTTTAAAATGAAAGTTAAAATTCTTTGTATGTGAAGTTTGAGTTCCACTTATGGAGCTTCATGTGACCAGTCCTGTATGGGAAAGCAATTTTTGCATGTTACTTTATGTACTAACATTCCAAAGGGAAACAAACTTGTAGTATGAATTCACTTGTAAAGCTGTTATATGAAATTTATTCTTGTATGAGAATGAAAAGAACATGTAAAATGGTCAACTGTTTTAGATATCTGTGGCTCACTACTTGAGCTTCTTCCAGCACATGGCACTTTATTAAATTAAATTTACAAATTAGAAATGAGGAGTGGAGATTATTCTTAATGATATATGTGCTTGTATTCACAAAATATCATTTTCACCAAGTTGTTGATTTTTGGGTTTTACATTAAATTTTGAGGCTAATATGGGAGTAAATGATCAAAGGAATAATTTAACAGTTTAACTTTGGCTTCCGTACGTTTGAAGTTGAAATTAGGTCTAATATGACTTATTAAATTCCAATATAAGCTCAGTGAGACGATGTTTTGAATTACTTTGCCTAACCTTTAATTTACTTGGTTAAATAAATGAGTTGGGTTTTTGAGAGATTAATGAAGTTCTGTTCTGTAACACTTTTTGGAGTGTATTTTATCTAAAATGATTCATATGATTCTTCTAGAAGTTCCCTTTTAATGATTACAGGTTTTTTTTTGGTTCAGGTCGTGGCAATCAGGGACATAATCCCCCCTCCCCAAAGAGAATCATTCAATGATGTTTACATGGCCTATGAGCTAATGGACACTGACCTGCATCAGATCATTCGCTCTAATCAGGCATTATCAGAGGAGCACTGCCAGGTTGACATTAAATATTTGTTTGCTTTGCTTTTTAATTGTAAGCAGAATTTTCTTATACTTAAACTATTTAACTGTAGATTTAGTTTTTCATACAAGAACACCATACAACTCATGTAATAATGTGCTAAATGAAAAGTAAAAAATAAATTTGAACTCGAAGCTGTAATGTTGCTATGTGTAATTGGTTCTCTCCCTTTACCTAGAGTTCATGATGCAGGAGCATTTAGTTTAGTTTTCCTAGTTAGTATTGGATTTCTTACTGTTTAGTATTTCTTAAGTTATTTGGATTCCTAGTTATCATAGGATTAGCTTATTACTTTTAGTTAGTTTTTCCTTTTCCTATTAGGAGTTGGATTAGGTCCTATACTAGTATATATAGGCTATCTATGCTTGATTTTCAGTATGTCTTTTATCAATCAAATAATTTTATGCTTTTAGAGGTTTTTCTACAAACCCTAAGCCCTATTTTCAAGTTCC
>JAOTAX010000005.1:7732125-7756271 GCA_025629825.1 Erythroxylum guanchezii | reverse complement strand
AGACTTCTAAATCTTCAAAAGGTGGCAAGGTTAGTGGATATATAGTAGCTGAAAGGTTTGAATCAGAATGTGAAGAGTCAGAGGTAGTGTATGCTTTGGCTAGTAAGGCTGTGAAGGATGACAAAGCTGGAAATTTGATTCAACAACCTCCTGAAATCCAGCAATTGTTGAAGGAATTCAAGGAGCTGGTCAGCAATGATTTGCCTCCAAGTTTACCACCTATAAGAAGCATTCATCATGCTATTGATTTGGTGCCCGGAGCACTTCTACCTAATCTGCCAGCATATAGAATGCCACCTATGCAGTGTGCTGAGATACAAAAACAGGTTGGTGCATTGCTTAGTAAGGGACTTCCAAAGATAGCAAAGGGATTTGATTCTATATTTGTTGTGATGGATTAGTTTTCAAAGATGGTCCATTTTATTCCATGTTTCAAGACTTCCGATGCTACACATGTTGTTGATTTGTTTTTTAAGGAAGTGGTGAGACTACATGGCGTACCAAGTTCAATTGTTTCCGATAGGTATGTGAAGTTTATGGGACACTTTTGGAGGACTTTGTGGAGAAAGATGGGGACTAAATTAAAGTATTGTAGCACTTGTCATCCACAAACAGATGGCCGAACTGAATCTATCAATCGGAGTTTGGGTAATATGTTAAGATGTCTTGTTGGAAATCATGTGAAGAATTGGGATTTGGTGATACCACAAGCTGAATTTGCTTACAACAATTCAGTGAATAGATCAACAAAGAAAACACCCTTTGAAGCTGCCTATGGATTTAAGCCACAACATGTGCTTGATTTGGTGCCATTAACAAAAGAGGCTAGAGTTAGTGATGATGGTGAAGCCTTGGCTGATTAAATTCGCAGGGTTCATAAAGAAGTAATGGAAACTTTGAAGGCTAGCAATCAATCCTCTACTAGTGCGGCAAATCAACATTGTAGGGACAAACAGTTTGAAGTGGGAGACTTGGTATTAGTACACTTGAAGAAAGAAAGGTTTCCTAAGGGAACTTATCACAAGCTCAAGTCTAGGAAGTTTGGGCCATGCAAGATATTGAAGAAAATCAGCTCTAATGTTTATTTTGTAGACCTACCAGCAGACCTACATATCAGCCCAATCTTTAATGTTTCTGACTTATATTCATTTGAAGGATTTGATGGGGAAGCGGCTGAAGTTGCGGAGCAGATAGACTAGTTACCAAAGGTGCATCTAGATCTTATTGAGCAGGTTTTGGATGTCAAAGAAGTATGTTCAAGGAGGGGCAATCAGTACAGACAATTCCTAGTGAAGTGGTTGGGTAAACCAACTAGTGAAAACACTTGGATAACTGAAGAAGAGTTAAAGAAAGTTGCTCCAGAGTGGCATGTTGAAGTTTTGAAGGTTTTCTCGCCGGAGTCGAGTCTTTCAACCCGAGGGGATTGATGCATGAGCATTTAGTTTAGGTTTCCTAGTTAATATTGGATTTCTTACTATTTAGTATTTCTCAAGTTATTTGGATTCCTAGTTATCATAGGATTAGCATATTACTTTTAATTAGTATTTCCTTTTCCTATTAGGAGTTGGATTAGGTCCTATACTAGTATATATAGGCTGTCTATGCTTGATTTTCAGTTTGTCTTTTATCAATCAAATAATTTTATGCTTTTAGAGGTTTTTCTACAAACCCTAAGCCCTATTTTCAAGTTCCAGCTACAATTTACTTCAATTATAGCCTATTCTATTCTACTTTTCTTTGTTTTTCCTTCCCACACTACGTCAGTTCATCCTTGAGTAACTGATGTTGAGGGTTTTGAATCTTTTGTGCTTATACATTTTCACTGTTCAGTAGCTTGACAATTAGCTTTCTCTTGAATTAAGTGGCATTTTCCTTGATATTCAGTTGAACTTACAATTAAGTTAACGGACTCAGAATATATATCTCTTTAGTAAGATCCCAACTGTTTACATGTATTTAACTCTGGTTGCTCGGACCATACAGCTAATGTTCACTTTGTGTAAGTGAGTCTTAGATGGGCTTTTACTTTCTCAAGGCAGGTTAACCATTGTTTAACATTATATTACCAAACAGCTGTATGGAAGCATAGGGGAGGCACTTTTTATTTGAGAATGTTGTTGATTTTCACATTATCAACTTCTATATCTTTTCTGTGATAAATTTATTGTGCAAATTTGATAAAGAGTGGCAGATAAGTGTCCAACATTGTGTACTTTAGTTTGGGGAGGACATGGTTGACTAAATATAGAGAATTTTGAGCAGGCCAAGATCTGAGAGATTTAGTGCTGCTGTACTTCTTCGCTGACTATTTTCTGATTATCCTTAAACAATTTGTAGCTTCTATTGCATGCTCAAGTTGGTTCTGTAAGTATGTGAATAATGACAGGTTTAGCCCCTATTCAAATCCTTTTTTTCAGCCCTTCCAAATACAACACTGCTATCATTTATCATAGAATTGCGGAATTTTAAACAGTCAACACTCTCATCAAATGTCCTGAAATTTGAACTAAAAAATACATGCATCAAATTAAACATCAAAATAACCACATGGTTTTTGTGAATTCAATTCAAACAGTCTTCTGCTTGTTACCAGTTGCTGTTGTCATATATCTTCACTGTTTTCTTTTTTCATATTTTCTTATCCTGTTTTTTTTCCCTAACAACTTTGCAGAGCCAAACAAACTGATTTTATTTATTGGTTTCTGCAGTACTTCCTCTATCAAATTCTCCGTGGATTAAAATATATACATTCTGCAAATGTCCTGCACAGAGATTTAAAACCTAGCAATCTTCTCTTGAATGCCAATTGTGACTTAAAGATCTGTGATTTTGGTCTAGCTCGGGTTACATCAGAAACTGATTTCATGACAGAATATGTTGTTACAAGATGGTACCGTGCACCAGAGTTGCTGTTAAACTCCTCAGATTACACTGCTGCTATTGATGTATGGTCAGTGGGCTGTATTTTCATGGAACTGATGGAGAGGAAGCCCCTGTTTCCTGGTAGAGATTATGTGCACCAGCTACGTTTAGTCATGGAGGTAATTAAACAATTCTCTTAATATGTCCTAATTTTCTGGAGAACTTCAGGTCTCAGTCGCATGAATTTAGAAGCTAAGCTTTGCAATTTTAGGAGATGAATTAACAGATGCTAAATCCTGCAGTTGATTGGCACTCCGGCAGAAGCTGAATTGGGATTTTTGAATGAAAATGCAAAGAGATACATTCGACAACTTCCTCTTTATCACCGTCAATCATTAACTGAGAAGTTCCCAAATGTCCACCCAGAAGCTATTGATCTTGTAGAGAAAATGTTAACATTTGATCCCAGAATAAGGATCACAGGTGAATGTGTTTTCCGCTGTTATTTCTTCAGCAACATAATTTGTTTATTTGGTTTTCATTTTTCACAACTGGAGTGAAGTAACTTTACTATTCCATCATTTATCAAATGGCCACAAATTTTACCATAACATGTTTGTCAGTTCTATCATTTATTTGTTATATCGATGACCCTAAGAGGTGTCTCTGTTACTTGATTAGATGGCCAATTGCAGCAGTTAGCCATTTGAATCTAGTGGAGTATAACTCAGTAATTTAGGGACCCTTTTAAAGTTAGATGGGTGCAAATATCATTTTGATAGTAGATTTGCAGTCATTTAGCGACTATGATCACCCTTATTGACTCTGCTAAATTGTGCTCTAGCTTACATCTTTGTATTACTTCGACAGCCTTGCTGCTCGTCAGGCTTAAAGTTTACTAGTTATAGAATTGCCTTTTTCTTTTATTTTGTGTTCTTATACATTTAGGCTCTGAGATCAATAATACTGCAAAAATAGTATACAACTGCTGATTTTCCGCATGTCTCTGTGATCTTTTTGTCACCAGTTGAAGTAACATCATAAGTTACAGTCTGAATGTCTAATGATGCTGGATCATGATTTCTTTTTTTTTTTTCTACATGATAATTTAAAGGTTCTCTTTATTTCATGTGTTACTTTTTCATATCCTGCATGGGGTCCAAATGATTATTTGTTTATCTGTTATAGTTGAGGGTGCCCTTGCCCATCCCTACCTGACATCGCTACATGACATAAGTGATGAGCCAGTCTGCATGACACCCTTCAGCTTTGACTTTGAGCAGCATGCACTGACTGAAGAACAAATGAAGGAGCTTATATATCGGGAGGGTCTTGCATTCAATCCCGAGTATCAGAATCAGTGATGATAAGTTCTGACTTTTTTCATGTGTTTGAACAGTGTGGATTTCGTTGCTCATAAAATTTCAATATCTTTTTCTTCGTGTACATATATGTTCCATTCTAAACCGGGTGCTCCTTGGATCAGAATGTTGAATTGAGGGCAGATTTTAGGAACAAGAACCATTAAATGGTGTACCATTTATCCTGCTATCTGTTGCTTTTTGCCGTTTATATTTTCAATTCAATGAAGCCAACTTCAAACGATCCTTCTCTCACCCAGATTAAGGGTATGTGGTAATTTGCAGATTTGTCTCTTGTTCTTTTCCTTCTCTACGAGGAGTGAACTAAACATTGGTGATTCAGGCAGCAAGTTAAACGTTGTTTTTGGCAAGATAAGGCCATTGAATAGTTAAAGATTCACAAGGTTATGGGATGGTGCTTTCTGAAATAACCACCAACGTACAGAGTGAGCGTTGGACATTGTGAATGAAACTTTATATGGATGGACTGGCACTTGAATGATCTTACTGACCCATCAAAATGAATTGTTTTTGGCAAGATAAGGCCATTGAATAGTTGGAATGTGACATACTCAGAAGTCAGAAGTTACATAAGACGCAAAAGTCATACCATGTAACTGAGGCACATTGTACGGACAGCCATGTAATGGGATCCTGATATAAAATTGTCAAGGCTGATTTTTGTAAACGCTAACTTCATTTTGGGAGACGAAAGGAAGACGAACGTTCAGCCAATACTTGCTACAAGCATATCAAATAAAATGAAAATACAAGAGAAAGGAAAGAGTAATCTCCCCTTTAGGAAGAACATGCGTTATTGGATCACCATGCTACTAACTCTTCGTGCTCCCAAAGAATCTCGACAGAGGAACAGGGCCATCAGCCCCTTCATCATCACTACTGGCGTGCTTGGATCTTGATCTACTCTTTTTTCCTTTTTCTGATCTCTTAGACTTTTTGGATCTTCTCGATTCTCCCTCATCATCGCTAGTTGACGAATCAGAGGATGAACTAGAAGAGCTAGACTCTGAAGATCCCCGCCTTGAATGCTGAAATTTTATTTTAAAATAAGATCCTTAAGGAATTACTTTCAGGGAACTTGAAGTACTGTGGAATTTAATGATATTCCTAAGATTCCATTTCAATAACTTTCAGGAATCAATGTATCAAAGAAACCAAGTCAAACTAATGCATTTTTGTAAGAAAAGGTATGATAAAGACACAAGGAACTTAAAATAAATACGCATCCATTTGCAACCAAGCGATCTCATAAGGAACCGAAATAGATCAGAATTAAAGGCATGACAAACATATGACAGTAATTATCCACCTCAAAGACCAAAAAAAGTTCATGATCAACTTAGTTTTAGATTGTATCAATCTTGGAACAAAATCAGGTTACATTTCTATAACATGTGATACAAATGATTAAATGTTAAATCTCACAATATCTTCAAAACACGAAAAAAGTGTGATGGATTATGATAAACTTGGAAAGTATGAATCAGAATTACCAGAGGCCCTTTCCAACTTGGTACTTTATATTCCTGGTTGCTCAGTTCTAATGGATTCGATAATTTTTGTAGCAAACATAAGCCTTAATACATTCAATAAAAATTGTCTTTCTTAGTTCAAGAAAGCATCATTTGCACAAATAGATAACATAACCAGTCCTTAAGAACGTTATTAGAGAACAGACAGGCATGGATAAAAGATGGAACTAAATTTTTTCTCATACAAAATCAAGCAACTAAATCAAAGTGCGAAGCCTTAAACTTTCTGATATTTATTTTCTGGTAAATGCAACTCAACAAATTATCAATACTATGAATATATAAGCACCTTTCTCTTTTTTCTGCTACGTTTCTTCACATCCTTGTCCTTCCTATCTGCAGCACACATCTTGTATTCATCACTACACAAATCACTAGTAATCACATAACATGATACGATATTTCAGAGCCGTTTCATGCATACCTTTACGACGTTTAGACTTGCTGTGGGAGTGATTCTTCCCATGGGCAAGTTTGTGTGCTCTTTCAGCATCTAGTTGTGCTCTGTACTTCCTCATCATCTTGTCTGTATCTGCTTCAAGCTCCTCCTTTTTCATTTCATCTTCCTGTACATGAAGAGCAAAGCCAAATCCAAAATATGTTTCATGGCACATAAGGGTAGCATCAAATGCTAGAAATCAACATACATAAGAAGGCATTTATTAAAAAAGCCTAGAAGATAGACAAACTGAAAGGCGTAATCATCACAGCCTATATGAGTTACCATATTGAGATCTAGGTCCAGAAAAATGTTTCAGCAAACAGATGGAGATGCAAAATAATTCTGCTACAGCAAAATCACTTTCAACCTTTCACCAAAACTATGCTTGATCTCATGATATTGTTTTGTTAAAAGTAATTTCCTTTCATTTGTTATCATATATCTTATTTTTCTTACTAGGCCATAAACTTCATATTATGACACAAGTTGGCAAATTATTATAATCAGTTGCCCATGGAAAACGTTCTAGAAAACGTTTTGTGCAGCTTTTGATATATCATTCATTTTCCATGTGTATTGGGCATGTAATACTGAGAATTTGAAACTTGACAGACAACAAGTCTAATCAGATTGCCTTTGTGACAAGGTATGTAAGTTTACGTTTGTGTAGGTGGAACAATTATACAAACAAAATATGGCTCAAACCAAGATGGCAATTAGTAATGACAAAATAAAAATATGCTACAGTGAGTGAAGAACAATAAGGCATATCCAACAAGCTACCTTTTGCTTCTTTTTGAATTCTTCCCAGGTAATAGTGTGTGAGGTTTTAAGGCTAGCCAAACGAGCAGCATGCCACTCTGGTGAATGAAAAGAACCATCCACCTGCGACTCTCCTCATCAGAAATGTTCCAGGAATAAGAGTTGCAAAGAAAAAGACAAGCAGGTGTCATCCACACTATAAAGGCCACTAGATTACCCAATTGGATATCGGTCAACAGCATAATTCTTGATATGGTTCAAGCCTTTCAATGATCAACAAATTCAGTCAGAGCTGAAAATGCCAGGTAATAACTTACACCAATATGTTTACTGAGAAGAGCTACTATTATTATTGTCTTTGCTAAATGAAATAAACTCCATTTCAGTTAAGAGTTAGCCCCATCCACGTAGCTCTAAATCCTAGCATGAAGGTAATCCATGCAACATAAG
Source organism: Erythroxylum guanchezii (assembly GCA_025629825.1). Lineage (NCBI taxonomy): Eukaryota > Viridiplantae > Streptophyta > Magnoliopsida > Malpighiales > Erythroxylaceae > Erythroxylum > Erythroxylum guanchezii. Next base: position 7,748,841 of record JAOTAX010000005.1, on the reverse strand, counting down.
CCTGTCTACTACCAAGTAAAACAATCAGCAATCTAGGAACCAATCTACGATCATAAAAAACCAAAATTATAGCAGTAATACTAATCAACACTGCAATAAATATTTGAAGAACTTGTCTAGTCAGCAGTTCCTTCAACTGGCACAGCCAAAACAGACCTTTAATTTTCAAATCCCTTATCCGAAACCATAATGCGCAAAACCAAAACCAGTAAGTACAACTACAACGTACAACACCGATGATTAGCAGAATAATATTAAGCATCCAAACGAATCCATCCAGCAGAACATGATTGGTTTCCCCACTCATTGCCACAAACAAATTCACCACCAAGTACATAACAACATCATAAACGTCTCCAAATAAATAGATTTCAATCTAAAGCATCTAACTTTTATACAAAAACTAAAACTTAAAAAGCACACGACTGAAAGAAAAGGTCGAATTTATCGGTTAAAAAATCCAAAGTCTCCATCAACAATGAATGGTATGAAAGGGTACAAACCATGCCGTCTTCAATCTCTACAGGTCCCGCGGAGCTAGAGCCAACCTTCGCTCTTTGCATAGCTTTGTATGCTTGATTTTTACCCATTCCGAAATCTGCGAGAGACCCAGATGATAAAATCCAGTTCACTGGAAGAAACTTTTGATCTTTGAGCGGAACAAAAACCCAGATCGAAAAATCAAGGAAGAATCTGAAAAAAATGATTAGGGTCTAAACTATAAGTGGGTCGGACAAGAAACAGGAGAGAAAATATAGGGACCAGATAGAGAAAGAGAGAAGGCTCAGAGCACAACAGACCATGAGAGAAAATCCAGATAACAATGAATGAAGTTCGGTTCTAGTTCTATGTTTTTAGCAACCTTAAACTAAAAATCACTAAATATAATATATATATATATATAGAAATTAAAACCACTAAATATATATTATTAAATAATAATAATTTAAGAGAATTTAGTTTCACTTGTATTTGTTATTAAATATAAAATAAAATTAGAAAATTTAAAATTTAAGAGTTTAATTAAATACCTAATTTTATTTCAATATTTTATGTGATAGTTTTAGAAAATATTAATGAAGTTTTATTTAAAATAAATATTTATATATATAAATTAGAATTTATTTGTTAATATATATTGTGATTATTAAAACCAATATTATCATTTGAAAATAAATAATTGGTATTTAAAAAACAGAAATAAATAATATTTCAATTTTATATGTAATTGTCAAATATCTTAAATTTAAAATATTTTATTAAATTCAGCTATGACAAAAACATCAACTTGTTACTACAAAGTCCAAAGGGTATTACAATTGGTCCACTACTCTTTTTGAAGTGTGCTCGAGCTCTCATCTACATTAGGCCCTTAGGCCATGATATTGGTCTTGAGCCTGTATAAGCTGCTTTAATGTTGTTATATGCATGCAGATATAGCAATCAGTCCCTCGGCAGCAAGCAAGGTCTCATGATCGGCGATCCATCCCCTTTCCACGTTCAAAATACCAGGTGAGTTCACGTAATAATCTCCTCATGATTAGCTTAACCTATCAAGAGATCTGATATATGTAGTGGAAAATTGACTAACCAGAAACTAGTGGATGCCAATTTCTTTTGCTTTATAAAGATTATGTAATTATATCATATTACAAGCACTAGTGCTTGCCATGGGCAGTTCACATCTTTTGTCTGACTTGGATTTCATTTTTCGGTACTTTTAGGCACTTTATTTGAATTTAAGGACCCCCACCACCTTCACAGCTTTTGATACACAAAAAATGTACACACTACTCACTCATTTTGTGTTGTCCCTATGTATAAATGTCTCAATCATAGTCTTACATTCATTTTGCGTTGTATATAAGTTTGTGTCAATCGTAGTCTCTCTTCGTTAAGCTACCAGGCCAAAATGCAAACAAGCATTCTTGTTAGTCATCAGTTTTCTATTTTATTTGTAATTTGGTTATTTCTATATGTTTATGTACTCTTCGAACAGGGGACAAGGGTAGTTAACAATTCATGGGAAAGTGTTAATATCAGTAAAGACGCAAGTACATGCCAGTCCTTATTATGTTTGAACATTCTGCATGTTAAATGCCATGCAAAGTCCTGTTCTCCTCCACACAAACATATTTCAGTCTCACTCATTTTTGTGTATGATGTCTTGATCGATCACTGTCTTCTTATTTCCGAAATGCATCACCCCTATTTATATTGATGATCAACTAACATAAACATATCCAACAATTTTCCTATTATGTCATTATCATCGTTTAGTTTCACAATAAAGCAGAGTCTGAGAATATCTGATAATACATAGTCTTATCTTTACATAATAAAAAAATTGTCTTTAATTATTGTCACATATAAATGTGACAATAATTATAAAGATAAAGATTCATATAATCATTCCAAAAAGAAAAAGGCATATGATTTTGTCTACATCGTCATCAAATTGAACTCATCGTTGGAGTTGTGTTGACAAAATTCTTGCTAGAAATTGAAATCGAAATGTCCATGAGAAGGAAATCCGTAGCAAAAACATATGTTTTTGTGAACTTTAAGAAGGAAAAGTACGAGGGGGAAGAGCAATTTGATTTGAAAATGAGGTCCCACGGCCACGAGTCACAAACAATATTTCCAAACACCAAGACAAGTCCAAGAATCTGCAGCCACTTGTTGGGTAATGACCAGAATTCACTAATTACTACTAACCAAAAATTTATTGCCTTTCACGTCTTTTCAGTAAAATGACCCAAAGAAAAGAAAGAATAACACAGGATTTGATCACCTTTTCTTTCCAATTTATATGCACCTTTTAGATATTGCTCAAACAGAATATTCTTTTTATCTATTCTTTTCCATTTCCCCTTATTCTCCTAGAAAAGAGAGTCCCTTTAGAATTTAGATCATGATTTCATCCCCCTTTTCTCTTTATTAAACAGATTGCTATTTTAAGTTGACAAACATTGTACCCTTTTGTTCTATTTCGTCCCAGTTTATCTTACGAACAAGCTCCTGAATCCTGATACTGAGATGGTAGTACTTGGTTGAGCCATTCGTTCTAGGTTAGTGGGAGAAGGAAAAAGAAGGGTGATAGAGTTTCTGTTATCAGAGTGAAAGAAAGAAAGAAGTGAAAAGAATGTGTATGTATTATGAAATATGATGCACGCATTCCGTGTTATTGGAATTATTCTGTCGACGACATTTGTAGACGTGGGGTGAGTTCCAGTTTGACACATAAAGAAAGAGATGACGAAATAGTACTACTAATAGGGAGTACTATACTTTACTTGGCACCACACCCTATAGTGTACAAACATATGGAGACTGCTGAATCTATCGTGGGAGTTGCTTTCCATTCCAGCACTCAAGAAGGTCAGGACCAGGTGGGTTCTCAGTCTGGTTTTTTTTTTTTTTGGCTTGATTCACGGGTTTACTATTTCATATTTTATTTTCATTTGTAATAAATAGTTGCCATTTGTCCGGTAACCTTTTGTGTCACGTTCTTGTCTCTTTCTCCTGCCACCTTTTAATGACTTCTGGGCACTTGGTTGTGTCTTTTTCCCAATTTTCATTTTTCACCGACATTCCATAGTTTACTTGTTATGGTCCTGTGACAATTGTAACGACATCGTTCAGTAACAATAATAATAATAATAATAAATCTCTTAATTTTTAAAAAGTTGAAGAAAAAATATCAATCATATGTAATTTTTATTTTATAAAAAAGTTATTTATGTAATTTTTTAATCATAAAAAAACATTTTTACAAGTCATTTTAAAACTCGCTCTTTGGATTTAATGTACTTGTTCTAATATTTTCTGAGTTTATTCCTACTTGTCTACCTAAGTATTTACACTCTTTCAATTGTTTACTAAAGAATGCTTTTACTTAATTAGTTGAAAGAAATTAGTGTGAACAAGGATGCGTTCAACTCAAATAGAGATGACAAATTTTAACTTAGGAGCCTAAATTTTATTGTTTTCAATGAGCCAATCTATGAGTTAACTTACATAGAGGTGACAATTTTTAAGTTAGGAGCCTAAATTTTAATATTTTTAATGAGCTAATTCGTGAGTTAGGCTTAGCCCTAAATTAACTCAAGACTCAATTATTTTAAACAAAATAATATCCTTTTATTTAAAAAAATTAGACTTCGTGTAATTCTAAACTCGAACAACTTAAACTTAGACTCAATTAAAAAAATCACATTATTCTATATTTTTAAAAAATTGATGGAAGTAGACCATTGTTATCCTTAAACTCAAATTGGTCTGATTTCCTCGCCCTTTTTTAGATTTTGTGCAAAGAATGCTATTTAATTATTATATTTAGAATTTTATCTTGTAATTAAGGATTTGTTATTATAAAAATATACTAATAATTTGTCAGCTACTAGTAAATGAAAGGACATATAATTAAAGCTTGTTGATTAATATACGGAAAACGTGCAAATCCTTCCTTAAAGTGAAAAGTTTAAAGTTTTGTTAATCATTGTTATCACTCCATCACGAAATAATTGAGGAGATTAATCCTAACCCTGTTGCAAATAATTAAGTCCTTAGATTAACAAAGTAGGATAATACTTGTTAACCAAAATTCAGATAACAGCATGGTTTTATTCTCTCTTTAGAAGGACGTTTTGAACAAAAAATGATCCATAAATATGAAAAAGAAAGAAAAGTCCTTTTTATGCTAATGGATTTCATTAATAAGTACATGAAAAGTCGTACTTAGCACTTAATCAAGGTTTAAAGATGATGGGTAGAGCAACCAGTCCTTCCTTTGGTGAATATAAGGAGGAGAAATTAATGAAACTTCACTCCAATGCAAACGAGTAGTTGGCATCACCTTGTTATTGATATAGTGTTGAAAACGACTCGCATACACATACAGCATGTACTCTTTCTTGCATTTTATTTCAAGTTTAATTAGAACATACAGCATGTACTCTTCCTATTCATTGTCTTTAATATATGTAGCCGTGGTTTAGGTGTTTTAATCACAATCCGTCACGTTGACTCAAAACATCATTTTCATAGATACTGCCATTTTATAATTAATTGAAATATATTTTCAATAACGTTTTAGACAGATGATATATTTTTAATTAAATTATTAGAAAAATTAAATATCAAATTCTTGTAATAAAGAAGATTATAATCATTATTTAAATTAAATATTTCACTACATTTTAATAAATTAATACATATACTTTAATTTTTATTAAATTTGTCTTTTTCATGTACAGCTAAAAAGGGTAGCGATTTCTATCATGAAGACGACCAAGTCATTTTCCAAATGGCGCTATATTGACCATGTAGCTATAATTTGTTAGCAAGTGGCAAGCATTTAACGACTCCTGAGTTAATGCTCTTATCAACGTGTACATGTAGCCCCCGTCAACGACTCCAGAATTAATGCTCTTATCAATGTGTATTTGTGGTCCCTGTCTCCATGTTAATACGAGGCTATGTTTAGTAAGATTTTTAATTAAATGAAATAGTTTATAAATAAATAGAATATAAATAAGTGTAATATTAGAAAATTATTGTTTGAGAGGAATAAAAAAGTTTATAATATAATATAGTAAAATATCGTTTAAAAGAAACACTTATAATATAATATAGTGAAAAGTTGTTTATCATTTTACATTCCATCTTAAACCTTTAAAATTGAAGGTTTCTTATTTTTACTGTTTAAGATGAAATAAAATGTAATATAAAACCTTTCTCTTTCATCTCATTCTATTATAAACTTTCCTCCTAAACGATGAAATAATATTACATTTTATTTCATTTTATTAATAAACCTACTCAAAGATAACCTTAGGCTGTGTTTGGTTGGATGTAAAGTTTTTAATGAAATAAAATGAAATATAATGAAACGAAATGTTATAATATAATGGAATGTAAAATGATGTAATATTATAAAATTATTATCTGAGAATAATGCAAGGGTTTATAATATAATATAGTATAAAGTTATTTATCATTTTACATTCCATCATAAACTTTATAAATCAGAACTTTTTTGTTTTTACTGTTTATGATAAAATGAGTTGTAATATGAAACTCATCTTTTTCAACTCATCTCATTCTGTTATAAAACTTATTTTTAAATAATAAAATAATATTTTATTTTATTTTATTTTATTATAAAATCCTCAACTAAACACACCGTAGCCTTAAACCAACGTAGTAGTTTTATGGACAGCCCGCTTCCCATTAATCTCCATTGCCACGATCCACTAAATTAGACGAAAATTCTACACGGACACAAGCACCGGCACAGGCACATTTATTTTGGACTATGGCTAAATCTCTCTTGTCTGGTCAAATTCCCCCCGAAATTAGACCACAAAATGTGTTCTTAAAGTAGTTTGTTCACTTTCAGCAAGTTGGAGTGAAGCGAATCAGCAACATCATTAATGTCCTGTCGTCAAACCTAACATTCTTGTGGGTAGTTTATATTATTGTTGGAAATGCTACGTCCTAACAAACTCTAACTGGATGGTCTTTGGTAAAATGTGAAATGAGAATTTCATGTTGCTTCGACCAAGTGGCTGCTGGATGTAATTTGATACGATGTATGTTTAACCCACTCTTTTTTTTTTTTGTAATAACTCTTTTATTTTTCTCTTGCTCTTTGTAAATGGTTCGTTTAAGGATGATGGTTATAACCAAGAAACCTAATCCACTGTATTAATTAAGTTACAGAAGTAACATGAAGGGTACCCCTGATTTATTTTGTTTATAAGGATTCGTTTGATTTTACTCATATTTTTTTGTTGTAATTTTCAATTTTCATCTCTTATTATCTTTTAAATAAAAACAAATTTGTTTGATTGTCAATATCAAAATATTTTTATTTTTATTACCGATAATAATTATATATTAGATAAAACTTAAAGAAATTTATTAATTAAATAAAATTTTAAATCTCTTATATAATATTTATTAAAAATTATTAAAAATCAAGTTTATTTTTATTAAAATAAATAATTTAAAATTAATTTTTTTTATTAAAATTAAAATTATTTAATTTAATTACGAAAATTAAATAAAATTACTAAGTAAATTTAAATTATTCATAATTTTAAGTAAGAATTAAATTTAATTAATTAAATATACAATATTAAATTCAAATATTCATAATTCTTATTAAAATTAATATATTAAATAATATATATTTAGCTAATAGTAAACCAGATTATAAAAAAAAAGTTTACATGGTTTTTATTAATTTTGAAAATTGAAAAAAACAGAAACAAAAAAAATAAAATAACCATATATTTATTTTTTTTTTCGAATTTGAAAATAAAAACAAAAAATAAAACCAACTTTAGTTGTTGTTATTTTGAATCTAATTAAGATTTAATTCTGAGCTCCTTTTTCATATATGTGTTATTATTTCTTATGGATTGTGAATTAATATAAAAATGAGTTATAAATTAAAAAATGAAAGATTAAATTAAAATATTAAACATTAAATGTTAATATTTATTATGAATGAAGTGATTATGTAAAATGTATTATAAATATTTTAGTTATTGAAACACACGGTATTTTAGTATCAATATAATATTATATGCTGAATGCAAAAATGCACTTATTAAAAGAGTTTAATGGTGAGCACTTCTCTAGACATTCATGCACAGAGCAAATGATCTTTTGGCTATGAAAGAGGTTATCTTTTATTTTGATCCAAAAATAACACATGATGAATACATTAAAAGCATAATATGATAAATTGGTTCCTTTTTTTATAAAAATATTTTTAAAAAATTCAATTTGGTTTTCTTAATAAAATGGGTTTTGTATTTTTAACGAGGTGCAATCTTTTCAAAGTCGAAATCACTTCTATTCTAAGAACAAAAATACAAGCGTAAGACGTTAAAAAATGTGAAAACTACAATAATACAGTAATTAATGATTGGAGTCCCACTCTTACCACACTGTCTATCAATCATGCATTGCATTTCCCCGGAGCGTAAAATTGATCGACTTGGCAATTAATTGTCTAATCGGAACTTCAACCCTTCACCCACGGAAAAAGGAGATAATACTAATAAGAACGAGAGTAATTATAGTAAAAATTAAAAATAAATATAAATAATGGGTCGTTAAAATAATAATAATAATTTATAATTATTATCGGTAATGGTTTATTTTTTAAAAATATTAAAAATAAATATTAATTTTTTATTTTACATCAAAATTTAAGATATTTTAATAAATTAATTAAAATATAATTACTTATAATTTTACTATATTTTAATTAATTAATTATAACATAATTAATTACAATATATAGTTAATTAAAATATAAAAAGGTTACTTAATACGGAATGCTTTTCATTTCTTAGTAATAGATAAATATTATGGTCACTATCATAATCACGCCCATAACACTTATTTTTTTATTAAATATAATTAAAATATAATTAATTAATTAATTAAAAAATAAAAATCATTCCTCTTATATACAGGAGGTGTCGAATAATCCTTATTAGTGAAATATCAAAAGTCTTTTTATACGATAATAATACATAACTAGCCAATTTTTTTTAGTTAAACTAAGAGAAAACTATAACTATCTCATAAATAACTAAATTTTTTTAATTCTTAACTATTAATACTTCCCTTAACCAAGCACCCCCAAAATTTATTAATCAAATATTTGAAATAAAATATTTTATATTATCCAAGTGTTCTTCTAAGCCAACATTCTTCACGCGGAGTAAAGGACACACAAGCACAAAAGGTTTCTGTTTGTTTGCCTGTTCGGTCCTCGATCAGTGCACTCTGTAGCTTAATCAGGTGACTAAAACAGAGGCTTGACTCAAAAATCAACTAAAAAGAGTGTGAAAGCATTTGCTTTTTCTAGTGCATGGCTCTTCCTTTCACTGTTCCTAAACAGCTCATTCCTTGCTAGTGAAAGTGGATGATATTGCAAGAATCTCTTACAAAAATTTTCTGCAAATCCCAAAAAGTGTCAGACACCCTTTTAACCTCTGGTGTATCTTCTTCAAGATCTCTCCTTTAACCTTTTAACTTACCCTGTGTGCTCCTTTCAGTGCAATTATTGTTAAGCTATCTGGTAAGTTTCTTTGATCAGGGAGTTCCATTATTCTCATCTCTTTCTTGAGGTGAAAATCCAAACGGGAGAGAAAGAAGCAAACTTTAATGTAATGGCCTAACGTGTTACTTTAGTCTGAACTACCATTCTCTTGCTCCTACTATTCCCTCCTATCTTCACCATGTAGCAACTTCTCCGCCCCTTGTCTCTCCATTCTCTATCTTCCTCTGAGTTGGGAGCAAACACTCTTGAGAGAGAGAACCTGTGCATCAATCAATCTTTTAGTCAAGAGTTTCCTACATACTTAAGCTTATTTCTCACTGAAAACAGAGTTTCTTTTTTCTGCAACTCCATAGCTTTTCTTCATTCTCCGCCTTGGAGGTCCAAGTTCAAAGCTTAATAAAGCCCTCGTCTCCTTCCATAGTTTACTCGCGATTGACAAAAGGTTCAACCTTTGTCATTTGTCTCTCTCTGCAAAATGTTTGAAAGAACCATTATGCCAGAGAAAAACAGAGTAAGCATCACAATGGCTATAAGCAGAACAATCATTCTCCTGCTTTTCTCATTTCTCTTCATTACTGCTGCGACCACCACCACTGCCACTCAACATCACCGACACCTCCTCCACCAACCACTTTTCCCACTCAACACTGCCGTCCCTCCGGCGGCCCAGCCACCGTCACAGTCTCCCCAGTCACAATCTCAACCTCAACAACCAAAATATCCTTTCTCCTCTACACCCACCAACCCACAAAAGTCATTTTTTCCCACCGTCCAGTCACCACCGCCTCCTACACCACCTTCCAACCCCCTCACAACTTTTCCGGCCAACATCTCTTCGCTCCTTTTTCCCCACCCTCCTTCCTCATCCCTCTCGGGCCATCATCTTATTGTCACCATCTCCATCTCTCTCTCTCTTCTCTTCGTCGCAATCCTCGCTGCACTTTCCGCCTTTCTCGTCTACTCCCGCCGTCACCACCACCACCGTCATCCCACCATCACCACGACCTCTGACAAGACTTCGCGCTCTGACAGCCTTCGCCTTTTCCCGCCAAACAGCATCCCCTCGGATGGCTCACCTAAGCCTCCAAAACTGCCTCATAGACCAGGGATCCCCAACACTAGTGCCGAGTTTCTCTATCTGGGCACACTAGTAAACTCGCGAACTGGTCTCGATGATCATCAAAAGATCGTGTTTTCAAGCAATGCTGGTGTAAAGATTGGTACTTCCTCCCCTCCTTATGAAAAGCTTGGCTCTCCTGAGCTAAAGCCACTTCCTCCATTGCCCAAACACAATTATACACCAAGTTATAGGAGTGGTGAAGTGCTTGTTAGTTCCCATAATGATGGTGAAGATGATTCGGACACCGAAGAGGATGAGGAGTTCTTTTCTCCAAGAGGGTCTTCTGGGAGAAAAGAGAGTCTTCATGAGAATCCAGTACCTTTGGGATCGAGTTCTACGAGAGAGTTTCAAGGAGAGATTTTTGGGTCTAAGAGTTTTAATTTAAGAGCTGCTTCGCAACCGCATTCGAATTCTTCTTCCCCGGAGAATTCCGTGTCGACTAGTTTATCTTCAATGTCAAACCCGAGTCGTAAGAGCATAAAGTTTGAGTCTTCAGATACTATCATCAGCATTCCTGCTTCATCATCACCAGTGTCAAGCAGTACTCAGAACCCGCTGCAGCAAAGTTCAGGTTTTATGGGGCAGAAACAAAAGTCCCCAGTAGCAGCGGAGAGTCTACCTAAGCAATTGGCGCCAATGAAGCTGCCACCGCCACCACCTCCGTTGCCACCGTCACGATTTTGGGAGATTCCGGTGAAAGGGCCGGTGGCTCAGGAAGTGAATTGGGAGCGTTCAGGGTGTCCGATTCTAATAACTCCTTCAGGACCAGCTTCCGTTCAAAATGCAGTATCAAGTTCAACCGCTGAGCAGTTGCTAAACAATTCAACCTTGGAGAGGAGTGAGGAGACGACCCCTAAACCAAAGTTAAAGCCTTTACATTGGGATAAAGTTAGAGCTAGCTCTGATCGGGCCATGGTCTGGGATCGGATTAAATCCAGCTCTTTTCAGTGAGATTCGATAATGTCCTTTTAACTTTTTGTGTGAAATAGTTTTCTGCTTTCTTGCTGGTTTCTTGGTTCCATATTGCTTATGATTGTCAGCGAAGTTGATCTAGTAGTTACTTAAACTTGGATGGTTTGGAAAATATAATGTTGGTCGAAAGTTTTATTCTATTGCTTTGTCTGAAGGTTGAACGAGGAAATGATTGAGACATTGTTTGTGGTGAACAACTCAAATTTGAATATGAAAGATAACAATGGGAAGCGTCAGTCTTTCCCTTTGTTGAACCAGGAGAATCGAGTGCTTGATCCAAAGAAGTCACAGAACATAGCAATATTGTTAAGAGCACTTAATGTGACCACCGAAGAAGTTTGTGAAGCCCTCTTAGAAGGTAAAGTTAGCATTGCTAAGCTTTGATACTTGGCATGTATGGAAGCTTGTAACTGCATTGAAGGTGATTCAATATGTGAGCAATTGTCGTTGTTACTGAACTGCTTAGATATTTGAGTGTATAATTTCCATCCAAATGTATTTAAGTTTGGAAAAATTTTCCATCTCTAGCTGCAATTGCTGCTTGTGCCATTCATTCTTACACTTCTACATTGCTCTGGACTTTTGTCTACGCGAACAGGCAATTCTGATTCAGTGGGTACAGAACTTCTTGAAAGCTTATTAAAGATGGCTCCATCCAAAGAAGAAGAACGCAAACTAAAGGATTTCAAGGATGAATCACCAATCAAATTAGGGCCTGCTGAGAAGTTTCTCAAGGCAGTGCTTGATATTCCTTTTGCATTTAAGAGAGTTGATGCAATGCTTTATATTGCTAATTTTGATTCAGAAGTTGAATACCTTCATAGGTCATTTGGAAATCTAGAGGTAAACTTTAATTGTTGTAGACTCTTATTTGCCGCATTTGTTGATTAGATATTTAAGCATGTGATGCTTGTAAATCTCAGCATTACCAATATTCAAGTCTATCTGATTGTGTGTGTAGATCCAGGATTCCAACTTTTTAACCACGAGAAGGATCTGTGTGAGATATTTATCTCCTTCATAGCCTTTCTGTATTAAACTAAATTATTTTCATCTGTTTTGAAGTTGTGCGAACATTTTGAGCTTGTCAGCAGTCTTGTTACCTTGTCTAGTATATTTAACCAAAATATCTGTCCCCAGTGTCAACCACTTGAGCCCATCATCTCTATCTTTGGACTTATGCCACTGCATCAGCTCTTATGCCTTTTGATTCTTTGGTCTTACTGATGAAAGTTTGATAATGATGAAAAACTGGATTTTACAACTAAAAATAAACCAAAAAGTATCACATTATGATTGCAGATTTCATACCTGAGGCTTAGGAAATTTTTGTCTATTTCTGTTTGAAGGATGGATTTTGTTTTGCCATTTTCCATTTTGTGGTGGTTTTCCAGCTGCTTTTCACCGTGTAATCCATTGTCAACAGGCAGCTTGTGAAGAACTAAGGAACAGCAAAATGTTTCTAAAGCTTCTAGAAGCTGTGCTCAAGACTGGGAACCGTATGAATGTTGGCACCAACCGTGGCGATGCTCATGCCTTCAAGCTGGACACACTCCTTAAGCTTGTTGATGTTAAGGGCACTGATGGCAAAACCACTCTCTTGCATTTTGTTGTACAGGAAATTATCAGATCTGAAGGTTCTCGAGTTTCAGCTTCAAACCTGAATCAGACAGCTGAAAAAAGTCAACAAATTACTTTTGAGGATGATATTGAATTTAGAAAACTTGGCCTGCAAGTTGTTTCTAGCTTGAGTGGGGAGCTTACCAATGTAAAGAAAGCTGCTGCAATGGATTCAGATGTACTTAGCAATGAAGTTGCAAAGCTTGCTGCAGGAATTACAAAAGTTAGGGAAGTTCTGAGACTAAATGAAGAACTTCCCCTGAAGGACAGTAACTTAAAATTTTCAGAGTTTATGAATGGATTTCTGAAGAAGGCTGTTGAAATCGAAAGAATTCAAGTTCAAGGTAGAGCTGCTCTCTCTCAGGTGAAAGAGATAACGGAGTATTTTCATGGTAACTTAGCCAAGGAAGAGGCTCATCCATTCCGAATATTCACGGTGGTGAGGGATTTTCTTTCCACTCTTGACCATGTCTGCAAAGAAGTTGGGAAGATCAATGAGAGAACCATATACAGTTCGGTCCGTCCTATGCCAATGAATGCAACTCTTCAACCGGTTTTTCCAGGCTTCAATGGAAGGCAGCATTATGACTCAGATGATGAAGGTTCACCATTCTCATCATAGAACTGATCTTTCATATTGGTCGAACACTTGCTGGAAATTATGGTGCAGGCAAGATAGGGAGTTCTGGCATCCATTCGGTACCTATATATATAAAAATCAGCTGAAAGATTTTTTTGTTTGCGCTAAGATATAGAAGCAACTGCGTCAGAATGTAATAAAGTACTTTCAGTGCTGAAGTAGTTACTGCCTGTCATGTACATCTGTTAGAAAAATGTTTCAGTCTTGATGTTTGAAGCTGAAATGTTAAAGGGTGATGACTTTCATTTTTATTACCTGCTATTCCTGAACAGAATTTTGATTACTTAAACAGGACCTTAAGGGTGAATGTTTAGATTCTCTGCAAGTATAAAAGAGAGGCGTAGTTCAAGTCGTGTAACGTGGCAATAATCAAGATGAGTCCAAAACTCATCCATTCTCAATACAATCCAGACGAGTCCAAAACTCAGAACTTGTTTCGTTAACCCACTCCTCCGCAAAGTTCACGTCTAAAACTGTCAAACACATCTTCTTGCCTAGAGCTAATCCTCAAATCATATGGAGTGATATAGTTTGGTTTAACATCTGCATTCCAAAATGGAGCTTCATAGTTTCGGTTGGTTTTCCATCATAAGCTCAAAATCATTGATAAAATTTTGTTATAGACAATCTGAGTCTCATAACCATCTTTTCTTTGAATGTAATGTCACTTTTCTTATATTATTTGGTGCTATGTTTCAATAAATACGAATGCTCATGATAACGAAATAAACAAAAAGGAAAAAAGAAAAAAACTATTTAACACCTTGATTTGGAATGTTAGAATTTCCTTATGCTCTTCTTGATCTCTCCACTTTGATTCAATTTGATGTGTGACTGCTGTCTTCTTTTGTGTCTTTCACGTTCTTCAATAGTAGTTTAGGATTTTAGGGTTGTTTCTAAGATTTTCCCACTTAATTTAGTTCCAAAAATAGTCTCGAAAAGTCAAAAAACCAAAAATACTCGCAAGTTGGAAAAGTTGAAATTCACAGTTTCACTCTCTAGGAAATACACGGCCTAATGGACGGTCGTGTACTAGACCGTGTCATCATCAGCATCATCAACATACAGTTGAAGTTCCGTTGAGGCGCAGAATCTAGGGAGGTTCGATAATACACAACTTTACTCCTATTTAGTAAAGAGATTGTTTCTAATAGACCCACATATAATGTGTCATGAAGGTATTACAAAATTACAAATAGGTGTGCATACATATGCCAAGCAAAAATAATAAAATAAAATAATAAGTAAATAAGTAATAAAGAGAGACAATAGTAACATCATCGGACGACCTGTGGGTCAGAGCTGGCCGACCTATGGCTTACCCCGCCTCATCCTTACTTTTTTAATAAAAAAATTACAAAATGACATCGTTTATCGTTTTTGTTATTTCGGTGGGTCACGGGCCGGCTTGCCCTAGCTCAACCTCAACTCGTGGCCTAGTTGAGCCGAACTATTTTGGCTTGTGCCCGCCTGCCAAAATTGCCAAGCCTCCCATCACAAAAATCATATCTAGTATTTTTTATTATTTTCTATGGACTCCTTACTACATGTACATCTATATGACAAGTAGAGTCCAAAAAATTAAAAAATATATTTATAGGCAATGAACCAGATAACAATGATTAGGGATTTTCTCAAATGTTGTTATCTGGCTAGCTCAAGCCAGACGACAATTTGGGAAACACCAAAATGTTTCCATCTAATTCTCAGTCTAGTTCAAACCAAACAACGATGTTGACTCCCTCAAATTGTCGATCCATAATCTCTCTATGCATATCTTTATTCCTCTGGCAATCCTCCAAGCTTTTCTTCTCATCTTTTCTTCTTTGTTGCTCTGGCAGTCATCGAAACTTGTCTTCCAGTTTGTTCTTCTCTATTCCACTTGTAATTTTTAGTACTTGGCTTCTCTCTTCCTATATTTGGTGTGGTTTCTCTATTATGTCTTGGTTAACTCAATCCCTTCACTTCCTAATTTGATATCGTTGATTTGTGTTCTTCTATTTCTCTGCCAATTTCTAATCATATTATTAATGACAAACTCTTTTGATATCTACTTTTGCTAAAGTCTATAAAATTATATATTTTATTCGAAAAAAAGCATAGGTATAGGTTGTTGATCAAAACCTAACATTATGCTTATTAACATGAATATCATTTAGTTGTGTGCTTACCTGATTGATAATTTGATTCCTATAAGATTATATTTATGTCTCAAGTTATAGTATAATATAAACACTTCGTTAATAATTTGTTTATTTTGAAATTGTGTTTCACATTGTCAACTGACACTATATAGTTTTGTACTCAAGATAGATAAGGACATATCTGTTCTATAGAGTAGAAAAGGTTGAAAAAAGAAGGAGAAGCATAAATGATACAAAGTAATATGATGAGCAACTAAAATTATGAAGTAAGACATTAAGATGTTGAATAGAGAGAAAAAGGAGATGAGGTTGATGTTATTTA
Organism: Erythroxylum guanchezii; assembly: GCA_025629825.1. Lineage (NCBI taxonomy): Eukaryota > Viridiplantae > Streptophyta > Magnoliopsida > Malpighiales > Erythroxylaceae > Erythroxylum > Erythroxylum guanchezii. The sequence continues at coordinate 7,732,932 of JAOTAX010000005.1, read as the reverse complement.
ATATAATTGTAGGATTTATTTTAGTTTTTGTTTCATTGATCATCTTCTACATGGTTATAAAATTTTAGTATGAATGTAAATTTTCTTTTATTATTAAATGCAATGTTATCCATTATTATCAATAATTATACAGATTCATCACAATAAACATATTCATTCAATTGGTTTACAAATATAAGATAAAGTTACAAAATACACCAAATATAATGCATGAAATCTAGGCAAACATCGATTATCATAATACAAAATAAACATGTTCATTTAGTAGGTTGCAAAAAAAACATGTTCATTAAGTTGGTTTAAAAAATAAACTTGTTCATTCAGTTGGTTTACAAATATAAGATATAGTTACAAAATACATTAAATATGATGTGTCAACTTTAGGTAAACATCAATTGTCATAGTACAAAGTAAACATGTTCATTTAGTTGGTTTACAAAACAAACCTATTTATTAAACTGGTTTGCAAAATAAACATGTTCTTTTATTTGGTTTACAAATATAATACATAGTTATAAAATACACTAGATCAATGATTATAGTACAAAATATAATGGTACCTCACTTACAAAATACATTAATTGTCAGTTTGCCAACTTACTGGCCACTAGTCCCAATTATTGCTCCCCTTTTGGTTGGTGAATCTTGTAATTGTCTTAGAGTGAGACTTGACTTACTATTAAGCCCAAGACATCTTGGTTTAAATGACAAGACAAATCTTGGATCAACTTGTCTATATTTCTTTTTTAGTTGTGTTTGCAGTAACTAGCAATATGTGAACCAATTCAACTGACGCCACCGCTCTCT
>JAOTAX010000005.1:7642720-7653484 GCA_025629825.1 Erythroxylum guanchezii | reverse complement strand
AAATTAATTATCATTATTATTTATTATTAAGATTTTTGAAAGCATGGTTGATGTAAACGGTAAACTAGTAAAGTATACAGTACAACTGTATAATATATCAATATGGATTATTTTGCAATTTTTAAAAATTTTATGGATTATTTTATAAATTAAAAAAATTTCCAGAAATGGTATCGGTACCGAATGTTACGAATATCGTATCGGGGTCGGTACCGAATTGAACTCTTGAACGGAACAGTACCGATACGGTATTCGTAACACTGATTGGGAATCATACATTGTGAGAGAAACAACAAAGGACAACGACAACATACATTAAATACATATGAGACAAAACATCACATATTAAATACCTAGAGAGTACATCTGGGATCATACATTGTGAGAGAGACACGATTTCTTCCTATTGTTATAGCGGCGAAGATTTTAACCATGTAAAAGTTCATAAGCGAAGGATAGGCAGAAGAGGGTTAGTAGATTTTTCAACACTCATTATTTACGATTTGTGGTGGAAAAATTATAGATTTTTAAACTATGCTCTGATATTATGTATAAAAATAAATTAATTTTTTCTATATTATAAAAAAATTTGAAATTAATAATTTTTACATATCTGAATTAGACAAAAAAGACATGATACTTTATTTGTGCATAAAATAAAATTGGTTTCTCTCCCCTTCTTACTTTCTTTGCTCTACACACTTTTTTCGTACTAGAATGTTTGAAGTTATTCTTAAAATATATATAATAGGATAGAGAGAGGACTAATTTTATGTGTACCTTTTCTTAATCTCATACATTTATCAAGTATTAATATATTATTAATTAACAGATAAGATTTTTCTATATTAATAATTTTTCCAATAATATCATACTAAGTAGGTATATCCTAATAAGAAGATCCTGCCTATCTTCAACAAAAAAAAAAAAAAGATCCTGCCTCGAGCCTTAAGTTTAGATTGAGGCTATTTGAAAATTTGTCTCCGGTCAACTGCCAACATAGCCGCGATTGCAATCGAATAGAAATTTTTTGTTACGATAGTATCCTAAGTCTATACAGGGCTGTCATTAGCTTGGGATCGAGGATTTTGCTGGATCGAGTTAGAGCTCGACTTTCTTGCGGCATATCATCTTCTATCTTCCGCGGAGCATCGCTCACAAACTACCCACTCTATTGTCATGGGAATCTATGAATTGCTCACGAAGAATTGGTATATTGTTCATCATCACGTGTACTAAAAGAGTAATAGATATGCGGACTGGTTGGCTTCTCACACTGTCCATTCTGATGTCGACGTTACTTTTTTTACTTTTTCACTTATAGGGTGCCAACATGTCCTCTTTGAGAATCAGTCAGGACCTGCTTTCCACAACTAGTTTTGTAATTTCTGTTGTTTGTTCCCTTTAAGCAAATAAAAATAAAAATAAAAGAAGTTCCATTTTTGTGCTGTAGATAGGAAGAGTGTCAGCTATTCTTGGCGTATCCGAGGGATCTCTTATCCCCCATTTATTATTATCTTATCTATCTCTCAGTCTCAGGCACACGAAAATTTCATATCTTAAATTTTGCTCCTCGCTTTCTGATGGACTTCTTTGATCTTTATTCTTGTTTCTATATCGTTTACATTCTGATCTTGATGTACTAATTGGTTTTCAATTGCTGTTGTGTTGCTGCCTCATTTTGCCCGATGCTGGTTTCCTCGCAGACTAGATGATCATACGGAAATAGTTTAATCTTTAATTTGATAATTAATATGACCTATTTTTATTTTATTTAAATAATTTTTAAAATATAAAATTAAAAAAGTTATTTTGTATTTATTCAATATCAAAATTTTATAAATTTTTTTGTTTGGTAATGTTTAAATATAAGTAGCTTACTATCAGCAAAATTGATAAAAAAAAAAATTTAGTGACCCATCAGGTTCAATTAATTAAAAATCAACTACTTAATTTATTCAAAAAAAATTAAATTTGAGCACGAGAGTATTGACATAAGTTTCAATCCAAAATAATTTTACATATAAAATTATTTTTAATTATCTTATATTTTTTTCTTAGTTTCTTGTGATTTAAATTTTTAAAATTAAAAATTGTTCCAATATGGACTTTAATAGATATATTGAATGATATCTAATTTATATTCAAATTCAGTTAATTTTAATATTTTTAAATTTTTGAATAACAAATTTAATTTAATAATTAATCCTTTTAAAATGTTCATATAACTCAGATCAAAATTTTTAATTAATGTAATATATCAATTAAATGTTACATGAGTATTTGTTATTTAATATCTAAAAAATAATATTTTAATTTAAGTTATACATTTTGAAAAATTAATAATTAAACTAAAAATTTCAAAATGTTAGATATTAAATTAAAAATTTTAATTTATCAATTCTAATCTTTTAAAATTTAAAAGAAATCAAAAGGCAACGTGATTTACTGTTCTTCTAATCGTGGGCCAAGACGTACCTTTCGATTAGGACTTTGAGGAAGGTGTGACATCAGATCATTGTGCCGTTTTATCTATTCCTACCTATTTTTAATTATATATTTATGTAAATCTTCTATAAGTATATAGAAAAAAATTAATAAAATAAAGTAAAAATTCATTAACTGAATAAATAAATACCTCAGATCTCTCCATCTCATTATTTTCTAAAATTTGTTTTTACTCTGTACTCTGTAATCCTGAACTGCACAAGACCTTTTCCATCTTCCTGTCCAACGTCGAAAAGCAGCTTTGTACACGGACTTCTGATATGAACTACACAAGACCTTTTCTTCTTCCTGTCCAACGTCGAAAAGCAGTTTTGTACTAGGACGGTGAGGTAGGGTAGGATCATGGACTTATGATAAGGAATTATGGTAGAGACCCAACTCTACCATTCTTACATAGCCACAACTTTAAGAAGGAATAGACAATCTTCACTCCATTATTTTATCAAATCTATAATATCAAATTCTCTATTTCATTTATTATATTAAATTTTATTCATATATTTATATAAATTTATAGATAAATTTAATAAAATATAATAAAAATATCATAATCGAAATAAAATATTTGATGACTATACTAGACAAGAACTTTTCATCTTTCCGTCCAACGTAGAAAAACAGAAGAAAGAGCTAGAAAAATTAGTGAGAAAAAAAAAATAATGGTTGCAGCATATGTAACCCTCCAACTAATACGTTTAATGCCCATATTCGAGCTTGAATTGTTAACAAAAGTTGGTCTTTTCATATCCTTTGTTCCCATGTAATGTGCATTAACTCTTATCTCTTAATTGATAGAAAATAAAATTAAAATTAGAATAATTAAATTAAATAAATAACTAATTTAGTAAAATCAAATTAAAATTGAATATTTTAATTATAATAAATTATATTAATTATAAAAATATATGTAGACAAATTATATAAACATAAAGCTAGTAGGCAATTATATGAACACGCTAGGGATTAGCTGTGTTCGTCACTTAGGTAATAAATGGTAGGATTAGGGGTTCATAAAGATACGGATTGACCTGAAAAAGAAGACTTAAAAAAATAAGTAAATAGTAGAGTAAGAGTTTATGTACAAAAGAACACAATATATTATTATGAAGTGAGTGATCATTAATGGAGAATCGTTGCTGCCTATTTAGTCCATTTATTTAGGAAATCTTGCACGTATCTTTATTTCCACAAAAGTAGGTATATTCATTAAAATATTACAACTCGCAGCATCATTCCATATTTGTTCATATGGACTAATTAATCATCTTCCATCACTTATATCCCGTTTGTCCAAATTATTATATACCTAAAGGAATAGACAAACTTCATTATTTTATCAAGTTTGTCTCTACACCGTCACATCAAATCCTAACAAGAGATTTGATTCCTGCTCTCTCACATTTGATTCCTACTCTCTCACATCAAATCCTAACGAGACAAGACCTTTTCATCTTCTCGTCCAACGTCGAAAACAGTTTTTCTTCCGTCTGTTTCAAGTTTTTGTTTGTGTTTCGTAATTTAAATATAAATACCAATCTGGGATGTTTCTCTATGCCATCGTATGTGTAGCATCAGCGTTAATAAGACAGATTAATACCAAATTTACAATTTTAAACAATAAAGTCTCTATAAATTAATAGTCATAATATAACAAAATTTTGGATAATAACTAAAAGGTGTTAATTTTTTGAATTTTTATTTCATTTTGTAACATTTTCAATTAAGTATATAAAATTTAAAATTCAGATAACTAATTCAAAAATTATATTTTATTGATATAATTGATAAATTAATGTAAATACTGGCATTTAACGAAGTTAAATGACTATATTTTAATTAACTTAAATTTTGAAATTCATACAAAAAATAAATTAATAGTTTTATGTTTAATTAACAATTTAAGAAATTGGACACTAAAATAAAAAATAGAATTATCTGCTAACATTATTAATCTATTTTTGTCTTGTTGGTTAAGGGATATTCTATTTAATTAAATATTATATATTTAATCATAATTGATGCCTCGTGATGATCGTTACCTTGTTGAAATATCCTTCCAAGAGATTGAAAACAATATTTATTACATGTGGGGGCACTAATAGTTTGACCGAGAATTACTTGGTTTCTCCTCGGAGCAGTTAAACAACTTGAGAAAGGTGAAGTGTCCATTTTATACGGGAATAACTATTTCATGTATTAGCTTGCTGGCGAGTTTTGACCAACAGCTGTCAATTGATACGAAAGTGATAATGTTACGTTTCCATACATCCCATCTTCCACATGGCCAGAAGTCCCCTTTCTTTCATTTTTTTTACGTCATGTTTTTTGTCCTTATTTCTGGGTGGTCAACCCTTGACATGAAAAAAAAGTGAAGTTAGACCAAATCTCTTAGTTAAGATGCCGGAGATAATTTATAGGAATGATAAGATTCTTGTGCCAATGGCTTTTCAGCACCAATACATGATGCTACATCAATGTAATGTTAATACAAATTTGTATCGACAGAAAGAAAGTAATTTTGTTATTAAATATTAATTAAATTGTGAGGAGGTTATTATTAGTTTCATATCAAAAGAAATATTAAAATGAGACTCTATTCTTTAATATTCAGATTGGAGCCAACGTTTTTTCTCTCTTAAATATATAACATTTAAGCGATGTGGTCATATCATATATCAACAGCTAGGATGGGCCCAACGGTTTATTAATATAATTGGTGACTTTGTCACTACATCAGCATTATAAGATGTCACTGGGGTTTGAATTTGATTAATAGAATCATGCTATGCATGGTTTGGCAACTCCAATTATACCAATAAAATTAATAATACAACCCCTTTTTTTGATCTCGTCATATCTTCCTTAGTTGATTATATAGAAGATACCAAGTGACTCGGTTATTTAATCTTTGAGGCTCTTGTTATAGGCTCTTGTTACATAGAAGATAATAAGAGCCTCCAAGATTTTCGAATCTACACGCACTAAGGATTGGAAGAGTTCCATTCACACGTTACTTGTTTCCGGCTTACTTGACCTACGAATTAGAAACAAAAAGTTCGACGTCATGGTCCCCGTCCCTTAGCAGAATACATTGTTTCTACTTCCACTCGCGCAGCATACATATGAGTTCCTAGTTCGTAGGACAAGTAAGCTGAAACTAATCCCAAACCTTAATACCTGTTGATTCCAAAATATTTGAGGCTCTTGTTAATTCAAGCAAAAGCAAAGTCAGGTTTCGATGGAATCGATTTAATGCAACTCTTCTATATATAGACTTTGTAGTTGACCTCTTTCATTACCAAGTTCCAAGCAGTCCGAGTTTGCGCGAAGGAGATGGAAATGAAACCCAAAGCCCACGTACTACTACTTCCATATCCAGGGCAAGGCCATGTCAATCCTATGATGCAATTCGCGAGGCGATTGGTCTCCAAAGGCCTCAAAACCACACTTTTGACCACCGTTTTCATTTCCAAGGCTATGGGGTTTGGCTCATCGGTAGGTCCTGTGAAAATCGACGTCATATCGGACGGCTACGACAACGGCGGTTTCTTCGAAGCCTTGCACGTTGAAGCTTACCTTACCAGGCTAAAAGCTGAAGGCTCAAGGACACTCGGAGAGCTCATAGTCAAGTACAGAAGTTCAACGAATCCTGTAGACTGTGTAGTTTATGAGCCTTTTATTCCTTGGGCTCTAGACGTTGCCAAAGACTATGGTTTGTTCGCAGCGGCCTTCTTCACCCAACCTTGTGCGGTGGATTATATTTACTATAATATTCAGAACAAGTTACTGACTCTGCCCATTACGTCGACCCCGGTGTTGATTCCAGGGTTGCCGCCTTTGGAGCTCCGAGACATGCCGTCCTTCATTGGTGTGCCCAAGTCGTATCCGGCATACTTTGCAATGTTGTTGAGTCAGTTCTCTAATGCAGAAAAGGCCGATTATCTCCTTATCAACACTTTCTACAAGCTGGAGGCTGAGGTACTTGATTCTTTTTATACGTATTGCACATCAATCGTATTAAAACTTGTTCAAACTTCTATACTTACATTATCAAGGTCACTTAAGCAAAAAATAAAACAGACGAGGAGTACATACCGGTCAATAACACAACTTTTAAAATGATGATGCAAAAACAAGGTTTTAATATAGACCGCTGATCAAACTTCAGTTGTTAGTTTCCTGTCGGTATAATTGCCTGTGACCCTGATAGCTAATGTATTGTCCATAATTACCATGGTCTAATTGTGATTAATAAACTGCTATTCATTTCGATAATTGTTTTATTATAATTGCAAGTTTAATTATAAATTGCAATTTAAAACCCTGAAATATTGATTTTGACTTAACCGACACTTGCCAATAATAGAACTTTGATATAGTTTAGCAAACTAATATTAGTTTGATGCCACATGCATATTATTTTTAAACACTATTGTGATAAGGCTTGATTAATGTATAATTTTTTTTATTAGGCCTATGATTACTTGAATTAATTAGTAGGAATAGATTAAAGTAGGACATATAGGTGGTGGAGAATGAGACGGCCTTAATGACAATGATAATATGTTTATAAACAGATGGTGGATACAATGTCAAAAGTCTGTCCCGTGTTGACAGTAGGGCCAACGGTTCCATCAATTTACTTGGACAAGCGTATTGAAAATGATATCGAGTATAATATAGATCTCTTTACTTTGGATGCATCCATTTCAATGGATTGGCTAAGCACTAAACCACCCAATTCAGTGGTGTATGTGGCATTTGGTAGCATGGCTGATTTGAGCCAGAAGCAAATGGAAGAAATTGCTTGGGGTTTGAAGAACACCGGCTTCTACTTCTTATGGGTGATCAAGGCTACTGAACAAGAAAAGTTCCCTCAAACCGAGGTAGAGAAGTTGACTGACATGGGTTTGGTGGTGACTTGGAGCCCTCAAGTGAAAGCACTAGCTACTGGAGCTGTGGGATGTTTTCTGACACACTCTGGTTGGAATTCGACTATCGAGGCACTGAGCTTGGCCGTGCCAATGGTGGCAATGCCACAATGGACCGACCAGCCACCAAATGCCAAGCTTGTGGAGGATGTTTGGAAGGTAGGAGTCAGAGTGAAAGCTGATGAGAACGGAATTGTGACAAGAGATGAAATTGAGGGTTGTGTGAGGGAAGTGATGGAGAGTGAGAGAGGTAAAGAGATGAAGAAGAATATTGAGAAGTGGAGAGAGTTGGCTATAGAGGCTGTTAGTGAAGGTGGGAGTTCTGACAAGAACGTTGATGAATTTATTGCTAACCTGGTAAGCTCCAAGTAGGTCGTTCTTGGGCTGATTTCCATGTTCTGACTTTCTGTGATTTTAAGGTTGTAATATTATAAACGCTATAGAGACACCAAGAGGATAAAAAGTGTTTATCTTTTCCAATAAATGATACATTGTGGTTGCGACTGTTTATGTTTCCGTAAACGAAAAGGATATAATCCTACCTTCAACTAACTACATTCAAAGGCCCAGGTCTGTCTGTGATTATGCTTAGTTTAGTGACCGGTGAAAAATTATGCGGAGCCTCAAACTAATAATCGTGTTATACATAAATTAAAAATTACATTTCTTATTTTAGTATGTTCGCCGTAATCATTATCAATACCTAGGTAAAGTTCCACTGAAGTATATAGCTTGAAAAGATCCAACAGCATGCAACCTTACTCTTACCTAATAAAAAAATTGTTTCCAATATACCTACATGCAATATATCATGAAAATATTACAAAATTACAAATTGATGTGCATACTGGTAGAGATTAGGTACTTTTAGGAGATAAAGCGAAATAAAAATTTATTAAGCTTTCTATAAGCAAGAATCTCACTTAAAGAAGGAATAATAGCTAATGGGAGAATCTCCACAAATGAAATGTTCGAATGAGCTGCTCTCCTCGTATCTCCGCGTAAGTAATATTTATAGACAAATAAACTAACTAATTGCCTAGAATGACTGGCCCTCTAACTATCTAACTAGGGAACAAAGTTCTAGAATTACTGACCTTCTAACTAGGGAACATAGTTCTCAATTAACTAGTAAACATAACTGACCCTTACATTCTAGGATATGTAGAACAGTCATAAAATAATTAAAACTGCTTAGTACTTGGCTTCATTATTGCTTAGCATGTGGCATTGTGACTTTCTCCTGGAATACGTAATTAAGAATTTATCACGTCTCTCCCCTTTGAAAGTCACCTTGTCCTCAAGGTGAAAATCTGGATATTGACCAGCAAAGAGGTTATAGTCTTCCCAAGTAGCATCTTCAAGAGGTTGACTTCGCCAAGATACTAATAACTCCAAATCTTGTATAGAAGTCCAGCGATGGTCAAGCACACGTTCTGGTTGCAATTGTAGTTCCCAATTAGCAGAAATGGATAGTGGAGCTGGTGATGATGTTGGTAGAACACAGAAGCAAGGAAATATGGAAAATTGGATGAATTTGTGTATCTGATGGAAGTTCCAATTCATAAGCTATTGAACCCAGCTTTCTCATAACCTTGTAGGGCCAAAAATACTTAGGAGATAGCTTCTCATAGCGCTGCTTGGATAGAGATTTTTGTCTAAAGGGCTGAATGCGTAGCAAGACATAATTTCCAACATTAAAAGAAAGTGCTCGATGCTTCTTGTTATGCTGGTATTTCATACGTGCTTGAGCCTTAACAAGATTATCTTTTAGCAGTTTTAACATTGCATCTCTCATCAATAATTGTTCTTCTAATTCTGCATTAGTAGTCTCTCCTTTCACAAATGGATGTAGAGGCGGTGGGTCCTTACCATAAACCACCTTGAAAGGTAAAATACTCGTAGAAACATGAAAATCAGTGTTGTATGAATATTCAGCACAACATAAGTAGGAGCTCCATTTTTTGGGTTATTCAAAAGCAAAACAACGTAAATAGGTCTCTAAGCATCGATTGACAACTTCTGTTTATCTATCAGTTTGAGGATGGTAGGAAGTACTCATCCACAAACGAGTTTGGCTAAGATAGAACATCTCCTACCAAAAAGAACTTAGGAAAATTGAATCTCGGTCAGAAACTATGGAACGAGGAATGCCATGGAGACTAATAACATCCTTGCAGAAAATTCCAGCCACTGTTTTAGCTATATACGAATGAGAAAGTGGCAAAAAATGGTTTTATTTACTCAATCGATAAACTATTACAAATATAGTGTCAACACCTTGTGATTTAGGCAGCCCAGTTACAAAATCAATGGAAAAATCTTCCCAAATTTTTTCTGGAATGGGTAGTGGTTGTAAAAGACCAGTAGGTGCAAGAGTTTCATATTTGTTGCGCTGACAAGTCAAGCATTATTGAACATGAAGCTTGACATCCTTCTTCATGTGAGGCCAATAAAACTGATATGAAAGCCTCTTTAAAGTCTTCAAATAACCTCCATGTCCACCAATGGGGGTTTCGTGTGCTTCAGCCAAAAGAGTTGCATGTAAGTTGGAGTTAGAAGGGATTGCCAACTTGCCTTTGTAAAAGAGCTTATTGGCTGACTACCGAATATTAGAATGTGAAGATGAGTCTTTCTGTAGGTTAGAGATGAGATTCTTGGTGTGATTATCCTGGAGATATGCTTCTAGCAAATCAGAAAAATCTAGAGGTACAGGCATGATTAAATTAAAGAAGTCAGATTGTTGTGGCTTTCAGGAGAGTTATTCAGTTGCTGCATTATCCTTCTGCGCTTTATATAATATGGTGAAATCAAAGAGTAGCAACTTCAAAATTAGACGATGCTAAGAGTTCGTAGAAATCCGTTGTGTTGGACCCCGTTTTCGGAGCCCAACAATCGATTCTTGATATTGAAAATGTTAGGCCCGAGTCCTGACCCCAAGACTAATCCCGAGGTGACCTGTCGGGACAGTCGTGTCAGATAAAAGCGGAAAACATTGCAATTAAAACAAATCTTAGCGTGGTAGTAGAGGAGTTCGCTGCGACAGAAGCCATTCCTCGCGCGCGGCGAAGTCACAAAAAAGGCATTCGCCACGGCAAAATATAAGTTCGCGGTTCGTCGCGACGACCTCTTGCTTCACCGCGGCGTAAATTCTAGAATTGAAATCCGACATCCCAACATTGAAACATGCAAAACAATCACATATCTCTAAATCTAACCACAAGCTAACCATACTCACACACAAAAGGAACTTCAGTTCTTCACATCATTACAAATCCCAAGAGTTTGAACAAACTTTACCTACATAACATCATACATATCAAAG
>JAOTAX010000005.1:7621807-7642620 GCA_025629825.1 Erythroxylum guanchezii | reverse complement strand
GCTTATATATATATATATAAGCTAGAACAAGGTCATGTACCAGATCATATATATAAGCTAGAACAAGGTCATGTACCAGATCATAGAGACTGCATCATATATGGAGATATTGAAGAAGCATGAGAGTTAAAGCATGTCGAAGTCTCTCCCAAACAAGTTGTATTTAAAGTAGAGACCATATACATTAAAGATACAAGAGGGAACATATTTGGAACAAATATATCAATGCATTCAACCTAATAGTTAATGACTTGTTAAGGCTTAAGGTGAATATTATAGACGAGGGAAAAGTGATAATTTTGCTTTATTCTTGACCTCTTTCTTATAAACATCTAAAGACCATGTTTACATTAGGTAATAAGATAGTTAGTGTTGAAGACATAACCATTACGCTATTGACTCGTAATAAATAGAGACAAAACACTGACAAATATTGTTAAGGTGAAGATTGTGTGGGAGGGAAAATCATAATTGTGAGGAAAAATAGGAAAAAGTGTCTCATCTAAGTTGGAATGGCTAAAAAGCCTAAGTATGGTCTAAATTGATATGTTCTTAAGTCAACGAACTTGCTTTGAGTTGATTAGGCTTCGAGTCAGCCTCGTATTTTTTAAAAAATTTAGAGCTCGAATAGAGCTTAAGCTCAAGCTTCATGGTCCAACTCAATATGAAGCTCAAACTTCTCACATTATACAAAATAACATCATTTTGTTTATATAAACAAAACTGCATTATTTTATATATTAATAAATAAAAAGGAAAAAGCCTAGACTACTCTTATCTCTCCCTACTAGTCATCGACTCTAGATAATTCATGTTGGAGACCACCATTTGGTGTTTATGCTTCTGTATTTCTTCTCTAAACAACTACAAAAGCATTATTTTAGTCTCTCATTTTTTAATGTTCTCCCCTTTTCCACCACTAATCAATGTTCTTTATATATTCAACTATAGGTATGCTTGATTGGTCTTTGGTTGTGTGTAAGTTTTAATTATTAATCCTAGATAATCCGCAAGTGCACAGTTCGTTAGCGTAGTACTAAAGGTTTCGATCCCATGAGAAGGGAAATAATCTAATTCTAAAATCAAGGCCATAAATAAATAACAGAAATTTAAGATGCAACAAAACTAATATGAGAATTTAATTCAATCAATCAAATTAAAAATCAATCAAAATAGTGGTTATTAAGCAAATTGCAACACACCTAAGAATCAACTGAAGGAAATTACCAATTGAGAGAAAGGAAATTTTGCCTATCCTTAATGCTAACCTAACTGATTATGAATTATTGGATTATGGAGTTTGCAATCGCTCCATTCACAACTTATCCGAGACCCTAATTAGTTACGAAGTTCTCTAATGAACTATCAAAAAATGATACAGGATCTCTCTTCGCACAAATTATCGATCTGATTTAATTCAGGTTTCTATTAAATTAGCTAACTCTCGTTAGTCCAATTTAATCAGTTTTTCATTCAATTCACCCTCTCAGTTTATTATCAAAGTATGCAATAGCAGAATCAAACCACAACAATATCCAGTAAACACATAAACAATCAGATTCTCATTAATTCAAGAATAAAATTTAGAAGGTGAGTTTAAAACATCCTCAACATTCTAGATCTATCATCAACCGTTCAATCCAATTATATACAATAATAAAAATGAAAGAACATGAAATACAATCTAAAATAGATGACGGGAGGCAGCGATGTCGAGAAACCTCTTGATTCGGGAAGTACTTCGAGTCAGCTTCTTCTCCTCTTCTCTCTTCCTTCTTCTCTTCCTCTATCTCTCGATGGTCTCTCTCTAGGGTCTTAAGATGGTTAATGCAAAAGCTCCTTTTTATGGCTCTTTATGTTCTTTTTTACTTCTTTATGTTTTGGGTAACCCTAGAGTTTTTCCAAGGTCCGAAAGGTCCAAAAAATCTCTCGAAACTTGATGTTCATGAGTGTCTGTGCGTCTGCCTGACGCAGGCCACGATCTTGGCTCACTTCCAAGCCTTCTGTCATGATTGTGGCATGCAGGCCACGATTGCGGGCCATTCCTTCAGCTTCTGTCATAATCGTGGATTGACCGTTGTTTCAGCTGGAATGTCTTTGAAACTCTTTCATTCATTGATGTTGACCCTAAAATACTAGGAAACACATCAAGGTATGTCAAAAATATAATATTTAAGCTCAAAAGCTTGTACTAACCCTTAAAACATAAATAATTAACAAACTAGCACAATTCTAACCTAAACACATACTAAATGATTGAATTAACAACTAAACACATATCAAATTATGCTTAAAACATAATGCAATTCACACTTATCAATGCTGTAAGACCACACAACTTTAATCAACATCAAATTTAGTGCCAAACAAGTTCTTGTCTAATTTTTTTAATGATTCAAATTCAAAAATTCTCAAATTTTGATTGAGTATTTGAGATTTTTCACATAACCATTACCCCAGTGCCTCCCTTTCTTAATTGGGTTTTCTTTCATCAAGTTCCTTGCATTAATATGGTTTTTTCCACAATGGCATTCCCTAATGAGTTTCAATTCAAAATTTTGAGTTTTAAGTTCATATTTTGCTCCACTCTTGTGACGGAAGATACTTTGGCTAGCAAGACCATACTTGATCTCTCATTATTTTCTAAAATACATTTTGTTTATGAATTATTCGTCACTGAATTGTTTATGTTTCTACAATGCCAAACGAGTTTCTATAAACAATTAATTCATTTTTATGTATTTGAGTTTTTTGAAATAATTATTTCACTATTTTTTATTGTGGCTTAAATTGATCAGGCTTTAAGATATCGAAGCTCAAAGCTCAGGTTCAAACCCAAAAATCTAAGTTTGATTAGGCTTTATGTCTAGCCTAGGTTAGGAAAAGATTTTGAGCGAAGCTCGAGCCATAGACAGTCTAAGCTCAATCTAATATATTATAATCCTTACATCTAAGTGGAGTTCTAGGTCAAAATCCAAGATTAAAAAAACAAATTTGTTCCATAAGTGTGGGCAAAATAGACGTATCAGGAGGGACTGTGCAAATAAGAAGAAGCAAATTGATGAAAGAAAATTTGATGATTTATCAAGTCCTACCAATATAGTGTAGGTTGGGAGCTTAAATTGCAACAATGAAGATATGGTTTATATATCAACTAATTAACTTTAGAACTCATAGATACTGGATATAAGAAGTTCACATCACATAACACTAAATAAGGATTGGTTTGTATCACACATGTCAAGCAACTTTGGCAATACACATTAAAGAATGATAAAGCTTATATAATCATTGAAATCCTCCTAGCCATTATCCTATTGAAATAATTCCTTAACAAATTAGAATTAAGACATTTTATATCATTGTTATAACCTTGAGCATTATCTGATGCATTTCAAATTTAAGAAAGAACCTGATCCCCTTAGATACCTTACAAGGTAAACAATTTTGGCTATAAAATCGTTAGAGATTACATAAAGTGGTAAAAGGTGCAATGACTATAATGAAAGGTCTAACACTGATGGGAAACATCTATAGACTAATAGGGAGTAAGGATGTAGGTGGAGGTGCTATAATAATAAAGTTAAAGAAAGATAGTATTGCATTATGACATATGTGACTAGGTCATCTTAGTGAGTAAGGGATGGTAAAAATTAATAAAGTGGTAAAAGGAGCAAGGACTATAATGAAAGGTCTAACATTGATGGGAAACATCTATAGATTAATAGGGAGCACGATTGTAGGTGGAGATGCCACAATAATAGAGTTAAAGAAAGATAGTAATACGTTATCAAATATGTGACTAGGTCATTTTATTGAGTAAGGGATGGTAAAAATCTATAACAAGATCTTGTTGAAGGGTGTCAAACACTACAATTTATACTTTTTTAAGTTTTATGAACCTAGTAAAAATTCTATGATAACCTTCTAAGGTATAGTGTTTGAGGAGAAATGTATGTTGAGGTAAAAATATAAAAAAATAGTGAGTAGTACTGACTCAAAGGTGGTACAAATAAAACTGGAACAACCTACAATAAATGCTAAAGGGAGTGCTAAATTCTAATGTTAAGAAAAGAGTATAACCATGGATAAAGCTAGATGTACCATCAGGCTACTAAGTAGATGAACTATTCTCATATGCTCTTACTATTAGTAATAGGGATCCAACTTCCTTTCAAGGAACTATGGTTAGTTAGAAGAAAGATATATGGATGAGTGCTATGTTAAAAGATGTGAGGTTACATAAAATTAGGAAATTAATTACATTGATCAAATATTGTTTAAAAAAATTGTAATTTCGAGAGTGCAACTGACATGCTGACAAAGTCGATTACCATAAAGAAGTTTAAGCATTACTTAGACTTGATTAATGTCTTTAGGTGTTAGACATGGATATAACCTAACCTAAGAAGAATATATTCGTCAAGGTAGAGGTTATTGTGTGTGGCTCATTTACACGAACGTGCAATTTTAGAGGCATTTCTTAAAGTGTGTTAGTTAAACATGGGATATTTGCCAAGGTAGAGATTATTATGTGTAGCTCATATATACTAATGTGTAATCTTAAAATGTTTTAACAAAATGGATTACCTTATTTAGAAACATATTTTTGGTAGATTCAAACTCTAGAAGGATTCTAAGACTTACTAAAATAATGTTTAAATTAGGTTCAATTTAGTAAAAGGAGAATTATGTAAGAATTTACTAGTTAGAGTTTACATATAACTATAATTATGTAAACCTAATTATATAGGAGTGGAAATATGTAGTCTTCATAAAGTGATTGATCAATATAGTGAAATTATTTGCCCTTGGCTCCCAAGGTTGTAGCCATAACAAATGAGCTGAACCTCATTAAAAATCTTGTATTCTTTTTTACTTTCTTTCATTGTTCTCTATTCTTGCTATCTATATTTCTCAACACCTCTATACTGCTCTTTAAATATCACATCTTTAAAAACTATCTTAGACTTTTTATCAGGTTTATAGAACTTATAAAATTTGAGCCTCTAGTGTTTAACACCTTTCAATAAGTTTCCCTTATGAAGTTCTATAATTCTTTCCTTATTGAGATGACGTAACTATATATGCCATAACATAACACTATCTTTCCTTTGATTCTATACTGCAGCTTCTCCACTTATAATCATGTTCCTTATCAATTTGTAGATTTTTCTTACAAGTCTTAGCCCTTTTATCACAATAATCAAACCCTTTATCATCTTAATATTGTCTCCATCTATTTTATAGCTAAAACTATTCACATTCAAGATGACCAAAGAGATAAGATCCTTCTTTAAATATGGTATATGTTGAACATTACATAATTTCTTGACAACTCCATTAAACATCTTAATCCTAACTTGTCCTGATCTAATGATTTTGTAAGCTTAATCATCCCTAAACGGATAATGCAAAGTTTCTTGATGTGTATGAACTAAACTAATCCTTTTATTGGTGTCATGTGATGTGAGCATCACGTATCCAAAATCCACGAGTCTTATAATTAACTATTTGAAATATAAAGCATGTCTCTATCACTACAATTTGAGTCCCCTCTTTGCAATATAGTAGTAGACCTCAACAAACTTCATTTTTACACTCTACTTCTTATTAGGATAGTCCCTTTTGATATGTCAAATTAACTTACACTTATAGTATTAGACTTTCTTTTGACCTTTGAATTTCAACTAAGAACTCCTCTTAGGCGAGCCATCTCTACTCGACTTCCTTACACAATCTTAGTTTTCCCTCATATACAACCCTTCATTTTGAGACCTTTTACTAATGTTTTATCTTTGTTAGTTATAAGCTAATACCGTAAAAATGATGTATTCCACACCATCTGTATCTTTAACCAATATTAGCATGGTCATCAGATGTTCATAAGAATGAGATAAGGAATAAAGAAAAATAATTTAATATTCACCTTAAGCCTTAACAAGTTATTGGTTAATTATTTAAACTCATTGATATGTTATTTTAGATATGTTCCCTCCTGCATCTTTATAATTGATATTTTTTGCTTTAAATACAACTTGTTTGTAAATATTTTGACATGTATTGACTCGCCACCTTCTTCCATATCTGCATAAGCTATGCAACTTTCATGACATGGTACATGATCTCGTCTTCTATATAAAGTTGTATAATTCTAGCTACTCACGCCTATAACTCCATCCAAGGGTGGACAGTTAGTTAGTGGTAGGTGATATAGCAAAATTAATCATAAAAGAGGAGAAATCAACCATATTAAAATTACCTTCTAAAGAGATTCGTTTAATATTTCAAAAACTACTCAATAATATTCAAATAAGTAGGAAATTCTAGGGTGAACAAAAAAAGTTTGAGTAGAGCAAGATCTAAATGTTGTCTAGATAATCGTCTTGTAGTTAGAGGAGTAATTATAAACTCCATAGACCATCCCTATAGGGGTGGTGGAGGAAGGGCCCTAATTAGTAAAAAACTCATAACTCCTTAGGGTTATCTTACACTTGGAAGGAAAAATAAAAAAACGAATACATGTAGTGATAATTTGATTCTTTGTTTTATAATAAATATGAGAAAAAATATATTATTTTCACCATTTCAAGAAAAACAAGAAATTGACTATGACATGTTCACTAGTAAAAATCCTTTTGTAGAAAATCATTTATTAAGTTGAGCTCATCTATATCTTCCAACTTATTCTCATGCAACCCTTTTAATATACCTTATTGTGCTAACAAATCCTTTACTCTTTGTTATTATAGTCTAAAATTTCCAATTCTTTTACACTTCCTCACTGCAAACTTTGCAATCAAAGTCATTATCACCAAAACATTGCTTTGATACCATTTGTTAAGAATGTATATATAGTAAGAAAAAGAATAATATAAAAGAAAACAATAAGAATATAAGAAGATTTTTAATGCGGTTCAATGAATTTGGTGTGCTACGTCCTTGAGAGTAAAAAACGTCTAATTTTACAATTTAATTGAGTTATACTATGAAGATTACAAATATCCTTTCTTAATAAAACTAGGTTTGCAATAGGTATATTGATATGTAAACTCTAATTAGTACAATTTTACATAGCTTGTCCCTTATCAAAACCTAACCTAATTCAAATTCTAATAAGTCCTAGAATTCTTCTAGAGTTTGTAATCTACCAATATATCATTTTCATAGAAAATATCCTATTACAGATACAGTCTAGGAAATAACTGTGTCTTAGACCGTGTAACTCACTCTTTCTATTTTCACTTAGACACAAGCTTTGATAGGATTTTATCCTGGGTTATATAACTCATTGTATTTGTCCTTATATAGATAAGGACTTTAGCATGCTCGTTTTGCAAGTCATATCCTTCTTTAAAATTTTTTTGTGTCATATTAACACACTCATGGTCTAGCCTGTATTTTTACCTCAACTTTTCAAAGAAGAACATGTTTTAACATACAATTGCATACCCAAATGTGTTCTCCCAAATACATCTAAAAAATGATCATATTCTTCTTGACACACTTTAGGATTAAACATATATTTATATGAGCCATATGTAAAAAATATTTAACATTTTTCAATATAACAAATTTGCATTCTAACGTCACTAACCATCTTATACACATGTTCATTAAAATGTACATTCATCGTCATATTGTTCCTCATATTAAATGTCTCATTGGACTCTACCCACATTTTCTTGATAAAAGGAGAACCAAAAAGAACAAGTAAGAGATGAATACAATTATCAAGATCGATTAATAGCACTGTAAATCAAACCTGAATTCCATGATGTTTGAAGTTCTTGAAAAAATGATTTATCCTTAAGTGTTGGTTTTCTGATGGTTAGAAACTTTCTGTAATATTTCAGTTAACTTAATCTGGAACTGTTTCTGCAATAGTTTAAAGTTTAGGCCCATTTGATTCGTATGGCTTGTAGACCCATTAACCATCACACCAGATTCCTTAATTAGAATCAATCCATTATATTTTACATGGGTCACCTTTGATCAATCTAACAATCTCCCACTTAGCCCATGTGATGACTTGGTGATTCAATAATAAAACTTTAAGTATAGATCTTCATATTGAATCTATCAAGTAATCCTTATTTGAATTAAGAAAATCGGATCATGGCAGTCACAAGTGATATAACATAATTCCTTCCAAGTATCACAGCAACTTAACTCATCACATTTTAAGTGGGTAATACTTTAATTGTTATCGCACAAAAACAATACTTATATACATTATAATGTGGATAACAAGTAAATGAGTAAAAACATGACTGCAATTGAATTCATAAGTGTTAACACAATTCGATCAAAGCAATCATATGTATATATACATGTCAGAACACTATGCTAATAAGGACTTCTCTATAATGCCCATCTGTTCAATATGAACAACAAATGTTTTGGGCGGTAAGCCTTTAGTTAACAAATCCGTTATCAACAAATCAGTACCAATGGGCTCAATTGACACTTTACATTTTTTCACTTCTTCTTTAACAGACAAGTACTTCAAATCTATGTGTTTCGCACCCTTCGAATTCTTGTCATTCTTAGAGAAGAAAAAGGCTACAGAGTTGTCACAATAAATTCTTAACGGTTTGGCTATACTGTCGACAATGCCAAGACCTAGGATTAAGTTCCGCAACCACAATCCATAAACTGTGGCCTCAAAGCATGCCACAAATTCAGCCTCCACATGGAAGTAGCAATGACAAACTACTTTCCACTTTTCCATGAAACTGTCCCTACAGCTAATAGGAACATATAACCAAATGTAGATTTCTGTGAGTCTGCACAACTGGCATAGTCTAAATCCGAGTAACCTATCACTTCCAAATGGTTTGACTTTCTATATGTGAGCATATAATCTTTAGTGCCTTGTAAATATCTCAGCACTTTCTTTACAACTTTCCAGTGGTCTATGACAGGATTACTTTGATATCGGCCCAACATACCAATAGCAAAACTGATATCCGACCAAGTACATATCTGAGCATACATTAAGCTCCTAACTACTGATGTATAAGGAATAAACCCCACTTCATTACATTCCAAATCATTTTTTGGACATTGCATTCGACTAAATTTGTCCCCTTTTTGAATTAGAACTATCCTTATGGAGCACTTTTCCATTCTAAATCTCTCTAATATTTTCTCGATATATCCTTTCTAAGACAATCCTAACAATCCTTATGATCTGTCACAGAATAGTTCTATTCTTATCACATAGGATGCCTCACCTATATCTTTCATTTTGAAATTATTAAAGAGGAAGGCCTTTACATCATATAACATAACAATATCATTTGCAGCAAGAAGGAAATTGTAAATATAAAGGACTAATATAATGAACTTGCTCCTAATGACCTTTATATAGATACATCGACCAACAGTGTTCTCTACAAAACCGTAAGACGTAATGGTATCATTAAACTTAAGATACCATTGTCAGGAAGCCTGTTTCAGTTCATATATTGACTTCTTTAATTTACACACTAACTTATCCTCTCCTGTGGTTTTAAAACCTTCTGATTGATCCATGTACACTTCTTCTTCCAAGCCATCATTTAGAAAAGCGGTCTTTACAACCATTTGGTGAAGCTCTAAATCATAATGAGCCACTAGAGCTATAACAATTCTTAAGGAGTCCTTCTTTGAAACAGGAGAGAAGGTGTCTTTATAGTAAAAGCTATCCTTTTGAGTGTAACCTTTGACAATAAGTCTGCCTTTATACCTTTCAATGTTGCCTTGTGAGTTACGTTTGGTCTTAAAGACCCATTTACAACTCACTTGCTTTTCACCTTTTTGCAGCTTATGTAACATCCCATTTTTCTTATGTTAAGGGCTAGAAACCTAGAATACTGAATATGAGAGATAATATTGAGAAACTAGGACATGCATTTCATGCTCGTGCATCATTTAGAATATATGCACGTGAATTTGATAATTGCACATTTGACATTTATCAGGTATAGTTGATTTTACGATTTATAAATGTGATTATGATGTGAATAGTAAATATTTTGTCTTGAAAATTGATTAGTGAATATAACTATTGATTTAGAAGTTTTGGTGAAATTTTTGGGAAATTTTCTGAAATTATGAGTATTTTTGGACTAGGAAAAATATCAAGCGGCAAGACAATTGATAAATGGTGGTAAAATTAAATGTCAAATGGTAGTAGAAATTGTTGACAAATGACATTTGGATTTAATGACGAATATCAATAAAAATTGGGAGACAATTGGATTAGAAATTTGGAGACAAATAGACTAGATTTTAAGAGACATTAGTTAGCTTAAGAAGATGACTTGTTAATTTGATTTTTAAGTGGTAAGTGTCATGACACATGTCATGATACCCACCAAGCAATTTTTACCTTGCTTTTAACCCACCCACGACAATTTCTTCTTGAAAGACCATCTTTGTTTTTGTCTTTCACGTTGGCCATATGCCTTCTTCTTCTTCATTTTCATTTTCTTCACTCATGACCATCTCACTCTCACCCTCATCACGTTGAGTTCTTGCCACCCTTCACTTTGTTTCTTCAAGATCTTTGTTATCTGTTCACCTTGCAACTAAAAAGGTTTCATGGTGATTTTAAAGAAGCTTGGAGTTTTATCAAGTAAGTATCATATTGTTCTTTATGATTTGTTAAATGAAACATGTATGATGATAGTTAGAGGTTAAATGATCATAAAATGGTGTTTTATATATGTTGGAACGTGGGTGAATAAATGAACACATTGATGTCTTGTTTTCGTGTTGATGCTAATCAATATTTCATAAGTTGTTGTAGAGATGAATTTGAAATAGAAAGGTCATTAAAAATGGTGTAGGAAAAAGTGCAAAAAATTTTGATAGAGAAATGAATGTGAGATTAGATTTGAGCATGTGTAGAAAGTTGCTGATGAATGTATATATATATGTAGACGTCCTATTCTTGGTGTTATGATCAAACGTAGAACATGATTTGTTTTTCATTGAAATTTAATTGAAATGGAAGTAAGAATGAAGAGGAAATAATGAAAGACGAAGCAAAAGGGATGAACTAGGGCGAAAATGATGATGAAGTGGCTGGATTATGTTAGCTGTAACGTTTTCATTGAACATGCATCTATATTTTAGCCATATCTTAATCTTTACATATCCAAATGGGATGATTTTAAGTTTAGATTAAACTAGAGACATATGGCTATATTTTTCATAAGGAATCGAATTTTACTTCTATCTTTAGGGTTTGCGAAATTTGGCTTCAAGTTGAGTATAGTATGTTGTAGCGATGTGATAACGGTCTGTAGTAAACTAGGTATAATTTGTCGAATATTGAACCAAAATGCATGATTTTGATGTCATTAGAAACTTAAGACATATAGAAGCATTTATTTAGAAGAATGTATTGCCTAAATACCTTGTTTTCTTTGTTAAAATGGCCATGCAAAATTGACCCGAAAATTTGTTTTGAGAAAAGCTAGAATGATGCCTAAATAAGGGATCATCAGGTGGCTACATGATCATGCACAAGCACGATTGTGATAGAGAGGTAGTTGTATGATTGTGCACAAGCACGATCATGATATAAAGGGATCGTGAAGTAGTTGCACGATCATGCACTACTGTCTTCTTATCCTACCTTGATGTTTTTGGATTTACTTGAGGTTTGAAATGAACCTAGATGGTTGCTAATGTAAGTGGTTAAGTGATTGATAAGTTTAGGATGTTGATTGACATTATAATTGAGGAATGGATTGACTTGATTTGAATGTATCTCTATTATGAAGTTATGAGTTATTAATGATGTAAAAGTGTTCCTATGAATAATATGAATTAGGTATGAATGAATGAATGAGAGTTAGGAAAATGTTTGGATGTATAATGCTAGGAAAGGATTGGTAAATGTATGCTTGATGAATAGAAGATTGATAAACTGAGGATAATCAAGTTTCACAAGATATGATATATGGATGATCATAAGATGTGACTTAAGGAAATATACCCAGGATTGTCATTGAGCATGCATTATACATATCACATATATATATATGTATATGGTTGAGTATTCATGAAAAAGTGCAAATTAGTAATGTGTAAATGTGTATGTATTGCATAGTATAGAAGAGTAATTAGAGTGACAACATCCAGACATTGCCGGAACATCAAGGCAATAACTATCGGGAGCATACTGTGAGTAACCTAGATAGTCTCACATTGATTTATTATTTTGTTTAAATTCTGAATTGAATTATTATGTGATGTGAATGTGTTGATTCTGGACATTAAATGTCCGAGGCATTAGATGCATGAATAATATATTGGAAGTGCCCATTGTATGTGAATTTGACAAAATATGTGATACTCAACTTAATTGTTAAATATTGGACCAAGGTCTAATGGTGAATGTGAATGTGAATGTGAATGCAAATGCAAATTAAACACAAGTGGATGACTGAATACATATGATGCATTTCACTACATGAATGCATGATAACATAAAGGTAGTTGTGACTGTAGTTGCCAGTGAAAAAGAGCTTAAAGCTCAAAATGTGGTAAGAGCCTCTGGCTCACTATGTATAATGAGCCATGTATCCCTAACGGATAATGGACAGTTATTAATGAGCCCGATATCCACATTAGATATGGGACAGTGAAAAAGGCACTCGGCCATAACAAATTAATAATTGAAAGTGAGTCTCATGAACTTTGTATATACAATTTAATATGCATTATATGAATGATTGAATTAAATTGTATAAATTGTTAAGAATGTAAAAAGTGAATAAGTGAACAAAGTGTTATATGGTGCTTTTTGATAATTAGTGAAAGATGTGCATTATATGATGACATGAATTGTTTGTGAATTTGAAACATGAACTATATGTGTTATGTGTTATGAGTGAGCCATCGATGACGGGTAGCTCACTGAGTTCGCAAAACTCATTAAAATTGCAACATTGACTTTTTAAGTGTGAGAGAGTGAACTTAGCTTCTAAGACAACTTAGAAGAGATCTAGTAATGCTTTTAGATAGAAGAAATGACTCAAATGTTGGTCAGCTGAGACTGAAAGATTTAGATAGAATTTTGCATAGTTCCTCATTCATATTGCATTTAGCATATTTTGTAATAGAGCTGTAAACTCTTATAGCTCTTCGATATTGTATATAAGGATGAAGTATGTAATGCTACAATGTATATTCGATTTTATGAAATGAAAATGAGGAATTGATTTTTTTTAGATTGTGATATTTATATTTTAATGATGATGCCATGGGAAGTGATATGACTACTCTAACATGCCACCATTGTAGGGTACATACTCGAGTATTCCTCCATAATGTCGAGTATGTGTCCTCTGAGAGTGGGATGCTACAACTTAACTAATTCCCAGACTTTGTTGTCATCCACTGATTTTAACTCTTATTTCATAACATTGAACCATTTTTTAGAATTGTTACATTCCATGGCTTGTTTGAACGAGACTGGATCCTTATCAATACTAAAGTCACATTCATGTTCAAGTAAATAAATTTCAGTCACTTGAAATAACTGGTCTTCTTTGCCTTACAAATCTTCGTAATGTTATTTCTTGTGGCATCACTTGATCATTTGTAACTTGCGCATCATTAGCTGGTTATTCATTAATATGTTCAATTTGTGGAGTTGGAACATTAATTTGTTGTGCCAGTATGTTGTGTATCTGTGATGCAATAATAGGAATAACAATAGGGGAAATAACACTTGATGGAGGAGTTTCAACTTGACTCTCTTCAATCTCCACTTTTTGTAGTTCCCCACTCCCACTGATTTGACCATTCTCAATGAATCGAGCATTACCAGACTCAACTATTCTGGTACTATGATTAGGGCAATAAAATATATACCCCTTTGACTTTTTGGGATACCTAATGAAATAACCATTAATGGATCTCGCATCAAGCTTCTTTTCATGTGGATTATATAGCCTTACTTCTGTCGGACAACCTCAAATGTGAAGGTGTCGTAAACTAGGTTTCCTTCCTGTCCACAGTTAATAAGGTGTCTTAGGAACTGCCTTACTAGGAATCCTATTAAGTAAATACACAACGGTCTTTAATGCATGCATCCACAATGATAAAGGTAAAGTACTATAACTGAACATACTCCTAACCATATCCATAAGAGTACGATTCAGCCTTTCAGCTACACCATTTTGTTGCGGTGTACTAGGCAATATGTATTGCGCACATATGCCTCGACTTGCATGAAACTTTACAAATGGACCTGGACATTGTCCACTTTCATCAAATTTTCCACAATATTCACCACCTCTATTAGACCTCACTATCTTTACTTTACTATCTAACTACCTTTTTACCTGATTAACGAACAACTTTTTGATGTCCACAGATTGAGACTTTTCATGCAGCAGATAAATATAACCATATCGTGAGAAGTCATCAATAAAGGTAATGAAATATTTTTTGCCGCCTAAGAAGGAACGTTGAAAGGACCACAGATGTCAATGTGTATTAATTCAAGTAATTTGCTACTTCTTGTGGCCGGATACCTTGATATATGTTTGGTTTGCTTACCTTTAATGCAATCCACACATATATCCCAGTCAGCAAAATCCAATTGAGCTAAGATTTCATTTTTCATTAACCTCTCTACCTTTTTCTTAGATATATGACCTAATCTTTTATGCCATAAGAAAGCAGAACATTCCTCATGTGCACTATGTTTATTTCCTATAATATGGTCAATATGAAACAGAGATTCAACAAAATCAACATCCAAATTGAAACGATATAAACAATCCATTAAAGTACCTGAACCATAATAGTACTTGTGTTTATACAATGACAAAAAAAAACCGTTTCCAACCTTAAATTGAAATCCTACATCACCCAACTTTGCAACAGAAACTAAATTCCTAGCACATTTAGGAACATAAAGACACTTTTCTAGATCCAGGTAACACCCATTGTCTAAGATTAATATGTACATCCTAATTCCCTCTATCCGTGCCTTCATTCTGTTCCCCATAAATAAGAACTTTTCAGTTCCATTTATTGTTTGGATTGAAAGGACTTCTCGTAAAACATGCGACATATGAGTAGTTGCACAATAATCTAACCACTTGGTATTATTAGGCACTTTATAAAGGTTTGATTCAAAACAGACTGAAACATAGTATGTATCTTTCTTTTTGAGCCAAGCCTCTCGTTTCGGACAATCCTTTTTGAAGTGATCAAGTCTTTTACAGAAATGACACTTCTGGTCTTTATGGACTCGGCCCTCATTAACCTTGCTGAGAGCCTTGTCCTTATCTTTGCCTTTCTTTCCTGGTTTGTTCTTACTGTTACTAGCTCCTTGATGAAATGTGAGATGAATAAAGTGCTCCTTCATTTTCTTCAATCTCCCTTCTCCTGAACCAACATGGCCTTAATCTCTTGAAGGTTCCATTTTTTGTTAATGGTGTTATCTGGAACTGGCCAAACTCTAGACGAAGTGAGTTGATAATAAACTGTACCAAAAAGGACTAAGTCATATCTATACCCATGGATTTCAGCTTTGCAACTAGGTTTGACATATGAGTTACATGATCGTGAATGGGTTGTGACCAGTCAAACTTCTTGGTCGTTCGCTCACTCATTAAAGTCCCTACTATGGACTTGTTAGCTATATCAGATTGGGAGTATTCCTTAAGCTTCAACCTGAACTCTTTTGCATTATCCATCTAAGGCATTGATGGCTTCACATTTTCTGCGATTGTCATTCGCATAAAGTTCAAACTCAGCTTATTAAACCGTTCCCAAGCCTCATAAAAAGACTTGTCAGCTTTTGTACTGGTCTCAATTATGGCTGCGGGTCTTATATCTGAAACTATAGCTAGGTCCAAGTCCATTACACCCAGTTGGAACTGGAGTTGTTCAGATCAATCTGCATAGTTTAGACCATTGAACTTGACCAACCCATTTCCTAAGGCGAACAAATTAGTAGATGCTGTAAACACAACATATAGCTCACGCATTAATACTTTGAGTAAACCTAAATGGATTCAAACTAACTAAGAACTTTGATTATGCATTTAAATTCTCCTTTGGGCAATATTTAAATACATAATTGTAACCTATAATGATGCAAATAAAATACACTATAATGGACAATCAATCATAATCTAGTCAACATGCATGTTATCTTTAGATATACAACCATATTAACTAAATATGTTAATAAGTCCCTTTAATGTCATTAATCGTAAGCAATGGTCTACCCTTGGGTGACTTTCTAATGTTATAATTAATGAACTCAATTGTTCAATAAAACTTTTATGTCATTTAATAACATCATATTAACATGAAAATGAAAAAATTCACAATTAAATGTTTACATATTTTCAAGCTAGGCCACTTTGGTGACTAACAAGCTTTCCATGCAATAAACATTTAATTGAATAATTATCATACATGAAAAAATTAATTTAATTAGTTTGGTCACTTTGGTGACTAACAAATTATTCTAAACTACCATAATGTCATGTATTACATTCAACATATAATAGGAAAATTTAATTCCAATCATTGCATAATATAAAATATTCAAAGTACCAAATAAAAGATATAATATGGTACTAATTTTCAAAATTATATTATGCATAGAAAAATAAATTAATTATGAATTAGACAATCAATTAGGACTCATCACAAAATTGTTTTACTTAGGGTCAAAGTCCATAATTTAATTACTTAATAATCAAGGTTTCATAATATAACCGAAATTAAAATCCATAAAGTTAGGCCAAAAATCATGTAATAACCCAATCTGATTCTCTGATGGCCCAAAGATCCAAAAAACAACCCAAACACAAGTCTGGAAAACCTATTATCTTTCATGGATTCTCTCACCATATCGAAAGCCATCCCAAGCTCTTCTCTATAGCCACAGAGGATCGACCTTTTTTTTTACTGTCGTTTCTTTTCAACAACTATAAACATAAGTAGTAATGATTGTATCGTTTCCAATCTCTAAAAATCTCTAAAACCACTGTTATTCAACCATGAAACATTAATTTTTCGTTCAGACTCAAGTTTTCATTTGTTCGTGTCAAGTTGAAACATCCAACAACACAAAATAAAACACAAGAAAAACGATGAAACCACCGTTAACACCAAAAAACAATTTCGAAATAGGCAAGTAATTAAAGGCCATAACCTTGTCTCTAATACTAATTGCATACATTTATCAGGATCGATTAATAGCACTGTAAATCAAACCTGAATCCATGATGTTTGAAGTTCTTGAAAAAATGATTTATTCTCTCCCTTCCTATTTCCTTAAATGTTGGTTTCCTGATGGTTAGAAACTTTCTATAATATTTCAGTTAACTTAATTTGAAATTCTTTCTACAATAGTTTAAAGGGAGAGAGAAGGGGCTTAGGCTTAGGCCCATTTGATTCTAAAGAGTTGTAGACCCCTTAACTATCATACTGGGTTCCTTAATTAGAATCAATCCATTATATATTACATGGGATACCTTTGATTAATCTAAGAAGAGATAAGGGAAAGAAACAAGAAAAAAGGATTTCTCTCAATTTTATGAACTAAAAAATTAACCTAAATGTTGGAGTATTAATGTGGAAACGTATCTCTCATATTATTTTGTAAAAAAGTGATAATAAGAGAAACAGGCCTGAGGTTACTTTACTTCAGTAAAACATAACAAGTTTGTTCAGCATTAGAATCTATATTTGATAAAATTCTTTATATTTATGATTAAGTAGTCATGTTTTATTGTTATTCTACCTCATAGCCATAAGGTCTCTGCATATGGGTTTTGCAAAGCTTTTGGAAAGCCGCCTAAGAATCATCAGAAAAGAGGCGTCCAAGGTAGATCACGATAACTCTTTTGAAGGGTCTTCTCTGATCTCTGTAGACCCATTATTATATTTACAAACAATTGTGAGTATCGTGATCACGCTTCTTTTATCACTCTTAGTTTTTAATAAACATGTTGTATCCTTGAGATCTAGCCACTCGCACAATCTCATACCTTCTCTCTCCTCCTCCCTCAAGTACGTTTGCTTTCTTTGTTTGGAATAGGAGATCGATGTTTTTTTTTTTCCCCCGTTAGATCTGTGATTCTTTGATAATGTTGATGTATTATTGTTGATCTGATGGACTTCTAGATATGTCCTCTGTTGTGCTGCATTGATTTGTTCACGATTTCTTTCCATATTTTGTGTTAACCCTTTTGCGTTTTCGCCATTATCTTAATTGCCAACCCTTCAAAATTTTGAGTCCAAAGATTTTTTATTTTTTATTTTTATTACTTTATTTAAAAAATGTTTTTATTTTTATTTTTTATTAGTAATTTATTTATTTATTAAGCTATTTTCTTTTGTCTTTGGTATTATTATTTTGCATGTCACATCTGCATGTGAGTCTAATGGAAACAACTTCTTTACTATGTAAGGATAAGGTTACGTACTATTGATCTCCCCAGACCTTGCTCCACTGCGAAATTTCAGACTGGATGCGATGATGATGATGATGATGATGATGAGTTAATTAACTTTATAATATTTTCCTCCTATTGAGAGGCTAATATTAAATGTGTTGATAAACTTATATAATAGAATAAAGAGAAAATGGCTAGTAAAGTATTAAACTTTTTATATTTTTGGGTCTAAATTTTTAAAGTTTTTGATTAAATATCTAAAATTTTAATAATTTAACAACTTAGCTTAAAAAGTTATCTATTAATATTTTAAGATTAATATCTAAAGAAGTTACATGTCATCTTCCCTCCATAATTTTTAATATCAAATACGTGATTTTATTTCAAATGCATTTCTTCTTATTCATTTGTTTTAGAAAATTTAAAATTCATATTGATAAAAACAAAAGAGTTGTGTAATATTCAATTTTAGAATTTAAATTTTTTATAATAAATTTAAAACCTCACATAAACATTAAAAGAAAGCAAGTTCCTAGCAATCGATCACTGTCGGTGTTGTCAATTTTAAGTAGGCGATGGGACATAGATAAGTAATACATTACCCTTCAAAGAGTTCGTATTTTGGGAATTGTAGATATAAACGTATTAGACAGAATAGTCTAGAGAAGCTTTCATGGATTGCTATAGAAGAATAAAATAATACTGGTCAGACAATGGAGGTGCTGATATTTTTACTCAGGAAAAGCCCAAAAGGGGCCGTCACTGAATCACTGGGTCTTGAAGCATGTGTCCCCTCGCAAAATCAACCAGTGGATTATAATGGCAATCAATGAGGTGGTTCCATGTCAGGCAAGAACAGCTGTAACTCATCCAATGAAGAAGGAAAGGTTGGAGCACCGAACGAGCATGCAATACCAAAATTAGCCACGTACGTTCCTTCAATGATGATGAGCGTAGAGAGTAAGAACATTGTGTTTAAGTAAGACGAGTAAACCTGGAGTGGCAGTGCCTAGGAAGGATTGAACAGTCCGGTAGTAATCAGAAGCCAGCTAGAGCACGGTTGGATAAGAGTGATATAGAGCAAACAATAGACGTCACAGTCAATACATTGTTCAAGGGATTGCACTTTACATTTGCAGCATGTCGTGTCACCGGGGGCGAGTTTCTTTGTGCATTGCTAGCTATGTCTGAGCTGTACTCCTCTTTTCAACCCCTACCATAAGGGCCACATTTCCCATCAATTTGCTGTCAGTGTCTCTGTCACTGTTGCTAACTTGTTATGCTTGTGCATGTACTGTAGTACCCTGAAACCTTACCCCGGTCTCGCCTGCAAGGCCTCTTCTTTTATGGGTTAAGATTATCTTTTTCTATCGTTCTGTTCCAATTTTGTTTATACATAAAATGATATCGTATTGGGACAAAAATAAAGTTAAAATAGGTTAATAAGATTAGAGGATTTTAGCTTTGTTTGGATAGTAACTGATAAGTTAAAAATTAATTGGTTGATTAAAAATTAATTGGAGCCTGCTGCTCTTCCTTTCCACCGCACCTCTGCCTATTGCTTGTCCTCTCCATCGTGCCTCCTCTGCTTGCTGATCTCCTTCTCCATCGCGCCTCCGCCTGCTACTCTTCCTCTCCACCACGCCTAGCCCTAGTTTCCTCCACCATCATTGGCCGCTGTTTGCTTATTATTGCAATCAGAAATTTTAAATATGGTTTTTTTTACCCAACCCATTCTAAAGAAATTCTACCCAACTCGGCCATTGAACCAAATTGCAATTTTTTTTTATTTTTTTGTGTTCTTCGATTTACCTTTTTTCTACTCCTAAATTGCATTTGCAACGATATTTTGGTTGTGTTGTGTCATGAAATTTAAGAATGGTTTGAAAGTTGGAATTGTTAAAATTGATTGTGAGTTGATATTTGAGAAATTTAAGTTTGAAAGTTAGAAATGTGAATAAGTTGACTCAATATGAATTTAATTTAGGCATTGGAAATTGAAAAAGAAAATAAATAGATTGGAAAATTTGAGGTTAAAAATTGAAACTCGTAATTATTTGTATATATTTATATTTAACAAGATATTATTTAAATTGAAATGAATTAGTTAAATGTTTAATAATTTAATCTTAAACATGGACAAAGTATTTCTCTAACGTCTTAATAAGTATTTAAAGTTAAATTTGATTTGTAAATTGGGAAAGGGAAGAAAAATTTTGTGCTATATATATAAGTTGACATTTTTTAATCTTCAATGCTTAACATATTTGTCTTAATAAGTATTTAAAGTTAAATTTGTTTTGTAAATTGGGAAAGGGAAGAAAAATTTTGTGCTATATATATAAGTTGACATTTTTTAATCTTCAATGCTTAACA
>JAOTAX010000005.1:7566475-7578065 GCA_025629825.1 Erythroxylum guanchezii | reverse complement strand
AACTTCTTCCCAGAAATTGAAAGCCTTAGAGACTGAATTAAATTTTGATTTCTTTATACAATTTGGAGCTCCATGTCTCTAGTTTATTTTGAAACAAGAATCATCTCATTCGGAGGTTACCAATCAAGATATTATCAAAATACCGAAGTATGTTTAGTAAAATATCCAATTCATACTCTTCCAACCGATACCCTTACTTTGATTCAAACAATCTTTTTTGAATCCCCACCAAATGCTATCAAATTCTACGGAGAGATATAGAAATGTGTTAAGAACTATTGGTCTAAGAATCACTTTGTTTGGAGGTTGGATAACAAGGTTATGGCTGAAAGAATCAAACATGATTTTTTCCCTCAATCATATTGCACCTGTCTTGGGACAATTGGCATAACTTTCAATAAAGATATCGGATTAAGATCTTCTTAGGATGGTTTCAAATAGGACTTTGAGACCTACAACTTTCTTGAAGACCTTGAAGATATATTCTGTCATCTAGAGGGTCAAAATTGGACCAGACGATTCCAGACGAAAGGTCAAATGAAACTAGATGAAAGGCCAAACGATTTGGGATAATTGGCATAAATTTCTCTATAGATATTGGATCAAGGTCATTCTTGGATGGCTTGAAAGAGGACTTCTAGATCTACAACTTTTATGAAGATCTTGAAGATAGATTCTACCATATAGAGGGTCAAAATTGGACCAGACGATAGGCTAAATGATTCTAAACGAAGGGTCAGACGAATTGGGAAAAATGTGATAACTTTCCCTATGGATATCTGATTAAAGTGTTCTTTGGATGGTTTGAAAGAGGACTTCACAATCTACAACTTTCTTGAATACTTGAAGACAAATTCCATCATATGAAGCGTCCAAAATGGACCATACGATAGACAAAACCAGACGAAGCGTCAGACGAATTGGGAAAATTACCATAACTTTCTCTTTAGATATCGGATTAAGGTGTTCTTTTAGATGGTTTGAAAGAGGACTTCAAGATCTACAACTTTCATGAAGATCTCAAAGACAAATTCTATCATATGAAGGGTCAAAAATGGACCAGATGATAGGTTCAGACTAAGGGTCAGGCGAATTGGAAAAATTGCCATAACTTTCCCTATAGATATCGGATTAAGGTATTCATTAGATGGTTTGAAAGAGGACTTTAAGATCTATAACTTTCATGAAGACTTTAAAGATAAATTCTATTATCTGAGGGGTCAAAAATGGACCAGATGATAGGGTCAGATGAACAGTGCACCAGATGATATGACGTCATCACCAGATGATATGACGTTATCAGACGATACTTTATCACAGACGATATGACATCATCACTAGAAGATATGATGTCATCAGACGATACAATTTATACTCCTGAGCATCTCCACTTATAAGGATCATAACTTTCGACTCCAATGTCCAAAAATTTCATACTATATACCATTGGAAAGATAAAAGAAAGACCTACAACTTTCTAGAGATAACTTTATCTAAATCTATCTAGATCAATCCAGAATTTCCCCTGAAGTCAGAACACAAACTTTACATTCATCCACCAATGTACTGCACCCAGTTCTCAACTTCATGACAAATTTTGAGATTCTTAAAGATAAAATTTAAAATTGATATCTACATAAGAAATGTAGCCATATATTCTAGTTTAATTCAAATTAAGAATAATCTTATTTGGATAACTAGAAAAAAAGTTGTGGCTAAAAGACTGAAGCATACTTAGTGAATATTTTCTAGATCAACTACCATTTTGTTTCGAAAACTTTCCTTAACACAACTCATACTAAGATCATCTTTTCTACTTCATTTTCTCCTTATTCTCAACTCCATTTCAAATCAATATCATGCATAAAGAAATTATAGTCCATGATTAATGTTCTATTATTAGTTTCCATGATTAATCATGAACACTAATAATAGAACATACACATATATACATATCCTTCATCAGCTTACTACACATATTCAACTTCATTTTTGCTTTTATTTTACTTCTAACTTTCACCTTAATTCTTCCCATTTCAAAATCTCTTATCCACTTAAAACACCGAAGCAAACCATGAATCTATCCACATTTCTCATTCACTACTTTACTCTTGTCTATCATTTCTAATTCAAAAAATTTCATTTATTAGTTCTAACTTCTAAAAAAAGTTCGGGGTCCAACATTCACTCTCTCTATGACATCATAAAAGTAACTCATTGTTGCCTTCTTGTCATTATTAGTCAGACGAAGTACTCTCACCAAAGCCTCACAAACTCAAATAAAAAATTGACATTGAGACTAAAAATCATAATCTTCAAATATAATATTCTATAAACATCTACTTCAACAACAAATCTGACATACTGAGATGCAACTTACTTATCACTTATAAACATTTGTCTTAACTTCTTCTTTATTATAATAAGACACTGAAATAATAAGAAATTAGTTGCAAATCTTGTAATAGTAAGATAACCCAGATTCTTATTATTTGTGAAACCCTTTCTTATCAAATTCAGGACCGATATACGATTATAAAAGAATTTGGTTAAATTTCTTGCTTTCTACATAGTTTCATCAATGATAAGAAAGTATCTAGGATCTCTTATATTTTCCAACATCAAGTCAATAAAATAAGCAACACAAGGAGACCAATAAAAAGAATTATACTACTTTGCAACCTTTTTTCAGTTGTTTTATACGCATAATCATTATCAGTCATGAACTGTACAAGATGTTTAGGTCTAACTTCATTCATAACTTCATTAAATACCTGAAATAGGGTATCAATATTTATAACAAGACTAGAGGCATCAATGGACTTCAAAAACATCATCTTATTAGTAAAATAAACAAAAAAATTGTTAATAGCTCTTGTCTTCTATTTTTCCAACCATCACACATGATTGAACATTCATAAGTTGTCCAAATCATTCTTCTTTTATCCAAATAACTTTTTATTTCATAAACATAATTGCTTAGAAGATTACCTTTATAGTTATCAATTGAGGGAGCTTTATATTTTGGACCGTA
This sequence comes from Erythroxylum guanchezii, assembly GCA_025629825.1. Classification (NCBI taxonomy): domain Eukaryota; kingdom Viridiplantae; phylum Streptophyta; class Magnoliopsida; order Malpighiales; family Erythroxylaceae; genus Erythroxylum; species Erythroxylum guanchezii. The sequence continues at coordinate 7,575,031 of JAOTAX010000005.1, read as the reverse complement.
AAAGATAATAGCGTCTATCAAAGGCTGGTAATAATAAGACTTAGCAATATTAAATGATACACTAGTATTATACCACCACCTAGCCATTGCCATATCCAAATTATAAGATGGTTCTTTATATTGTAAAGTATTACAAATTAAAAGTCTAGCTCTAGGAGTTCTTCATTATGCAAAAAAGTTAAACGCATGTCTTCTTCTCTTCCTCACATCAAATGTAATAAACTTTCTTATTAGATAGGAATATTACCTTCAACATACCCAGTATCATCTTGACCATTACAAAAAGAACTTTCACTACCAATTTCGTAGTTCAATTTTTCTCACATGTCTTTCTCATGTTGATACTTTTCAAGCAAAGTTTTCATTTTCATTTCACATCATGACTAACTTTCTTTTAAGACTCCACATCACCTTCGATCCTAACTAAATGCTTTTTAAATATAGAGATTCCCTCACCTTTTAAATATTGAATGCAATACAAAAAAAAAGTACGATTCTTCATTTCAGGAATCTATATAGTATGAATCCAAACTGGATCATTGAATCTTCCTAAACCTATAGAGGTTGAATTATCAAGAGTACTTAAACTTCTTTCTATTTATCTGTAAAATATATAAAGACATATGCCAAAGTTAAATTAATAATTTCATATCAAAATAAAAATTATTGCATATGAAAGTTAATTTACTTATAGCATATTGAATACGGTTAAAACATTTAAATCTTCTCAATGACATGTTTATTAACTTGTAACAAGTCGACTGCACCTAATAGATGAAGTAACATTATCTTATCTTGGAACCTTATGAGATATGTTAAGTAATTCACTTATATATAATTCTTACTTGTTGGTTTGGAAATAAAAATATAATACATTGATCTAATTTGTTTTTCCTTTCGTAAATTCTTAACCTGAACTAATTAAATATGTTGTATATGAAAACTCAAAACCACCAAAATTGTATACTTACTCACAACTATTTTTCAAACTTTGGACAATTAAATATAGAAGGTAAAGTTTTAAATAAATTTATAAATATTGTATTATTAAGCAATTAGTTTGTAAATAACTTTTTTATACTATATGGTATTCCAAAAGACAAATTTCAATATGAATGAATTTTAAAGTTCAAAATGTCATTAACTATTCAAATGCAATGTAAAAAATAAGGTCTTTTATATATTTCATAATTCAATTCCGTAAAACACAAACAAATAATTAATATAATTATATAAACAAACATTATATATAGCCACCAGTAAGTCATTAGTCATTATGTAGACAAAGCAACAAATATTATATAATATTAATCATTAATTCTCTGTAGAGAATACAACTAAACAAGTAATAAACCAGGTAGAGTAAGGAGCCAAAAACGTTGCGATAGATTTTAGAGTTGACAGTGGCAGAGCTGAAGTGTGTGACTGCCTAGCAGGAGCTGGTGACGATGATAAAGTTGGAGGTAAGGCTGGAGCACGAGTTAGTAATAGAAGGATGATGATGGATTATGAAAGAGAGCAAGCTTGAGAGTTGGAGACAACGAGAGCAAACAACTGAGTGGGCACCTACTGTGTTAAGAGCTAAGAGTGAGAGAGGCATAGGCTGAGAACTGAGAGTGAAAGGGAAAGGGAAAGGGAGTCAGCAACTGCTCTAGTGTTAGGCTACATTGTTATGTTATTGCTTAGAGTTAGAGTTAACATATTTAAGTTTTTGTTTTTCACAATTTGGTCCTATAAATTTTAATTTGCTATTCTATCTAGTATGATACTGATATTTTGAATACCAACTAGTATCGTGAATTACTATGGTACTATAGATTACTGTATCATTTTCATACCCGCCGATATGCTATCGTAATCTATTTTTGTTATGAAGTAATATTATTAACCTCAAATTTTTAATGAAAAATAGAAAAAAGTATAGTAAAAAATAAATAATAAGTCGATATCATGAAAAAATGAAATAAAATGATGTGTTAAAGATTAACAATCAATGAACAAAGAATTACAATAAATTAAAGAATTGTATAATTGAGAAATATTTATCTATTAAGATTGATAAAAATTATATGGAGATAGTAGACCAGACTTTGATGGAAAAGAAAAAAAAAAACCTCTTCTGAGGTAGTTGGAGGGTTTGACAACAGAGGTGAAAAGGATTTATGAGTTTTTGCATACTGAGGAAATTCCATAATTGGAAAGAGGAGAGGGATTGTGGTAGAGAGAAGAGGAGAGATTAATTGAATTTCTTTGGTAGGTCGAGAGAGAAAGTCTGCAAGGATATTGTGATGTCCTTTGACATGACAAATGGTGAATTTATAGCATGAGAACCATTCTTGTCATCGAAGCTATTGGTTGTCTGGTAGGATTTTCTTGTCACACCAACTACCCCTGGTCAGAGGGTTCGGGGAATACCAGATCTCGTGCTTAAGAGCAAATAATCCAGTAGAGATTATAGAAAACAAAACAAGATCAGTGTAAATTCGAAGTACGCTGACCGAGACACACAAACCCTTTCCCTCAACGGGTACCAAGTCTCAAGGCTTGCCTCTTAGGAATCTTACACTTCCAATCTCCCCCCGCTTTAATGACCTCAAATAAGTTCTATGGTCTAAGACTTTTTGATACACAAGATCCTCATGAAGAGTCAAGTGTAGAGCATACTTATCTTTCTGTATGACCAAGACTACATTATTTAAGAATCAAGCTTTCAAGAGAAGGTGAACTTAGAGAGAAGCCATAGAAAGAAACCACATAATATTTTTGATTGATCAAACTCTTAGGTTTGATTACAATCTAGTCTCTTAGGTTTTTCCAGTCTGATTGCAACGAAACAGAAGTCTTATTTTTATAGACTAAGCAAGGGAATATAAACAAACAACTTTAAGGAAAATATTCATTAGGTACAATCTTTCCTACAACTTTTAAAAAGCAAATAGTAAAAAGTAGGAAACACATGTATTCCAAATATTCCTAACAGATAAGAGAGAATCTTTAAAGAGGATGTGGACCCCAAAGATTCTCTTACAAGATAAGAACAAATAACTTAAAGAGGAGTGGAGAGAGATTGTGGGCCACTACTATCATTGTCAAAATCACCTGTCAGCTCCATGTCATCATCAAGTTGTTCCATGGTTTGGATAAATTAGGCAATATCTATCTCAGTCCGAGATGGAGGTCATGGGCTTGGAACATTTTGAAATGGTCCAGAAAATAAAGTGGATTTATTGGAAGACCTGGATGGTGTAATACTTTCTTTAGGAGGATATGACACCTCTCCAACCATAATGTTAAATCCAGTAAAGGTAAACTAGTCGATTGAAGTCCAATATCAAGCATAAGGAGATATAGGCTCTAGAAGAGAAAAATCTCCTGAATAGGGACCTGGAGAGGTATATATCGGAGATGGAATTGTTTGAGGATACTAATTGAGACGATCCAGGAAGGAATGCAATTTTGTTATCAGTTGAGTATGATTGGTAGGCCAATCAATAGTGGTACACTACTATTGGACATGATTCAGAGTGTAGAGATAACCAGATGTGGTTAAGTAGTAGGGGCGATAGGTGATGAAGATTGCATAGGCCTTGTGGTATGTCAAGGGAGTATCCCATAACTGGTATTGATTCAGAATTTGAGACATTTGAATACTCCACTTTGACAGAGGATGGAACCATTCAAGGAAGGTCCAAAGAAGAGACTTGGCCTTTGTAGGATCAGAGAGATGTCTGTAAACATGGAGAGGAGAAAGAGAAATTGGACAAGGATATTAGGCAAATAAGGCCCATAGATGCCACAATGCTGGTTCGGAAAGAGTATCATAAAGATGATACATGACACGATATGGTGTGGCAGAATCAAAATGGGAAGGATGAGGAGGAACATTAAGATTGATAAGGATTAGATGGAGATAGTAGAACAGACTCTGGCGGAGAAGAGAAAAAACCTCTTCTAAGGTAGTTAGAGGGTTTGGCGACAGAGAAGGAAAGGATTTGTGAGTTTTTGCATACTGAGGAAATTCCATAATTGGAAAGAGGAGAGAGGTTGTGGTAGAGAGAAGAGGAGAGATTAACTGAATTTCTTTGGTAGGTTAAGAGAGAAAGTCTGCAAGGTTATTGTGATGACCTTTGATATGGCAAATGGTGAATTTATGGCATGAAAACCATTCTTGCCATTGAAGCAATTGGCTGTCTGGTTAAGTCTTCTTCTTTGGCTCAAGAATCTTAGGAAAATTTGTGTTATCCATTTCGATGATAAAGTGATATGGGTTGAGGTGGAAACTGAACTTTTTGATTTCTTTTTTGACCGCCAATATCTTTTTATAACTCACATGATAATACTTTTCTAATTTTTTAAATTGTCCATTTGCATGACCACAATAGTGGTGCTTTCCGTCAATTTCTTCAATGAGAACAACACCCCAGTAATAGTTACTTATGTCTGTCTACACAATGCGCTGGTCTTTATCAGGAATCTTCAAAGCTAGTGGATGTTGATAGGTTTGCTTTAAATATTGTATGACTCTAGTTTGCTCTTTTCCTTACGGTAGTGGATTCTTCTGTAGCAACTTTGACAGGGACGATATATAATTAGCCACATGAGGGATGAAATCTCTGATATAGTTGACAATTCCAAGGAATTGCTACATTAGTTTGGTTGTGAGATTGTCATTAAGAAAATGTAGTCGTTTATTGGCAATATGTGGACCGGGCTGATAAAATCCGTTGTAGAAACACATACCCAAGAATTCTATTTGGGCTTTTTAGATTTGGCTCTTCTTTGCTGAGAGCATAATTCTATATTTCTTCATGAGATCCAAGAAGGATTAGAGTAAAGCCTGATGTTCTTCATTGGTTTTAGAGTACAACAAGATGTCATCAATGTAGATCAAAGCACTGTAGAGAATGGACTCATAAATCTTTATCATGGTTCGTTGAAATAGTGAAGAGGCAACCTTGAGTCCAAATGACATAACAATCCATTGGTATTGACGTTCGGAATACAAAAGACTGTCTTGTATCTATCTTGAGGGTCAATTCCAAGTTACCAAATCCTGCTTTGAGATCAAACTTGGAGAAGATGGTAGCTTCCTTTAGAAATAGTACCTGCGTACTAATCTTCAACAGTGGGAATTTAGCATCTTGTAGGAAAGCATTTGGAGTTTTATAGTCAATAACTAACCTCTTTTTTCCTCATTTCTATTCAGACCTTTTGTTGACATAAAAAGCCTGACAAACTCAATTAGATTTAGTGGGCTCATTTAGTCCTTCTTTAGCAAGGATTGTACATTTACATTCTTCCTGCGTGAGTTTCAAATCATCAAGGTTCATACCCAGATAAGTAGCCTTATTAGGATTGATGTCTTCGTTCTTCTTGAAAGGAAGACGGATGAAAAAATTAGGATTCTTCCATCGAGGATTCGAATGAGAGAACTATGCATGAGACTCAGGACAAGAGTCCCAAAAACTGATATTTCAAGGCTTCATACGGTGGAGGTCTTTGAGTAAGCTCAAATACATTCCTAATGTCAGTGTCAGAACTGAAGTTGGCACGACATCTGATTCCTATGGGTAGAATTTGTAGTGGAGATGCTTGACAATATACATCCATTCCAATAAGAAAATCTTCAAGATTACTGCCAAGAACCTTAGTCCATACCACACAGTTAAGAGAGAAACAAATCCCTATTTTCCTTTTAGTAATAAGCTTGATCGTGAAATATTTTCCATCAACAGCAGTGAAATACTCATCATGGGAACTCCATGCATTATGAGGTAAAATGCTGGGCTTTATAATGCTTCTGCATGATCCAGTAGCCATGTACCCAATAGCTTTAATGGGTTTATCATATTTGTATCGGAACAGTAATTGGATTTGAACATAAGGAAGAGAAATAGGCTTGGGGACAAGCTTGAGATACGGTTGTTGTTGCTATAACATGTAGAGCTTGTAATCTTAAGAAATGGAGATATCAGAGGAGTCTTCATCCTCACTAGATTGTTCTATAATGAAGAATAATCATCATGGATCGGCATAATAACTTCAATGGAATTTAGGAGTTTGATATCCCTTTTTGTCTTATTAGGAAATTGATGAGCATAATGTCCCGATTTGTCATAGAGAAAACAACGGTCTGGTCGTTTTCTTTGAGGATTTCTCCTTTTGAAGAAACGGACAAATCGTTGACATTTCTTTCTTCTAAAGGGCTTGTAACCTTCTTTAGGAGACATGTTGGATCTGTGGAACTTTTTGTAGCAGATCTGCCTGTGATGACGTTTCTTTTTCATATGGCACGCACAATCTTTTTTCTCCTTACACTTGATCGTCAAATATGGCTTTTTGCATGCTTTATTTAATAGAGGACTACCTTTAATCATGTTTTTGAAAAATATTTGTTGATCATATAGCTTATCAAGAGAAGCTAAGGTGAGCTGATAGATTTATCTAAAAGATATATTTTTCATATCTTTTAGAAGTGCAGCAATGGCCCTTTGTAACTCAGGTTGTAATTCTTCTAGAAGAGACGAAATAAATGTATAACGGAGAGTAACATCGACGAAACCACTGAGTAGATAAATAACGTTCCTTCATACACTAAAAATGCTTTTGTAAATCTCTTCTATCCAAAGAACAACACTTCATCTTAAAATATTCTTGTTTGACCTATTTGTTGATTAGCTAAAAGTCACAAATGAACTCTTTATGAATTACTCTAAGAAGTAATCCAGTAGATGTCACTTGTATAAACTGAAGTCTGCGATATTCATCAAGACTTTGCTACCATTCTCATAATGTATCAGTAAAATGAAAAGTAAACTTAGGCAAAATATCTTTTAAAGGATTATTTGGTCAAGTCATTTGCAAATCAATTCAAGCTCCAAATTCATGGAGACGCTCTCTTCATTTTCTAGGTGGAAGATCATTGAATGTAAACCATGGTCCAGAAGTAGGTCTGGTCGGTGGTGCTGGTGAAGGTCTAAAGAGTTCAATTCTTGTAGACTCAACTTTACTTACTTTTGGTTCAACTTCCGTAGGTTCAGGCATAGTCATAATGACTTGAGCTAGATCTGTGAAGTCAACAAACTGTGCAGATTCATTTGAAGATGGTTTAGGCACTTCACATGGTTCAACTATTGCAGATGATTGCTTAGAGGGGCATTCTTCATCAGATATCTCAGTAATAGATGTTGGTGCAAAGATGTTGGTTCAAGAGTTGCTATGAACTCTGTCTGAGGAGCTTTGTCTTTGTCGGTAGATTGGGAATGTTGTGGTTTTGGTGGAGAAGATGGTGGAGTGTGGATCTATAAGGGTTATTCCTCGGATCAACTGGTTTAGTCCACGGATCAGTAGTTTAGTGTATGAAGGTGAAGGTTCAGAAGACTTTTCAGGCTTAGGTTTTGATTTGGTCAATTTGGGCTTAGTGGTGGTAGGATGGATATACTGACTGAACAAAGGATAATTAAATATAAATACCTTTTCATAGTCAACTTCTTCAGGATATGTAGGTGGACAATAGATTGGTGAGATAGGATATGTTGCTAAAGGATAGATCGGCTGGTTAACTAGAAAGGATGTAGGATAGGTTCTATAAACAGTCTTAGACTGTTCTTTATTCATGTCATTTTCCATTCATTGAAGGATCTCTTTCACCTTTCTGAGTTCTTGCTCCTTGGTGGTAAAATCGGGGCCAAAGTACTGAGTTTTTTTTAATGGTTTTATATACTTAGTGACTATAGACAAAATACATTTTTGAGTTCCTAATTAGTAAAATAGTTTTCTACATTTTGGGAGATTTATATTATAGACTCAATTATATAGTTAAACAAAAAAGTAAACATGTTTACAGTAATTCCAGTATTTAAATTAATGACAATAATTATTATGAATTCACTTAAAAGTGAACATACAAAACATTACATGTGTCAAGTAGCCTAAATCAAGATAATTTGATCAGCAATATTGCATATTTCAAAGTGGAAATCCTTGTCGAATTTGAGAACGCGAACATGGCTTCGTGACGAAGAAAGAAAGTAGGTTTTCCCTAATATGTATAACTTCAATACTTTTTACCAAAGAAACTAAAATTTTAAAGCAGTTTAAAAGAAAATTAGAAAACATCTAAAATGATTATAAAAGAGAAAAAAATAGAAGAAGAAAATAATTCTTTAAAGTCTCTAGTAAGTATATGACGTTTAAAATCACCTAAGTGAGAGTTGTGCCTCCAAATTCACTTCCTGAAATGTTGTGCCAACTCCATTAATTAATGTCAATTGTAGTGAAAAAATTGCAATGAAAAGAATATCAGTACTAAATCTTTATTCCTGTAGCGATCACCTTTTATATATTAAAAGTTTAGGAAAAAGGTAGAGAAGAGTTGGGTAGAGAATGAAATTAATCACAAGTTAGTACAATGATAATCTACACACAAGAAAGGGGGTTGAATTGTGTAAACTTTTTCGTTTTACCCTTCTTTTAACAACACTTGTTTAATTCAGATTCACTATAACTTTTGTAAATGAGAAATCGAAAACACAAGTAAGTAATAGAGAGTTGAGA
>JAOTAX010000005.1:7548968-7560840 GCA_025629825.1 Erythroxylum guanchezii | reverse complement strand
TTGTTTTCATAAAACGTCGACGTTTTAAGTGTGGAACAGAGCAGGACCAGAGTAAGTGGCACAGATGATCTGATGCCATAGAAGAGACGTGGGGTGAGTTCTAAAATGTTTCGGTTACACTAAAAAATTCTCACCGGCATTTATTATATATTAAAGAAGGGAGACACTATACATTAAACAAAGATGAATCCATTCACTATCCTTTCCAACCATTAAGTACGAAGTTTGATATCTATTGACGTATTCCATTCTCCTAAGATTCATTGGGAAACTCATTCTTGACGTGTGAAAAGTTGAATTGTATCCAACAATGGTAAGGGTCGTCATCTCCTGAAGAAGAAGAAGAAATTAAAAGAAAAAACAAACTTTCCTATAAATGGAAAATAAATAAAAATAAAAATTTGAATTTTAAAAATACTCTATAAGGATTTTATCTATTTTACATCTAAAAATAATATCAAAAGCTTAAACCTGATCTAAACATTTTTTAATATAAAAAAATCATTTTAGGTGACCAATAACAATAATAACAATATTTAGTAAAGACAAACGAAAAAGTGATTTTTTAAGTAAATATTTTTCTTAAAAATTGCATGTCATTTATTTTCACATTTATTAGTTAGCTACACAAACATTATTTTTATCTTGTCTTCTATTTTGGTCAACATTATTAATTCCGCTTACCGCACATTACCATATTAGCATATTTCGTTCTCTATTAATTAGTCTCCATGATCATTGTCTCAAGACAACAGTGAAACAGTTGTTTCACATACAAATATAAAAGAGAATTTGCTCTTCCTTCCATACCAACTGAAGAATAGAGAGCTTGAAGAACAAAAGGAAATGGGAAGTGAAGCAAAAGCTGGCCATGTCCTTGTACTACCATTCCCTTCTCAAGGTCACATAAACCCACTTCTTCAATTCTCCAAACGACTAGTCTCAAAAGGCGTGAGGGTCACTCTGGCCTCCGCTACTTCGTATCTCAATTCCATGCAATGGCAAGTAAGTTACACCAACTTTGATGTTGAACCCGTGTTTGATGGTGTTGACAATGGCGGATCAGAAACCATTGATGAATATATTGAGCGTTTCAATGCTAATATACCACGTAGCCTCGCTGAGCTCATTGACAAATTCAGTATAACGGCGGACCCGATTAAGTGCGTTGTTTATGACTCCGCTCTAGCTTGGGTTCTAGATGTGGCTCGCAGCTCAGGAATTGCAGGGTGTCCCTTCTTTACTCAACCTTTTGCAGTCAATGCTTTGTACTACCATTATCTTCAAGGGGTGTTGAAATTTCCATTGGAGGAGACTGCTGTTTCTTTACCTGCCATGCCAGCATTGGAGTTCAAAGATCTGCCTTCTTTAATTTATGAGAGAACATCTCATCCAGCGATATGCAACTTGATTCTCAGCCAGTTCTCTAATATTCAAGATGTTTTTTATATTTTCTGCAACACATTTAGTGAACTTGAGCACGAGGTAAATCTCAAAATCCATAGAATTAATGATGTTGACAATATGCCATGGTACGTTAGGAACATTTTTGATACGCTTAAGGTGCTTTTAATGCAGCTAATTGTTCATTTTGCTGTTATTAGTTAGAGGTATGGATGGCTAGCAAATGGCCGATTAAACCAGTAGGACCAGCAATTCCATCGATGTTCTTAGACAAGCGCTTGGATGGTGATCGAAACTATGGAGTCAGCTTCTTCAAGCCAAGTACCGACACTTGCCTGAAGTGGCTAGATTCCAAAGATCCAAAGTCAGTTGTTTACATATCATTTGGTAGTATGGCTGCTTTAGGAGAAGACCAAATGGCAGAAATGGCCTGGGGTGTGAAAGCAAGCAACTTCAACTTCATATGGGTGGTAAGAGAGTCAGAGCTGAAGAAACTTCCGACCAACTTTTCAGAGCAGACGTCAGACAAGGGTCTAGTTGTGACATGGAGTCCTCAGCTTGAAGTTTTGGCTCATGACTCTGTTGGCTGCTTCATAACTCACTGTGGGTGGAATTCAACACTGGAGGCACTGAGCTTGGGGGTTCCAATGGTAGCCATGCCTGTGTGGACAGACCAACCCACTAATGCAAAGTATGTTACTGATGTTTGGCAAGTAGGAGTTAGAGTGAAGGCAAATGAAAAGGGAACAGTCACCAAAGAAGAGATAGAACGTTGTATAAGGGAAGTCATGGAAGGAGACAGATGCAGCGAAATCAGAAAGAGTTCAGACAAGTGGAAGAAGCTGGCCATAGAGTCAGCAGATGAAGGTGGAAGCTCTGACAAGAACATTGAGGAATTCATAGCAAAACTGAAAGCATTCCCATCACTATCAAAAGGTCAGCAGCTTGACCGCTCACATACACACCCTGAAAACTAAAAACGTATGTCTATAGTTGCCTAGTCTACAGCTTTATCTGCAATAGCATTAAATAAGAAGTTTTTTTCTGCAACTACAGTATCTCCAAGAGTTGGTATGAAATTCCATAGGAAATATTAAACAAGCAACTTAACAAAATTGAAGGGAATGTGCCATTTTTATGTTTCCAGACCGATTTGCTCTATCCATCTTGATGCTTTTGTCCAAAATCATTTGGTTCACTCCCTAAACTTGATATTGCAACTGGAACGTTTAACACAGTCAAACATCATCAATGGGAAAAAGAAAACAAATCTTAGTCCCTTTACTTACCTTAATCCTTATATGTATATTAACAATCAAACTAAGAAGATTGAATCAAGATTAATAATAACATTTCTTCCATCCCCTATTCATTAATAATAATAGGTTCTAAGACTAAAAATCTATAGCAAAACAATTTTATATTGCCTTGGTTGAAAGAAAAGAGAGAAATTTGGTTTTCGAAGCTTTCCTGACCCAACAAAATAATTTTCTAATCTTTAACTTTTTTAGTAATTTCCTTTTGTCTTTCACCTTAAACACAGTTAGGATTAATCTGTTTATGTGAGAAGGGAAAATTATGACATCATAACTAATCGTCAAGTTTCTAGTTCGCTAACAAGTATTAGTGCTGTATATATAACAGGATTCTTTATTTCGGGATGTTTACACCAAAATGGATGACAAGTACAACATTTTGCTTCCTCATTTTCGATCTTTAATGTTTTTGTAAAAGATAAAATCCATGGAAAACAAAAGGCATTTGTACATATTACACATACAGTGGACCTTTTACTGACTTCTTTTCGCTAGAGCGAAAGATCAAATGGGGATATAACTTATTTTCCATTTGATCTCTCAGTTAACTGTCCAAGGTCTTTTCTTGTTATTCATTTCCTCAGTACGCGTAACTTGAAGCAACGAAGTAAGTTCTAAGCTCATGTAAATTTCAATGCTTAGTCTTTTCCTTCCCTCGTCCAGGCAACGGGTGCCTCTTCTCATAACCTGCACATGTTCCCATACCAATGAATAGGAACAAGAAAGGCAAAGCTCATAATATTAGTAACTGAAAAAGAAATTAATGTTCTATCTACTAAGGTTTAAATCCAAAAGGCTGTAAATATATATATATATATTACAGCCATTTGATATTACTTGCAAGACTCAGCTGGTCCCAACTCTGATTTGATTAAAAAGTGCAGGCATGAAGTTAGTAGTCTAATAATTTTACTTGCTCTCTGCTGTGTGAAATTTTGCCATTATATTGGTCAAACTTTGCATAACAGTACTTAAGGACTCATCTTACACTTGGGGTATTCTACGTTTTCCCCTAAGAAGCATTTCTTTAGTTGTTGGACCACGAGGAACCGCAAAACTAGATTTCAAGAGAATGAAAGCCGCAATACAAATTTTGACACTGTCATTAACTTCCTATTATTTCTAAGAAATCTGGTTAGAAAACATACCAAGGCAGCTTGAATGTATCTTTCCACCATCCTTGCTTTGAGCAGTTTGCAACTATTCTGTCCAATCGCACAATGATCTCGGAGAAGGTTGGCCGACCGACAGGTTCTGGGTGCCAGCATTCATCAATCAACCTGCAGGTATATCAAGACCTTGTCTACTTAAGCATCATATTCTAGTACATCTCACATGCTAAGCAGGGACAACACTAGCTAACATATTATCGAATGTCTCACCAGAGTGGTTACATATGCAAAATAAACTTTACTCATCACTGTAATGAGCGTTTTGGTTTCAAATTATCATCTAGGAGGAAAGGGATTGGGGATGGAGAGCATCACCCTTTATTGTGTAACCCATAACCTGATAGGTCCTTCTAGATAAAGCAAAAAACGGATGTATTATCGATCTTAAAAACTTACTCTCTGAGATCTGGTGGATAACTTCTTAGTTTGACTTTGAATGGGGGTCTCTTTTTCTCTAAGCACATCAATCTCACAACCTCTTCATGAGACTTGGGCTGGAATGGCTGTACTCCCTCAAGCATCTACACCAAACAAGAAAACAATCTCAAAATGTAGTGCGTAATGATCAAATTTTAGAATTTTCACAGTTAAAAAAATGGTTGGATGATATGAAATGGAAATTGTAAAAGAAAAAAAAAAAGGGAAAAAAGAGGTCTTCCACATTGGTGTTACAATTTGATGTGATGAATCTCCTCATGAAATGCAAGCTTTCTTCTCTGGGCCATATGAGCAAGGTATAACTTATATCAACCTAAAAAGTATTAGCGTACGAGATGATGCAGCCAGTCTCTACGAAAAAAAAACTAGGTGTACCTATGGTGTCTCGAAAGTTACAACTGTGGAACTAAATCAGACAGCGCTAGGTACTTCAAATTGAAAAAGTTTGCAGGACTGGACATTTGTGGGTGACACAAGAGAACAGGATATCTTAAACAGGCCCAACATCCGATTACGAATGATTCTGATGCCATGATCGCAAAAGGCACCTCAAGGGGACGAGGATTGCTAAGCCTTGTAAGACGTAATATGCTCATGCTCCTATTCTAATATTTATTTTATTTATCATGCCTAATATTATTGATCTTGCCGACTGATCATATATTAGAAAAAGGAAAGATACCTCGTACAAAATAACGCCAAAAGAATATGTATCCACAGATCTATCAAATATTTCATCTTCGAATATTTCAGGTGCCACATATATATCTACAAAACCAACAAAATGACATCATTATTTCAAATTAAGTCAAGAATCAAAGCAATGTTAGTTCTCTAAAGAAAATGTGATTTGATCAATTAAGGTATCAAGTATAAAATAAACAGAATAAATTCCAGACAAATCATAATTATGTATTGGGCAAACAAAATTACGTCCTAGTTATATAAAACATTTTATAGGTTACAATTATTCTGGTACTAACTGGATGGAAATAGTAACTTACTTGAAGGACAAATGGAAGTTCCTGGCACTAATCTAGCCTTGTCAGGTGAAATCTGTGACATCCTTATCAAGCCAAATCCAGATACCTTCAACTGACCACCACTATCCAGCAAAATATTTCTGGCACCTTACCGAAATTTCAATCATTAAAGACGTTCATTTTAATGATAAAAACACCAAAATATAATTCTCAACTATACATCAAATTAACTTCTTCATTCAGGTGTCGTACTTTGGCTTTAAGTCACAATGGATGACTGGATCTGGTTTGCATTCGTGCAGATAATTCATACCCCTGATAGCAAGAGATCAAGCAAGACAGTTCAAAACTAAAAGAACATGTGGAGAATAATTAGAGAAGTCTAAAAGAATACAAAAGAAACTTATTATTATTCTTATTCTTATTCTTTTATCTGTTTGTTGTTTTGATGTTTCTGTTCCACATCAATGGAAAGTATTGGGCTGTGATTGAAACTGAGAAAAACTTAGCTCAGACAAAAAGCAAGCGAAGTTATTCAGAAGTTTCACTTGCCTTGCAATATCAAGAGCAAATCTCAAAGATTTGGATGGTGACAGCCGCCCTTTCTTTTGAAGATAACTTGATAGGTCACCCTGATATCAGGAAATTCTCAGAGCAAAAATTAAAATATTCAATTCAGGACATGGAATAACTGTTACAAGTGTTAACATAATTTTCACACCAAAACAACTTAGCGAACTCAAGTATAGGACTATTAAAAACCAAATTCAAATCTGTGATGTGCACAATTTCATTTTATCACTTAAGGGAAATTCCAAGCAAAACTCAGAAAATAAAGTTCATTCCAAAAAATGTTTACGATCAAATTTTTAATTCATAGAAGGAAATAAATGAGAAAGAGATCAAGAGAGGCAGACGTGTTGCTTACTTTGGAATGATACTCTACAACAATCATCATTGGTACATTTTGGGTAACAGCTCCAACAAACTGAACCACATTAGGATGTCGAACCTTTTCTAGTAAGGTTAGCTCGTGTTTGAAAGCATTTCTGTTATCAATTTAATCCAAAAAAAAAAAAAAACAAAACAGATCATGTGGGGAATGTACTATCAACGTTTTCAAGTACAGGTATGAATCAATAACTGCATTGCACTCTCAGCAAGAAGACAAAGAAGCTAGCCACAGGATAAGGCATGGAACTCATGTCTATCCTCTTCTAACAATAAACTCAATCATTCACTACAAGGCCATATACGCTTTTTTTTAATGCCAAAGGAAACCAAATCAATGGGAGAAAAAGACAAAGAAGATAAGTTGGACACATGCTACTGTTGCTTAAACCAATCAAGAGTTACAAGCTTATAGTAATCCACACAATTGTTTCAAGCATCAAGAAAATAATAAAATAACAACTAAAGAGGAAGATAATCTCGAATTGGAATGCAGGAGGCACATGGACATGGACCATTATGAAATGCAGGGTCCTTCATTGCAATGTCAACGGACAAATATGAATGTGCCTACTAAAAAGCAGAAACATCATGTACATTAATTTTTTGTCTGGTAGTTGATGATAGAATAAGATAACAAGTTTGTGTTCCCTTAAAAACAGATTAAAAAATAATCTGAAAATGAAATTTGAAAGAAACCACATACATGCTTTCAACGTCTGAATAGCTGTCCTTATCGAGTATCTTCACAGAAACCTTGGTCCCATTCCATTTAGCCACTTGATATGATCCCTGTTCAGGAAGACATCACTTAGTGACCCAAAGGTCATAATAAAAGCCCAGCTGTAACTACACCTGCTAAGATGTTTCCACGTCACAGATTAAAAACAACTGGTTGCCATCCCTAGATCATAATCAAATTAAGAACTTTATCAGATACAAATTCAATTAGAAATCGAAAGGGTAAAGAGCATGCCTTTGCGATACCGTCAGACTTCCGAACCTGAAGCTCTAACGGATTAAGTTCATATTCTGGAACTTCCCGAGGATTTGCAACACTCATTGGGGTCTTCCTGGTTTTCTAAATCAACATGTTAAAAACATTTAAGCATCCATCTTCATATATTCATAACAAAAATTCAAAACCAAAAAAAAAAAAAAGATTTAACTTCTGTTTGAAGGAATAAAAAAGATTCGAAATTTGTACCGGCGCTTTGGCTCCTCGGGCCTTCAAGATATTGTAAACATCTACATTTCCATAATATTTGGCATCAGCACATGCCTGTACACATATGAACACCAAAATTGATTAAAAGAAATTAGGCAGAGAAAAAGTGACAAAATGAAATGAAGGAATTGACAATACCGTACTGCCCCAGCGATCACGAGCGTCGATATTAGCCTTCCGACTCAACAAAAGCTTAACGACCTCAACATGGCCCTCACAAGCGGCGATATGCAGAGCGGTCCTCCCATCCAAATCAATGCTGTTGACATCAACCCCTTGGTTCAACAAATCCTCCAGTCCCCTCACATCCCCTCGACAGGCAAGGAACAGCAGGTGCATCGTAGAGTCCAGATTCTCCGGCACCGTGAGCTGGTCTTCGGCGACGTTGGGGCTTCGGCGGATGGGATCAAGCGAGGACTGACGGCCGAAGCTGAAGCGCAAGTTGTTCCGGCGAGGATCGAGGGAGAGGTTCCGTGAGAGTTGGCGGCTGAAGCTCCTGCGAAAGGAACCCGTGGAGAACTGCCGGGAGATCCCTCGCTTTAGCTGCTTCGCAATGCCTTCCATGTGTCCGCGATATTTCTTCACAGGGGAAGCTGAAGCTGCAGTACATAAGGAAGGAATATGAGTGAATGATCGGATTCGAGAGAACGCGAGCTCTCGACTTCCGGCAGTTGAGGTGTGTGGAACAAAGGAGGCTGATAAAAGCCGTGAGAGATCCGATCAAATCGGTGAGAATGAGACCGACTAAAGAGAGAGATCGCGAGAGCTAAAGGAGACTTTTTTGTTGCGTTTTGTGAGGGAAGCAAGAGAGACACGGAGAGAGAGAGGAGCGAAAAAGCCGTTAATAGTATAAAACAGTTATATTCGCTACTTGTCACACGTTTTTTCTCAATCATTCGTTACACTGCCATTCTCTCTCTCTTCTCCTTTTCTGTTTTTATGCTTGCTGAGTAATAGACCTTTTATGTACAACATGAATTGAAGAATAAGCTTAGGCTTAGCTTCAAAAGACAATTAAGAAGAGGGTGAATGTAGGAATTTGAGTTATGTCTTTGTGAAATTAGAGAATAAGCATGAGATGAGGAGGAGGGATTAGAACGGCAGGTCGTGTAGGGTCCACTATTCCACTATTAGAGGGAACCCTTGAGAAAGAGAGGTAGGTGCGGCACTAGTGAGGTTTGAGATAAGTGATGGCCTCAGGCTCGGAGATGTGGTGAGACTTGGTCAGAAATTATATAATATGCATTTAAGTCACACCGTCACCAAGCAAAGGCCCTCCGCATTTACTTCTCTTAAAGCAAGATCATGGGTTGGATGATGATTCTTTTATCTTCGATCCCTTCAATTTTTGGTTGATTGGAGTAAAGTCAGGTGAGTCCATTACTTTTTAGTCACTCACCTTTATATAAGTTAAATCTTGGTGACAGCTTTGTCTGTGTATCATCTTTTAGAAATTAAACGGACCTAGTTAGGTGAACAAAAAGATATAAAGCTACTTCAACCACAGGAACTAACATTTGCTTGCCGACATACCAATTAGGAGATAGAAAGTTTTTTCTTTTTCAGAATTAGGATATAAAGTTGAAAGAAGGAAATCCATCGTACACAGTAATAAGAGATTATTGAAAACATACTGATTTCAGGAGAGTGCAAACAAGCTTATCAGTGAGGAGCAACAACTACCAGCTTTCTGCCAAGATTTAGGCCAGTGAATACACCAATTAGAGATGCTGGAGCAGTCTCAATGCCTTGAGAAATGTCCTCAACATACACAATCTTTTCTTGTTTGATGTAAGGTAATACCATCTGCAGATACTCTGGATACTTGTGATAAAAATCATGGACCACAAACCCTTTCATGAGCACCCTTTTGCCTGTAAGGACACCCAAGTTGTGCACACCTTCAGGCTTCTCAAGGTTGTATTGTGAAATCATCCCACACACTGCAATACGACCATTCTCTCTCATGTTCAGCAGCACTGCATCCAGCATCTTTCCCCCGACATTTTCAAAGTAAATATCGATGCCCTCAGGAAAGTATCTGCCAAATACAAACAATGAATGATCTGAAGGGTATAGCATTGTGAATTTCATATCTTATTCTTGACGATAAAAACATAAGTTCAGGTCCCTAGCCTTTTACCCAGCTTCTCAACAATAAAACTGCTGAAGCATCTTGTTTATGCAGAACAGGTTAGAAAGTAGTCTTTTGTCGCTTAAGGATTGACGAACAATGAGTTAGTTCTACAAAAAATACCAGAATATTCTTACCATGCTTCATACTCATATTAAAACTACCTTTTAAGGGCAGCATCTAAGTCTGGCTCTTCCTTGTAATTGAAGGCCTCATCATACCCAAGCTTGTTCTTTAGCAGGTCAACCTTTTCATTCAATAAAGAATACCAAAAAGACAAATATCAGAACTTGCATTCAAAGCGGTAATCGAACTCGCATATTCTGTTGAGAAACTAGCAGACCTTTTCCTTAGAGCCAGCACTTCCAACTACGTAGCAACCCATTAATTTTGCAAATTGCCCAACAAGCTGACCAACAGCCCCTGATGCTGCAGATACATATACGTATTCACCTTTCTTAGGGGAGCACACCTCATGGAAACCAGCATAAGCAGTTACACCAGGCATACCTAATATTGAGCAGGAATCAACAACAATAAGAAGCAGATAAGAGTAACTCTAGATAAGTGCTGAGTTCATAACAAAAGAACAAGAAAGCAGACCTAAGATTCCAGTGTAGTATGAAAGAGGCACATCAGTATGTACAATCTTGATCAGGAGTGGTGGTGATACATTGAGACTGTACTCTTCCCACCCTGTAAAACCCCAGGCCAAGTCACCTTTCTTGTAGGCTGGATGTGTAGAATCCAAAACTTTAACCACGCCATATCCATTTATAACCTGCAGAATAAAAATATCAGACCATAAAAAGTTACTGTTGGGCTCCTCAAAACGCGTTATCATTAGTAGCACATTACCATTTGAAAGTATTAAACAAACGAAAAACTTTTCCATCGCTTCCAAACAACGATTTTTATCGAAAATGTTGAGCGCTTTCTGAATGGCTGTCATAATTTAAAATCAAAGTCCAATCCATTTAAACGATGTAATATTCCAACTTACTGGATAGAGCTTAGGTATCTCTAAGAAGGACTCTAACCTCCCAAAAGCAACCCCAAAAAAAAAGTTCAAGTTCCAAAAAGAAAGTATCCATAAGAAAAACGCATAAAACAACAAATGGAGATTTATTCCTACTAGAAACACAAGATAGGCAATCAGAGACAAAAGGGTATTGATTAAACTAACCTTTCCAGGCTCAAAACGATCCATGAGGGTAGGACCATCAACCTTTTTCATTCGAAAACGCATATAAGGATCACACGACAAGTAAAGATTCTTAACCAAAACTGCATCTTTGGTACCTTCTGGGATCTTCAGTTTAATAGAGCCAGTAATAATTTGGAAGTCTGACTCTTCTGGGTACCCAATTACGTAATTCTTGAGAATCACCTGTTTGTTGCTAACCTCCTCTGCCATGGTCAAGGGCTGCAAGAGCTGATTCCGGTCTGGCTCCTATGCACAATTTAGATAAAGTCTGTAACTTTATAGAGTGGTAACGGGGAGTGAAGATTGTTCTAGCAAACATGTAAAGATTTTTTCACTTTCACTTTGCCGGTTAGTAAAAGTTGTCTCCAGAGTCCAGACTCCAATTGCTATAATTAATTAATTATAAAGGCATATACGTTTTTCCAACGCACTAATAGGCCCTTTTTTCCACTGACTTTGAAAATGAACCACTGAAAAATATTTTGTACATAAATTTGGGGACTTTTAGTGCCAAGTTCTTATATTAACCGTTAAACGACTTTGGACTTTGACCTTATCCAATAATCTAAGATGGCATTGTCTTGTTGGGCACGGAGAGAGCACAGGATAAGGTTCATGAGGAACAGTTGGATTTTGGTTTTTTAAGGCGTAATTCAAGTTATTTGGAGTCGTTTTTCTACTAATTTTCAAGTATAGATTTTCGAGTTGTTATTTTCATTAAACTTGATTATAATTTTTAAGTAGGTAATTTATAAATATTATGTATACTAAAAACTACGTAATTTTATAAAATATTATATGCACTAAAAAAACTATTGTGAGTTTCTATTATTCTATTATAAAAAAATTGAACTTTACTATGCACTTAATAAATTGTGTATAATGAATAAAAAATAGTTGAATTTTATAATTACAATATGTGTGATAAATGGGATTTTTTATCTAAAACATGTGATTAAAAAATTATTATATGTGATTAAATGTTATTATATTTTTAAATATTTATTCGTAGTTAAATATTTTTATTATTCCTTTTTTT
>JAOTAX010000005.1:7480900-7491752 GCA_025629825.1 Erythroxylum guanchezii | reverse complement strand
TCATAGGCCTTGCTTTTTATTTAATAACCTAAGCAACTAAGGTGGCATGTTAGGCAAGTGACACATGTCACTTGCCATATGTCAACCTCTCAATAACTCACTTAATTTCCTTCCAATTCACTTCCAATTTCTAGTCTAATTTCTCCCCAAAATTTCAATGGCTCAAAGTTAATAAATCCTAAAATCATGTATCTAATTTCTAGTGCTATTGGACAGTACTTTTTACTACTGGTAACCAATCAGTCTGCCACATGGCATTTTTCCTAGTCCGAAAAAGTACCCCAAAAAATTCCAAAAAAATTTCTAAAATTTCCCAAAAAATCAAAACTCACAAAGACCCACTCCAATTAAATTTTGAAACACAACAATCACATTTTCCACAAAAATCACATTTAGACACATATACCGGGAAATGTCATGAATGCATGTACTGTGCATGTGCAAAAAGTTCTATTCATGTATATCTGGAGGCTATAATATGCCTGAACATAGCAAAACAATTGTAAACACTCCTAACCCGTTCCAAATTACTAGTTTACCCTTCCCATCGGTGATGGGATGTTACATACAAATATGCATACATACAGAAATTAACTAAGTATAGTCCGAAACCTTAAAATTTGTCAATTAGCTCTTCTTTTAGTGCTCTTCTTTCTCTTCCCCTTTAGCTTTGCTTGATTCACCAACTAAAACACCAAAAATACATATCTCAATCTGGTACTGTTGTCGCCTGCAACCAAATTCAAAAAGAAACCAACTTTCGTTAATACAAATTAATGTAGATGTAGTAAATGGATATTGTTCCGATGAGGAATTTTAACGACAATGATTGTACGAGTTCAAAACTAAATTAAGTAACGAAATGGGGGGGGGGGGTTTCAATTTATGGCAATTTAAGGAAAAAATAACACAAATAAAAAATAAGCTAAAGTAATTGAATATGAAAATTTAATAGAAGAAAAACCTTAGTTTCGGGTCACCGATATTATCATGCTAAAATGGATCCTCGATATAAAATCTCAGTCTTTAATAAACATTTATTGGGGGATGTTTTCTCTTAAGTGTAAATGACTAGAAACATGTATCCTAGCTTTCTTATTAAGCAACAACCTAGATACGATCGTAGGTTTAATTGTATAATAACGTTAAGAACTAAGAAACCAATGAATAAGATAATACATGTATGACATGAATTTAAACAAGACGAATATCTTTTTAGAATTTCCGACTTAATGTAAAGAAGGTAATCCTAATTGCTACTTGTAATTAACAAAACTGAGCATCATATTTCATTAATCTAGCTATTAAACGAATCAATCCATAGTTGCGCACTTAGAAATCAATCAATTTAATTCGAAAAAGTAATTCAGAAGATATTCAATGTTCATTAAAAAAAAACAAACTTTATTGAAACATCTCACATATAATAGCTGATATCATGGTTTCCCTCAACTAAGAAAAAGATTTTAGCTACTCATAACGGAAGTAAAAATCAATGAAATAACAAAGCACATAGTCTCCATCCCTGGTCTTCTCCTAAAGAATACGAAAATCCCTAGAAAAAAAAGTGCAAAAATAAAGAATTGACAGTGGCTGTCTAGAAAAGCAGAAGAGAAGTGTAGAAAATGTAAAAAACTAGTCCTAAGTGTGTTCTGCTGTTCTAAGCTAGCGTGAACAGTACGTTTTTTCCTCTTTTAATGCCTCCCGATCCCTTTCTTTTCCATCCTCTCTGGCAGATCACATCTCCCACGTGTTCAGATTGAGAATCTCCATCAATCTGATATTAAAAGATTATGAAAATCTCAAATGAATCAGATTTAAATTTGAAAGCAGATCTGCAGATTTTTTTCATCCTTGCATGTGCCCACGCTTAGTCACTGAATTTGCTGCCAATCTGGAATTTCAAATTTTCTTTGTTTCTTTTGCATCTTTTTGATTTAATTTCAACTCTAAAGTGTTGAAAATCATCTGAGAATAATTATGAGACAATTCCATTTATTTTAAATAATAATTTCAACACATTAAAGAGAATTAAATACAAAATAAACATAAATTGACAACTTAACACAATCCCATATCCAACATATAATGCTAGCTCTTCATGAGCAAAGCAAGAACGATGAGGATGAGAAGAAAAACCACAAACTGTTACCTTGATTTTCACCTAGGATTAGCTTGATTCCTTATACAAAATGATGTGATTAAGGAGATGGAATGGAGAGGAGATGAGAGGAGAAAATTCTAGAGTTAAACCCTACATATATGTCCCTCTCCTGTCTCTTCTATTCCCCTTCTCATGAAGTTTCTAGTCTTAGACATATGGTAAGACACATGTTTCAATCCCATTGGACCATATGTTGATTTTTGGCAAAATTGCACATTTAGTCCTTCTTCTTCCTTTAGTTCCCACATTGGCATATAAAATCATCAATTAATTTTGTTTTAGTCCATCATTCACATATAATTATTCATTTCCATGCCTACATGAAGAAATTACCAATTTACCCCTGTCTTTTAAATTAATTACCATTATTTCCTTTACTATGCTTAGATATACTTAATTATTTATGTTCACTTCTTAATACTCCCTAGACATACTATAATGCTTCTAGGGTATATATTGCAGCCTTATCACGAGAGCTAGGGAATGGAAAGCAAGAGTTTTGGATCAAGTTTATTACATAAAGGATGAAGTAGAACAGGTGCTCATGGATAAAAATGACATCAAGAGAATATGACAATGATACTTTTATAGCCTTTTTTAGGAGGAGATGATAACATATACTTGAATGATCTTAACACATCCTAGGAATATCATAACTTCACTTGTTGTAAGCAAATCACAAGATAATAAATTAAAGGAGCTTTAAGGTAGATAAAGAGTGGAAGTGAAGTTAGACCTGATAAGCTACCCACAGAGGTGTAGATGAGCCTAGAAAAAGAGGGTTTTACTTAGTTAGGCAAGATTAAGTCTGTTAAATTTTCGAATGGGTGGAGACTTAGTATTATAATTTCTCTATACAAGAACAAAAGGGACGTTCAAAGTCATAACAGCTATAGAGGTAATAAACTACTCATTCACACTATAGATTTATGGGAGAAGGTGATGGAGAAAAGAGTGAGAAAGAATGCACCTATCTCAGAGAACCAATTTGGTTTGATGCTAGGAAGGTATATGACAGGAGGTATACACCTCCTTAGAAGATTAATGGAACATTACAGGGAAAGACAACGAGACCTACATATGGTTTTTATTGACTTAGAGAAGGCTTATGACATAGTACATAAGTAAGTAATATGGAGGTGTTTAGAAGTTAAAGGAGTTCCTATGACCAATATATGAGTTATTAGGGATAAGTAAGAACGTGTTAGGACTAGAATAAGGACGATAGGAGGAGATTTATAGCATTTCTCTATCGATATCGGACTACACTAGGGATCTTTGTTGAGCCTCTTTTGTTTGCAGTAATGATGGATTAGCTTACCAAAAATATCTAAAGAGATGTGCCTTGATATATGTTGTTTACTAATGACATTGTTTAGTGGATAAGACAAAGGGGGTGTCAATATTAAGCTAGAATTTTGGAGGGATACATTAGAGTTGAAGAGCTTTAAATTAAGTAGGAATAAGATGAAGTACTTAAAGTGTAACTTGTTGGGACATAAGGTGGCATTAGAGGTGCAGATAAAGATTGGTTCAGAAGTTATATCGCTGAAAGATTATTTTAAGTACCTTAGATCCATCATCCAAACCTTTAACAAGTTTGTTTCTTTATGAACATTATAATGTAGAAGTATTAAACTAAAATTGCTTGCATTGCAATCTATAAATGCAAAAAATACATATGGAAATGAAGTAATAAAATAAATCTAAACTACAAAAACATGATTAATTACAATTGTGATATATGATGGCAAAATAATATCATCCTATAATTAAAATTGGATGGTAAATAATACAAATCATTTTCTTTTAGCCATTGTCTTCCATAATCTAGGTAATCTCACTTATTTTTTTTTCATTTTGCTCATAATTATCATAGATTGGTCTTTTATACTTCCTCATAACATCAGTCAAGTTATTAACATCACAAACAGCCTAATATTTTTGGCATAATTATTATAATTTTCCCTAACTTACATATTCATAACTAGAGCACATATCATTCAAGAATTCAAATTATCATTAGTGTAACTAATGTCTATAAGAACAAATTTAAATCAGATTCAACATTTGATCATATGCAACCATTCTCTTATACTTCTATATTTTATGTTTCGCCTGATTCTCCACTTTCATTTCTGGCATTGCCATCTATTACATTAGTCACATAAGCCCTAACTGGATTGATATTGTAGACAAAACATAATCTATGCTTTTTTCATATACCCATGATCAAATTATACTTCTATTATATTAATTCCTAAAGCTTTCATCCCATTTATCATTGTCAACAAATCATGTCCATATGTCATACTAAGGTCATTCAAACTATCAAAACTATTTTCAGAAAGTTTAAAGCTAACATTTACCACATTAGAGTTGTCATGATTTTTAAGAATTCCAAATAGCTTCAGTAACGATGAATGTGTTGATAGTTAGAATAGATTCGTAGACCGGGTCGATTAATCCATTTAAAATTTAGATTAATTATATTAAAAATGTCAATATTTAGATCGACTAAAACAAGGCACTAGTCAAAAGGAATTAATAAATAGAAATAGAAATAGAAATAGAAATAATAGAAATATATGTGTGTGAATATAAATATATATTTGTACAAATGGTACTTCAAACTTGGAACGAGCTTGAAGAAATTAATGATACTTCTTTATCTTTTGAGTTTGATACTTTTGGTTGATACTTTGTGAAAGATTCCTGCAAAGGGTTTCATTAACTCCTAATTCATGTCATGTAGACCTTGTTACTGTGGTAATTCTTAATTCATAAGTTGTAGGGAGGGACTTCAATTATTGAATAATCTACATCACTTTTGTTTCTATTGTAACAAAAGATTCCCTTTTTATTACTCAGCTTCAAACCTCTGTTCTACTTTTGCATTGCCTCTAATGCACTTAAGCTTTAGGGTTAAAGCCTAACCTGTTGGAAACCAGCCACCATAAACAAACTTTATTTAAACAATCATATGTACCACATAATTTGCAGAACATTAACTGACATCATTTAAATGATAAGGAAAGTCCAAGATTGGCGCTATAAACATAAATGGGATTTCATAGGACCTCAACATCATTGAACATAAATTTATGCTAATTATAGTTTAAAAATGCATAATAAAACACATTGTTCCAAATTCCATTAACATATTATGGGCATCAAAACAAAAAGTCATTGGAATAAGAGGAATGTCAACAAGATTAACAAAATCTGAGCTAAATACATTTAAGTAATGCATAATAAGTTCTATATGAAGTACTAAAGAAATTGAAATATTGTTGGACCCTAAACTTTTCTTGGAAGTTATAACTATTATATGTGAAATGTTGGAAGTTAAAAGTTGGAAATGTAGTTGGAGCATGTTTATTGAGCATGCTTCGATGTTTTATCCATAACTTTTTCTCTAGTTATCTAAATGAGATGATTTTTAATTTGACTTAAACTAGAGACATAAGACTACACATTATCTGATGAAATCGAGTTCTAATTCAGTCTCTAAGAATTTCAATTTTCGGATGGAATTTAAGCACATAATATTGTTTCAGTATAAGAATAGTTCAGAAATGTTTAGGTTATAACTTTCATATTTCCAAACTAAATTGAATGATTTTGGTGTCATTAGAAAATTAAGACAATGATGAGCATTTTTCTAGAAGGAAGTATTATCAAATTCCCTCAATTTTTCCATGATCATTAGTTAAGGAATTAGAAGAATAAGATGTTAGTTATAAAGACATAAGAAGGGTAAATATGAAAAGACTACTTAAATGAGGGGCAAAATGGGAAAGACAACTACAATGTTGTCTTGAAATAAGAAAGAAAAAGGCAAAAATGTGGAGAGAAGAGAGAAGGTTTCATGAAAAACAAAAGAGAAGAGAGAAAAACTTAGAGAAAGAAGAGGAAGGAGAAAATCGTGGAAGAAGAAGAAGAAAGAAGATTTGTTCAAGGTAAGCTTTATTTCTCTTCTTGCTTTGTTAGAGAAGGAGTTAGAAAGAGAAAAGGGTTTTTGTGTTGGGAATGAATGGAGAAAGAAGATGGCTTAAGGGGAAACCCATTTGATTTTAGGGTTTCTAAGCTAGGTTTTGAGTTTTTTAACCTAGCTGGACTATGGGTAAGTTAGGTTTGAGCTTGATTTGTGTTGATTTTGAAGTTTTAGGGATTTTGTTGAATTGGAATTGAATGGAAAAATTAGTTTGTTTTAGGAAATTAAAAAAAAACCTATTCAAGAGCAAGAGGAAGGGTGCAATTGAATTTGAATTTTCAAGAGTTATAAGGTGGGTAATTTATTTATAGTTATTATGTAATGGGCAAAATGCCTTATGTGTGTATTGCGTGGTAAAATGACTTGCTTGAAATGTTGTAATGTGAAATTGCATTATGATGTATGATATTGTGATAAAACAATTGAATTGTGTGTATGATCATGTTATGCCATTGAATTGAGTCATGACATTTTGTATAAAGAAAAGCATGAGAATATGAGATTGTGAATGATTTAATTAAGCATGAGATTTGATTGTATTTGGGCGAGAGAGGAATTGTTTCATAGTCACGTGCACGTCGGCATAAAGCCTTCTCCCGACTGCCCGCTTATGGCACACGAGTTCTGAAAAGTAGACTCGTTTCGTTCACGGAGGAAACTTCGGTTTCTCTGTTTTGTTCCACAGAACTCTCGAGCCAATTGTGTGTGCATTTTGATATGTTAAGTATGATGCAATTTGTGTATTACGCTTCGATGAAAAATTACATCCAATATGTTTTATGTGATGAAGTATTGATTTATGAGTTTGAATGTTGAACTTACATTGTTGGATCAAGATAAGATGAGCATGCTTATATGAATAGATATATATATGTTTGATTGTATGGCTCATCGCCAATGGCTATAAATATATTAGCCACTGAGAAGATTAGCGATCCTTACAAGGCAATTGGACAACCTCCAAGATAGTTAGCTCTTGTACTAAGCTAGTTTGAACACTTTTGTATAGCTTATTAAGCATGCCAAACATTGAGCATCCATTTGTATTTGTTTTAAGTTTGTGATGTATACAGTGATATGTAAATAAAGTTTGTTCAATTATTTACTTTGCTTAGTAATGAGAATGTGAATTTGAGGATTTCCTTCTGTGTATGATTTTGTTATTTTACAAGTTGAGTATGATGGTCGTGGAAGTGGAATGTTTGTATGCATAGGCTTCTTCGTTGGGATTGCAAATTGTTGGTTGTTTTAGAGTAACATGTTAGAAAGTTTTTTGGGATGAATCATTGAGGTGGGATTCAAGAGTTTAACGAAAAGTATTTAATAGTCAAATTGATAAGAATAGATATTGCAGTTTGCAAGTTCATAGGTGTAGAAATTGTGATCGAAAATCGAGGGAAAATTGTATCAATCTAGGTTGTATTAGACAAAGTAGTCTTCTTTAAAGTTGTAGTTTATCCTCTTAGCTTTTCAACATTATAAAGTATGTAAATTTTGGGTATCGAAGTTGAGAGATATAAGCATTATAAGTGAAGATGCCATATAGGAGGTATGAACATGACAGCTATAGAGAATGATGAGAGTTTGTGTATGTTATGAGTCATTTGAGTTGAGGTTTGGGAGTTTAATGCACTCAAATTGGTAATTGAATGTTTAAGGAGTGATATTACATCAGAAGAAGTGAATTTAGGAAGATTATGAGTGAATATGATGTTAAAATAGATTTAGGATCCATTGGAGGGGTCTTGGAGGGTGAAAATTTTCGTTTCACCCGAAAGTTACACGGTCTGCCCGTGTGAATTCACACAGGCCATGTAATTCCTGATGCTGAAAAACTGCCAGAGCTAAAAGTCACACGGTCTGACCGTGTATATTCATACTATCCGTACTTTGTCCAAATGATAGAATTTCACTTTGGAGTCTTCACAAAAGTTGTAGATCTAGAAGTCTTCTTTCAAACCGTTCAAAAACAACATCAATCCGACATCTATAGCAAAATTTATGGCAATTGCACCAAGGTAGGTACAAAATGATTAAGAATATAAACATGTTGGATTCTTTTGGTCATAACTTTTTCATCCGACTTCCAAATGAAGTGATTCTTAAAGCGATAGATTCCTACACGTTTTTCTACCTTTTCAAAAAAATTGATAGCCTTTGGTCTTGAATTCAAAAATATTGATGGAAGGAAGTGAGGGTTTATTGAAATAACCCTATAAGGAAACCCGCTCACGCTTTTTGACTCCGAATAGTTAGACTCCGAGAACGAGGTCCAACATCTTGGTTGGGCTCCAGGAACGGGGTTCAACAAATATCAACCATTATCTTGAGTTCGGAAGTTAAAATAATTGAGGTATGAGAGAGTTCTCTTATTGATAAAGAGCTTATAAAAAATAATGAAGATGTTGAATATGACATACCTTACAAGCATGACTGTAATGTGTGCTCCATGGTTTTGTAATTGAATCACACGACCTTTTTTTTAGCCATTATTCGACATTGTTATGGAACAACTTTCTTTTCTTTTACAATTTGCAATGTAATATAATTCAGTGGCCAAGCATCATGGATTGAGCAACTAAGTTTAAAATTAATAACAAACGAGACTTACCATTATCATGATTACTTTTTTAGTTGTACCATTTACAATATACAGAAAGAAAGGAACTTTAAAATTTTTCAAGAACCAAAATCTTAGAGCTACATTCCTTTTCCATATAATGGTTAAAAAGAGCAATACTAAGTTTAATTCAATAATAATTCAATTAAAATTTTCTATAATGCATTACTTTTTGATTGTTAGGAGTGTTCAGTTGGGAATAGTTTGGCCTATTGTTAGGATCTTTGTATGGCTTTCTGTTGTTTTATATAAGACTGATGATGGTTGATACTTGAATTTGTTTTTTACAGAAATGAAGAGTTGCAGAAATGTAAAGAACACACAAGAATTTTACTTGGTTTGATAGCATAAAGCTATCTACGTCCAAGGATCAATCTCACACTTTAGTTTTCACTAGCTTCAAGAAAAGAAGAATACAAGAGATAGGGTGTTATAAACACTTGCAAGAGTTCCCTCACAAACTCCCTAGTACGCTTAGTATGTACTCTAGCACTCTCTCTTATTTTTCTCTCTTGAATCAGAAGATTGTACACATGTATGAGCTTATTGTACTCAGTGTGTGTTACTGAGAATTGAATATGTTCCTTTTATAGGAGTCTGAAGTAGTTGATCTCAGTGGAGTATTCATTGTCAGGTAAAGGCATGTGCTCTTTACGTGTTTACTTAATGCATCTTCTGCTCTGCGTATTGTGTTGATATGTTTGCGTTTTATGAAGCTTCTGATGTGTTGGATATGACTGTGCTTTGATAATAATGCTTCTGACTTGGTTTTTCTCATGTGTGTCTCACATGTGTTCACTTAGGCTTGACTTTTGTTTCTGACTTGTTCGAATATTCAAGAGTTTAACTCTCTCTCCTTATTCGAAAGCTTCAGACACTCCTTCTTCTCACACACACACCTTCGATTCTTCTTCTGTTCTTTGATTAATGAATTTGTAAGAAGGTTTATGGAGAAAGTTGATTTCCTTCACATTATTCCCTCCTTCTCCATGAATTTTCACACAGCTCTTCAATTCGTGGCTGATTTCTGAAACTGAAACCATAGTTTTTTTCAAAGTTATGAGATTGACTAGTAAGCATTATTCTTTCTTCAAGGAGCTTCATTTATCTGTCGAAAATCTCTACAGAAAATGAATTTCTTTATCGAAACCACTTTTGTTCCAAAATCTAAAGAATTTTGTTGTCCTCTTATTTTCTTCAGGTCGACCTCTCTATTGTTGATCTTGTCCCTAATGAAGTGGAGATGAACATCTATGTGTTTCGAGCGCTCATGCAGAACCAGATTTTTACTCAGGTAAAGTACGCTATGACTGTCTGTGTAGATTGCTTTCTCTGTAATTTAAATTTTGATTTCTGATAGTAGCCCCTTTAGCCATATTAGCTTCTTCAGGCCTTCTGTAATTGCGTAGTTTTCTGCTTCTGTTATAGATAGGGATACCACTGACTGTTGTTATACCTTCCAACTTATTGTATTGCCTGAAAGTGTGAAATAGTATGTTGATAATGACTTGCGTGTATCCTTATCTGCTGCGTAATCTGTAGCTACATAGCCATTTAAACTTGTATGTTTAAGTAATTGTAGGTTAGATTTTGAAAAGTATAAACCATGGTTTAGGGCTCCCTTTAAGTATCTAAGTACTACTTTAAATCCCTACCAGTGTTCTAGACCTAGATTAGCCATGAATCCGCTAAGTAGGTTGATTGCATAGGCTAAGTCAGGTCTAGTACATATCATGATATACATTATACAACCTATACCTACATTATAAGGATATTTCTGCATTTGTTTCTATTCTGCTTCTGTTGTTAGACTCTTAACAGTTGTTAGCTGTAAGTGTGTGGCAATTAGAACAGAACTAGGCTTAGCATCTTCCATATTGAACTTAGATAGGACCTTTCTAATGTAGTCCCTTTTAATCAACAATAGCTTCCCCTCTGCTTCATTCTTTATGATTTGCATACCCAGTAGCTTTTGAGCTTTCCCTATGTCTTTCATATCAAAATTCTACCTTAGAGCATTCTTCACTTTTTGGATCCTCTGCACTAGTTTTCTTGTGATGACTAGGTCATC
>JAOTAX010000005.1:7412138-7446691 GCA_025629825.1 Erythroxylum guanchezii | reverse complement strand
GGGTGCATCCATAGCTTGAGTAAGGTTAAGAATACTTTAAACAATAAGAATAAAGCTTGATGAAGAAAGACAAACATGGCAGTTTAAAAGCACTTTATCTTTAGAGCTCCAAGACTACAATCACTAATATGAATTTCAAGTTGCAAGTGAATCTAAATTTTTTGGGTTGTTGGAATTTTAACATAACATCTACAACAAGTTAAATGTCATTGTTCTTGTTCATAGGTGTTCATTTACTTGACTATCTCCTAAAATATATTACCCATTTTCTATCAAGTTTACTAGTACTAAAGTCCGCAACTAATCAGTTACAAGCATGCCATAACATACAAGATTACTCCAGCTGTGTAAGTTACATGTAATAATTACTCCAGTAGTTGAATACAAGATTATAGGAGTTAAATTATACAAATTACAAACTCAACAATACTTGAAATCATTAAGTTTAGCATAACATATGAAAATGAAAAATGAATCACAACTTAGTATGATAGATAGAAACCCACCTCTGACAGCTGCCAAACATTATTCATATCAACAATACATACACATTTGCATTTAATTTTACACACTCTCCTCCTTTTTCCAATAAGCATGAATATTATCCAACATGTTACTAGTGAAACCATCTCTACTTGCAAAATGAATGAAGACATACAATTTTAGTGAGATTCGCCATCACAAAATAAGGCACCACAGTATAATCATAGTTAGATGCAAAATATTGCCCGAAGATGAAAATTGAACAAACTCAACATTCCAGGCTCCTCCAACCAGAGACAACCAAAGGTAAATGAGATGACAAATTTATAGGAGGTGTTAGTAGTATCCATCGCCAATCATAGCTGGCAATATCTTAGCTGTACAATATTGGTTACATGCACAATCTTCGTAGCTTCATCTCCTGGATATATCCAAAGTATATAATATTCGTTTCTTGCATGATCTCAGCAGCATGGATATCTGCACGAGATTGTAACAGCAGCTCATCAAGAAAACGGTTGCAAGATTAGAGGAGAATAATATGTAATTTCAAATATTAGGCGTGATTATAGCTATGATCAGTTTACATGTAAATGTGTATATATACACTCAGTAGCTGAATACAAAAGATGAGTTGAAAACCTCCAATTGAATTGTTAGTTGATTTACATGGTATCAGAGACTAATGTGGACTCGTCAACTTCCTAACAACCCACAAATTTTCCTTCTTCTCCACTTCAAAATCAGGTTACCAATTCTTCCAGTCTCGCCCTTCCTACCATTGCCACTACACTACCACATGCCCAGCTAACCTTCTCAATTAAATTTAGACCAACAAATTACTTGATTTGGAAAACTTAATTCAAGCCGATTATAAGGTGATATAATCTCACCTCTTATGTAGATGGCACTGCTCCACCTGAGCCATTAATCATGAACTCAACAACCAACGCCTTGGAACCCAATCCTGTATATGTGCAGTGGGTTCAACAAGATCAGTTGCTTCTCAGCTGGATCCTCTCCTCACTCACCGAAGAGGCTTTTCCTTATGTCACCGGTCTTGATACTTCTTTTGAGGCGTGGAAGGCTCTCGCTGAAGCATTTGGTGCAGGGTCAAGTTCCAGGTAAGTTCAATTACATATGGCACTCCACAATCTGTCACCAGATGACAAACCAATGGCGCAATTTCTTAGGGAAGCCAAATCCATTGCCGACGAGCTTGCGGCTTCAGGCACTCCCATCAGTCCAGCTGAATTCAACACCAACATTTTTAGATTGTTGCCTCCTGATTATCACTCTATTGTTGCCTCACTAAGTGCCAAGAAAACTTCGGTCCCTTTTTTTGATTTATCGGGCAGACTGATTGCACATGAGATTCTTCTCCAAAACTCCAGGAAGTCTACTCCTGTTGTCGCCAACGTGGCTAGACACAACAACAACCAATATCGCCAGACCACAGGTGCTTTTCAAAAGAACAATAATAAAGGAAAGGGTGGTACCTTCAACAACAACAATAAGAGACGTTGGTTTCCTAATCCGTGCCAAATTTGCAATCTCAACAATCATCAAGCGAACACTTGTAGGAAGCGCTTTGATCAGAACTATACACCACCAATAGCTCATGTCACCACTTCTGATCAGACTGCAGAGACCAAGGATTGGCTACCTGACAGTACTGCTAGTCACCATATGACACCTGATTTGGCTAGTTTGGGGATCTCGAAGGAGTACAAAGGCAGTGATAATGTCATTATAGGTAATGGCACAGGTATGCCAATCCAACGCATTAGACAGTCAACTTTTATCTCCAACTCTAGACCTCTATTGCTTAATCATATCTTACATGTTCCTACACTTAAGAGTCAGCTATTATTAGTAAATCGCTTTGCTAAAGATAATCAGTGCTATTTCGAATTTCACGATAATGATTTTGCTGTTAAGGATCGGACCACTAGGCAAACAATTTTCATGGGTCTAGCTGAAAACGACGTGTACAAGCTAAATTGCATGCTTCAACGGTCTCCACAGACGTTTGTTTCTCAGAGAGTTAGCTTGGTTGATTGGCATGCACGATTGGGACATGCTCACTATGGCACAGTTTCAAATATTGTCAGGAAGTTTCAGTTACCGTATTCAATAAAAACAATTCCCAAGCAGACTTATGAGTCTTGTTGCTTGGGCAAGCTTAGTCGAATAAATTTGCCTTTGACTGGCATTATAATCGCAAATAAGTTTGATCTTATTCATGCTAATGTGTGGGGTCCTGCACCTCAATTGTCTATCAATGGTTATCGTTATTTCTTGGTGTTAATTGATGATTTTTTCTCGTTTTTCTTGGTTATACCCTTTGAAGTTGAAAAGTGATGTCTTTCCTGTGATTGTTCAATTTAAGGCTATGGTTGAACTTCAGTTTGACTCAAAAATTAAGGCTCTTCAGTCCAATTGGGGTGGTGAGTTTCGTAATGTTAATGGCTTTCTCAAAGATTGTGGTATCCTGCATTAGATAGCTTGTGCCTATACTTACGAGCAAAATGGCACAGCAGAACGGAAAATCCGTCACATTGTGGACACTGGGTTGACTCTCCTTGCTCATTCCAAGGTTCCTTAACATTTTTGGTCATATGCCTTTGCAAGTGCCATTCATATTAGTAATCGTTTGCCTTCGCCTGTCATTGCTCTTCAGTCTCCGTTTGAGAAACTTTATGGCACTATTCCTGACTATACACCACTTCGTATTTTTGGCTGCGCCATTTATCCTCTTTTACGGCCTTATCATACTCATAAATTTGTTTTCAGGTCCACAGTTTGTGTGTATTTGGGCTTATCTATTGATCATTTGGGATCTATTTGTTTTGATCCTCGGACTATTAAAATATATGTGTGCAAACATGCTAGGTTTGATGAATCAAGGTTTCTTTATCATGAAGCAGCTGTCCAACAACAGTCCATCTTAGGGTCTGCTCCTACTTCTGAGTCTTTCAATTCTAGCCCATGGCTCACTATATCCTCTCCGCCACCTATTCTTGCTGTGCCTTCATTACCAGCTGTGGGCCGCTCTCTTTCATTGCCGCCTTCCTCTGGTGATTCTTCTGACCAGGTAGCATCTTCGTCCTCCACAGCGCCTTCTCCTGCTATCATGGCCTCTTCTAGTCCTTCCTTGTCATCTGTGGCTGTTCCTTTGCACGAGCTACAATCGCCACCTCTGCACCAGCAGCCAGTGCTCCCAGTTCGAACTCACCCTATGGTTCTTCGTCCAGCTCCTAAAAAGAAGGTTCTTAATTCTGCTCTTATTTCTTCCGCTAGTCTATTTGATGTCATTGAGCCCACTTGTTATCCTCAGGCTATTAAACACAGCGGTTGGCGGGAGGCAATGAGTAATGAAATCTCTGCTCTTTTGAAACATGGCACTTGGGACTTGGTTCCAGCTCTTGCGCATGCTAATATTGTTGGCAATAAATGAGTTTATCGTGTCAAACACAATGTTGATGGGACTGTCGATCAGCTCAAGGCGAGATTGGTTGCCAAAGGGTTCATGCAGCAGGAAGGCATTGATTATTCGACAACTTTCTCTCCAGTGGTGAAGTCTACCACAATACGTCTCCTTTTTTCATTAGTCGTCTCCCATCGTTGGCCTACGCAACAGTTGGATGTATCCAATGCATTTCTCAATGGTAATCTTGAGGAGACAGTCTATATGTCGCAGCCTCAAGGTTTTGTTGATTCTCGCTGTCCTGACTATGTGTACCGGTTAAAGAAGTCTTTATATGGCCTTAAGCAAGCTCCCCGTGCTTGGTATAACCGGCTGAGCCAATTTTTGATTTCTAGGGGTTTCAGACATCGCATTCAGACTACTCGCTATTTATTTTCCATCATAATAGTCTTGTGCTTTACCTGCTTCTCTATGTTGATGACATTATCCTGACAGGCAATAGTATTGCGTTCATTAAGTCATTTATTCAGGTTTTATCCGGGGAGTTTGAGTTACGAGACCTTGGCACCTTGAAATTTTTTCTTGGTATTGAGATCATTCCTCGTGGCGATGGCATTTTATTGTCTCAGCGTAAATATCTTCGTGACTTACTCCAACTTACACACATGGATGGTGCTAAGCCCGTCAAGACACCTTTGCCTACCAATGCTTAGTTCACGACATTTGATAAAGGACTAATTTCTGATCCTTATATCTATCGTCGCACTGTTGGTGCCTTGTAATATGCATGTCTCAGTCGACCTGATTTGTCCTTCGCTATTAATCGCCTCAGTCAATTCATGTCGTCTCCAACGACTACTCATTGGCAAATTTGTAAGAGGGTTCTGTGTTATGTGAAGGAAACCATTGATCAAGGTTTGTTGATCGTACCTAGCTCCACCTCTCAGCTACAAATCTTCACTGATGCGGGCTGGGCTGGCAATCAGGAGGATCGTCGCTCCACTGGTGGCTTTGCTGCATTCTTGGGCAAGAACTTGGTGGCTTGGTCATCTAAGAAGCAACCTACAGTTGCTCGATCTTCTACTGAGGCTGAATATCGGGCAGTTGCTAATGCTGCTACCGAGGTTCTATGGCTAACCTCTCTATTGCGTGAGCTTCGGCGTGATCTCCAATCACCTACTGTCATTTGGTGTGATAATATGGGCGTTACGTATCTTGCTTATAATCCGGCTTTCAAGGCTCGTACCAAACACATCGAGTGTGATTTTCATTTTGTTCGTGAGCGCTGCCATTCTGGTCAACTTCAGGTTAAACAT
This sequence comes from Erythroxylum guanchezii, assembly GCA_025629825.1. NCBI lineage: Eukaryota > Viridiplantae > Streptophyta > Magnoliopsida > Malpighiales > Erythroxylaceae > Erythroxylum > Erythroxylum guanchezii. The sequence continues at coordinate 7,441,462 of JAOTAX010000005.1, read as the reverse complement.
ATCTCAAGTCAGGATCAACTTGCAAATATCTTTACCAAACCGCTGTCTAGTTCCCAATTTGCGAAATTGCGAGGCAAGCTGCGTGTCCTCTCCGATTCCCCTAGCTTGAGGGGGGGTGTTAGTAGTATCCATCGCTAATCATAGCTGGCAATATCTTAGCTGTACAATATTGGTTACATGCCCAATCTTCATAGCTTCATCTCCTGGATATATCCAAGGTATATAATATTCATTGCTTGCGTGATCTCAGCAGCGTGGATATCTACACGAGATTGTAACAACAGCTCATCAAGAAAACAGTTGCAAGATTAGAGGAGAATAATATGTAATTTCAAATATTAGGCGTGATTATAGCTAGGATCAGTTTACATGTAAATGTGTATATATACACTCAATAGCTGAATACAAAAGATGAGTTGAAAACCTCCAATTGAATTGTTAGTTGATTTACAGGAAGCAAGAATCAATAAAGTGAACAACAGTTACCTCTTGATCTAAAGTGAGCCACTCGTTAGTAGAATCATCTGTGATTATACCTCTAATAACCACACTTGTGGTTTGTCCAATCCTTCCTTCTGCCTTTGACTCCTCTGGACATGAAACATAGGAAAATGTTAAACCATAATTATCTAATTTATATGATATAAAAGGAAGACCAAATAAACGATATCGTTATATATAATTTGTTCATAACTAATACATTATTTGATGAACCCAAATGTTGTTCCAAAACTATCAAGCTTTGTATTCAACATGCTTGTATAAGAACATTCACACAAAAAATTTGATATGTGCTTTTGTTATTGGAGCACAAGGTTTACCCTTAATTACAGATTAGATTACAACATCTAAACTAAAAATTCACATTTAATAGCTTTAAAATTTTGACACAAAAGTGAGAGAGCCTAAGAACTTTAGCCAACACTTTAACAATGATCCTTTACAAATAACTACGTGAACTATGAAAAGAATCTTGAAACAAACTTTTTCATCTCTACTAACAAGTGTTGTCGTTCCAAAGTTGGATACCTATGTAGGCATGAAATCAGTTCCACTCAAGTACAAGCCAGAAATCACTAGGATAATATTTGCACCAACCCAGAAAAGATGAAATGACAGAAAAAGGAATCATTTAAACTATAGCACATTACCAAACCTCAACTGTTGAATCTTTGAACTTTCGTCTAATGATCATAGAACAAAAAAAATGTTCTTTGACCTGTGGTACATTATGGGAAAAATAAGGTCTCATTCATCCAATAATCACAAGTATTAGTATATAAGAAGTATAACTGTGAAAAAAAAAGTGAAGAACACACAGAATCCACCAAAAACCCATTGAAGTTTAATAGTGGTGATAACATCAAAATCTTTTGGCGCTTTTTTCAAAATAAATCTCTCACACATCCACTCACTAAGTATATCTTCTTTCTTGCACAATTCCTTAACTGAGTAGATTTTCTTGCACAATGAAAAGACAACCCAAATTGTAGTTGTAAATAGATCCTCTTTTTTGTTCAACTCAGTTTCCAAAAATGAGAACCTTAAACATACGACCCAGACAAAATAGAAAAGAGTAAGGTCATCTAGGCACTAAAATGGTAATATCTAAACAATTAGTGAAAAACTAAAACTAGGTATCAATAAAAAACGGATTTTGAAGCAATAGTTACCATCTTTCTTTCTATCCAAACAACAAATTGGCTGTCATTACCTGGGGAAGGAATTGAAAAAGAACCCACCAAATTAACAGAGAGAAGAAATGAAAAGACTAAGTGAGAATGAATCATTTTCGTTAAATTACCTAAACTATATGGTAAATGGGTATTTGAAAATGCAGCGAAAGTGATGTATTGGTGAGAGGTTGGAACACAAGGATGAGGCTAGAACGTGACGATTGGAAGGTGATGACTGGAACATGACGAGGAGACTGGAAACACAAGGAGGAGCTGGAAATGGAAATAGGACGCTGGAGGAAGCTTGAAACGTGAGAGAGGAGGCCAGTGGAGGATGCTAGAAACATGAGAGAGCAAGATGGTGGAGGAGGCTAGAAACGCGACAGAGGAGGACTATGGAGGAGGAGGGTGGAAAGGTGAAAGAGGAGGACGGTGGAGGACGCTTCAAAGGTGTGAAAGAGGAGGATCCTAGGAAACAGATATTAGGTTTTATAAATAATAAATCGTCATTTTCAACCATAAATATAAAATTTGTTACGCTTTCAATAAGTGGTCGTTAACCTTTATTGCCCCTAATTGATCGTTTTAATTTTCCTTTGGTGACGATTATAGAAATCATCACCAAAGGCCAAATATTTGGTGACATTTCTTCAAATTTGTCACCAAATTCATTTGTTTGCTTGACCTTTAGCGGCCAGTTTTAAAATCGTTGTCAAAAGGTCAATTTTTAGTGACTATTTTTTTGAAATCATAGCTAAACGAAAAGTAAATTTTTTAGTAACTATTTTCCAAAACGTTGCTCAAATCGTGGCTAAATATCGATATTTAGCTACGATTTTAAAATAGCAGCAAAAAAAACCGTAGCCTTTTCCTTACTTTATTGTAGTATTATCAGCAAACATGAATTTGAAGGTTCAACTACTTAGACCAGTATGAATCCCGTAGTTAATCCTTAATTTTGGTAAATATCTATTCATTAAGGGGCCGTTTGGTTCTACTTCTGTTTTTCTATTGTAGTTTTCAATTTTTTGTTTCTATTTTTCTTTCAAATAAAAATAAAAACTTGTTTAGTTATTAGTGTTAATGTAGTTATATTTTATCACTTATAATAGTTACATTTTAGATAAAACTTAAAGATAAATTATTTTTAATTAAATAAATTATTTAATCTATTATATAATATTTATTAACTAATTACTAATAAAATTATGTTATTTTAATAAAATAAATAATTTAAAAATTAATATTCTATTTAAAAATTAATATTTATTTGAAATATAATTTAATTATTAAATCAAAATTTATTTGAATATTTATATATTTTAATTTTAATTATATATAATTTAATTATACAAATAAAATAAAATAAAATTATTCATAATTTTATTGATAATTAATTTTAATTTATTAAATATATAAATATAATGTTGAATTAAATTATTCATAATTTTTATTAAATAATTAAATAATATATATCTAGATAATAGTAAATCAGATTATGAAGAAAAAAAAAGGAAACAAAAATCACTTTTTATGATTTTCATAGTTTTTAAAAACCGGAAGAAACCAAAACTAAAAACTAATAAACAAGATTTTTTACTTAATTTAAAAACAAAAACAAAAAATTAAAAATAAAAGTCTAAACTTGTACTCTAAAACCCACCAGTAACTAGTAACACCAGTGTGAACACCGTATTTATGTACCACACAATGCATGCATGCATAGAACACAGAATATGAAGTTTGAAGCCACAAGGAATGCCATGTGCCCAGCCTCCATGTACTAATCGTAAGGAAATGAGAAGGTCAACACACCTAATCACACGCCAAATTCTAAAAACGTGGATCAATAATGCCCTGAATCCTAGCATCGGTTACAACTTGTATCCTGCCACACTTGTGCATCTGTTGAGAAAATAGAAGTTAAAAGTTACAATTCGCTCTTAAAATTTTTTACAAAAAATAAATAATATTTAAGATTTTATAAATTGACGTTTAGTATTACAATAATTGATAAAAATACAAAATTTATCAAAGATGTTATATGATTTGGGCCGGGACCCTCATCGGTCAGGTATTATCCCCTTTGGTCGCCAGGTCCTTTAATAAACCCTATCCACTCTTCGGGGCATGCGGGAGTCAAACCTGTGATCTCAGGGATTTGTTGGGTGCATGACCCACATCTTTTACCATTGAGCTACGTAGCCCAATGGTAAAAGGCGTGAGTCATGCACCCAACAAATCCCTGAGGTCACAGGTTCGACTCTCGCATGCCTCAAGAGGAGATAGAGTTTATTAAAGGACCTGGCGACTAAAGGGCACAATACCTGGCAGGTGAGGGTCCCGGCCCAAACAATTATAATTAATATTTTAAAAATAATATTATTAAGTAAATATATTAATATTAATAACTAATGTATAAGTTAAAACTTTGTTTACATTTTTATGAATCTTAAAATTTTAATTAAAAACCCCAACAATTATATTACTTTTTGCGGAATTTCGGAAACTCACAAGCAATCCTTGGAATTAAAAACGACAGAAAAGGGTGCATAATTGTTGCTATCCCGCTGGTTACGGGACACCAATTCTCATATTGTGCAAACATTACTAACACAGCTACCAATTTCATTCACTCCACGTGGGATTGGATCAGTTTGCGGATCACAAGTTTTGCAGCCGATTTTATTAATGCTATATAAGATTTTAGATAAAGGTATAAACAAAAATTTTAATATAAGTGATTATAGATAAGAATGTTAAATTAAAATATATTATTATCTAATTTATAAATCACGAAAAATCAAATAAAAAATTCAATCAAAAAATTAAACCATTGGAGAAGAAAGAAACAATCATTGAACGTGCTACGTTTAGTCTGTAATCCTCTGGCAACATTAGAGCATTGAATCAAGCAGATGACCTGATTCGACCCGCAATTTCATTTGGCGATGATAAAATAATAACTAAGACAACGTTGGAGTTGGATATACATAATTATTAGCATGACATACGACGATCAGCAGTTGATATTTAATGGTTTCATCATTCCAAAGATGATTATAATGTGCTTGTTTTATTACTGTATATTGTATTCAATATCATCTAACTGTGCTTGTAGTTTACATTAATAAAATCCAATGGCTTGCGCTGATTGAGTAAAGGTGTAGCATATTCTGCCAATAAAAGTCTCCCCAAAGTCCGCCCTAAACCAGTGGAAGCAATCCAACACAGCAGGAATTGGAAATTAATAGAGCCCTCAATACATTACTTGCAATAAGGCTTACGAGTTCAGAAAATTTCAAAAAAAAGGCTTACGAGTTCAGAAACCAAGTAATTTGAAAATAACCTATTTATTAATTAATAGCCGAAATTTTTACTGAATATTATTATTGTAGTAGTAATTTATTAATACCACGAGGTGTAGCGTGGTGGTAGCTCGCTTCGTTCCCTAATCATGTGGTGAAGAATAAAGCATATCTCGTAGCCAGCCATTTACAGCTTAGTACGAGCTCCTATGGGGAAGGGATTAGTCTCCGCATCCGGCAGGATACCTTAGTTGTACAAAAAAGAAAGAGAGTAGTAATTTATTATATATAAAATTTAAAAAATGATAATTATTAAAGTAATTTTAAATTTTAAGAAAATATATTTTTTTATAAAAAATCAATTTTGGAAACAAATTATATCCTTTACCTTATAACGGCAAATGGCCGTCCATCTGTACCAATTACGACCAAGTTAATCATTGGCCAAGTATAGCGGTTAAGATGAAGAGGACGACGCCGATTTCTTCTCCGTTATCCACTCGCCTACACACGTTCTAGCCCACATCTTCTTTTTCCTTTCCCACGTTTGGCCCTTCAAGTTATTGGAAACTACACCGATACCGATATTGTTCATGCATCAAATTTTGTTTAAAGAAAAAACCAAGTTTTTAAAGTTTGTAGGAGAATTCAAATGTTAGACACACTAAGCTATCACAAACTTCTATCAAAAATTTATATCATAATGCTTTAGGTGATAGTCATAAATACTTTATTTTTTGATATACCAAAGCAAAATTGTTAAGTTAAAAAATCGTCGTCATCGTTATCATCATCATATTTAGTCCGAAGTCTCGTAACAAAGCGAAATCTGAGAAGGTCTGATAGTACACAACCTTAACCTTACATAGTAAAGAAGTTGTTTTCGGGAGACTCACATGCAGATGCGACAATAAAAGAGCGTTACAGGTTAAAGAGTAAATAAATACAACCGACACGTTAAAAAATTATGTAAATAAAATTATAATAAATACATAAAATATAAAATATAAAATATAACTCGACTTTTAAAAATAAAATATATTTTAAAACTAAAATATAACAAAATATATTATTTCTTTATCTGTAAAAAAGTACCAATACGCAGATGATAAGAGAGCAATAAAGCATTAAAGAACTCGATTTTGACTCAACATGTAGAAACACAAATCGTCTGAAACCATAAGATTATTAAACATAAAAATTAAATCTTGACAAATTCTAAAGTATTTGATTTTTTAAAAATTTTTAATTTAATACTTAAAATTTTTAAATTCTTAATTAAGGGATCAAATTTTTATAATCTTATTAATTAAGTTCAAAACGTTAGTTTTATTAGTATTTTACTAATTTAACTTAAACATCTATAATTGTTAACTAATCTTATTTTAAACTGAATTGTTGAATTTACAAAAAAAAGTCAATTAATTACAAATTAAAAAATTATAGTTAACTAAATTGAAAAAATGTCAAAGGATTAACCACTTTGCAGCCTTAAAACGTATATCTATGTTAAATTTTTATACGTTAAAAGGGAAAAAGACTAATAAGACTTGAACCCAAATCATTTCCACTTGGAGTTCTGGCTTCCGTACTCTTAAAGTTGAGTTATTAGCAGCTTTACTTATTTATCCTCAAATCAAAGGCAACAAACATAAGCTCTTCACATGTGAACTTGGAATATAAAATGTTGTATTCGACATAAATAAGAATTAATGAAATCATTCTCGAGAAATACATAAAATAACTGCTGCCTCCGAGGGGTGGTCTCAATAACTTCCTTAGAATATATAATTTGCAAATTATTATTATTATATTTAAGTTTTTATCAAATATACACTTAAAAATAATAATAGTAATGAATAAGGTGATGTAGCTATGTACACCTGCCTTATCACCATACAGAAGAATTAGAATAGCATTTGTTTAAGGAAATATCTTATGTTGTACAAAGCCTAAAACCTTCTTCCAATGTCCTATAAAATACCATCGCTACCATTTCAATTCCTCACCAGTCACCACTCTCCACACCCCCTTCTCTTATTTTCTGTTTCACTCAAAAACATGGCACAGTCGATAAGCAATCTTCTTCGCGCACTTCTTCTATTCATTTCCATCGCTTCCCCCTTAACAATGGCTGCAACTTTCAACGTCATGAGTTATGGCGCGAAACCTGACGGCCGTACCAACTCAGCAAATGCATTTCTTGCAGCGTGGGCTCAAGCTTGTGCCTCTACAGAACCGGCAACAGTTTACGTGCCTAAAGGAAAGTTCTCTATAGCTAACCAAGTCGCATTCCAAGGTCCTTGTAAAAACACTGCCATTGTAGTAAGTATAGACGGAACCCTTGTGGCTCCGTCTAACTATCAGGCCGTTGCCGCCGCCGGAAATTGGTTAATATTTGAGCATGTTACCGGGGTCACCGTTTCCGGCGGGATCCTTGATGCTCAGGGCACTTCTCTTTGGTCTTGCAAGGCCTCTAAGAAGAGTTGTCCCAGCGGTGCGACGGTATGTTTACGTGTCACAGAATCTCAAGAATATAATTCCCTTGTAGCTTAAGCCATGTGCAAGTGTATACATTGTAATCTTTTTCCTGGTCAACCTGCAGTTAAAGTGATTATTAATTTCTAAGATAATTGGTTATTGATCATGCAGACACTGGAGTTTTCCAATTCGGAAAACATTGTGATCAGCGGATTGACATCACTAAACAGCCAGATGTTCCACATTGTCATCAATGCCTGCCGGAACGTAAAATTGCAAGGGGTTAGAATCTCCGCCTCCGGTACCAGCCCCAACACGGACGGAATTCACGTTCAATCTTCTAGTGGGGTCACGATTTTAAATTCTAAGATCGGAACAGGGGATGATTGTGTGTCAATAAGCGCTGGCACCACCAACATGTGGGTCGAAAATGTTGCATGTGGACCTGGCCACGGAATCAGGTACATAAATAAAATAAATACAACGGCGTCTATATCAGACACTGTGCATGTGGATGCATGAAAAGTTGTTTTTGGCAAGTAATGTGTGTATTCTTGCGTGCAGCATTGGCAGTTTAGGGAAGGACGTCCAGGAGGATGGCGTGCAAAATGTGACAGTTAAAACTTCAACATTTGTCGGTACTGAAAATGGATTGAGAATCAAGACTTGGGGAAGACCCAGCAATAGCTTTGTCAGGGACATCTTTTTTCAGCATTCCATCATGACAAATGTCCAGAATCCAATTTTAATCGACCAGAATTATTGCCCCAGCAATGAAAATTGCCCTGGCCAGGTACTGTCAAGATTACATTCAGGATTAGGACGTAGACTGTGTACACATACATCTTAATTCTAACTTGTTATGGTTGTATTTTTAATCCAGGCTTCTGGGGTCAGAATAAGTCATGTGATATACCAAGACATCCATGGCACATCAACAAATCCTGTTGCCGTCAAATTCGACTGTAGTAAGAAGTATCCCTGCAGCGGAATCCAGTTGCAGGATGTGAAACTCACATACAGGAATCAACCAGCTCAAGCATCATGTAGCAATGCTGGTGGGACTTCTTCAGGCTATGTCCAACCTACTAGCTGCCTGTAGTCTTAATATGACCTCACCAAATTAGGACCTGACATTGAAGTAATGGTTCATTTAGTATGGTTTTGCAGCACGAGCATGTGGCAAATGTGGCACATTTGGTAAGAGTTGCTTCGAGCCCGGCCTTGCAATCATTAGGCAAAAATAATCCGAAGTTCTAGAATTCCTCTTGTATTGATTCTTCTTGCTGTATGGCTTTCTTGAGATCTGTTTCCATCAAAGACTGGATCCAAGACAGATGCAGTACTTCATTTGTACACGATGAATTGATGCTTAATGGAGTTGTGTGTTCCTCTTCAAGAATCAAGTTATCAAGGCAATTCTTTTCTTTAAAGGTTAAACAAATAGAAACTGCAGAGGTTTAAACTTCCAGGAAAGTTAGCAGAAATTAGACAGTACTGAAGATTAAGCAATCAAGGAAGTAGTATGCGCGTTTGTGTTGTCTTCTTACTTCAAACGTAATTGCTGCACATCCTATTAACCCCTGTTCTGTTCGTTCTGTTCTTCTCCTCTGTTCTGATGTCTCAAGTTAATGACCATTGAAAACACGAGAATCTCTGTCCACTGATTTTTCTGGAATGGTGATAATTAACATTGAAGTTGTTCATTGAAATACTGGACACTGATAAACTAACAGGAATTAAAAATTTTACATTTTGGATTGCAAGTCATAAACTCGTAATATGTCCGCAATTTACTACAAGTAATACAAATATAAATACAGTAAATTACAAAAATAAGATGGACTGCAAGCGTAATATTTCTATATCTGTAATTACGGATGGAATGCCTAATTCAAAACCTTGATCGAAATCATCAGCATCAAACATTTGTTCTAACTTCTCAACTTAATCTGTAATAATCTTGCTCAGTTTTAGAAATGTCAATTTTGACCCGGCCGGCGTAAGCTCAGTTGGGTTATAAGCTAAAATTGTTTAACCCGACCCAAACGTCAAAAACAACATATTTTTTCAATTATTTTTAAAAACTATGTAAAATTGAGTCGAACCAGTCCTATCTACTAGTAGCCCATCTGGCCACGGGCTGATCAGCCCATATTCAGGCCGGACTTGACATCCCTGCTCAGCCTTTGTTGTCGAATTCAAATCTTCTGTCTAATTTTATTCTGTCTTATTCTGTCTTATAAAATCTCGGTCATTTATTTTGCGAGATCCACGCGGGTCCTATGCAAGTCTTACACAAATAAATGACTGAGATTTATTAGACACAATAAAACATCATAATATTGGACAAAAAATCTGTACTCTTTGCTGTCGACGACTACGGTTGAGTTTGTCTCAGTTTGCTCTTAATACCTAGAATAGAAATAACCTAGTATTTGATAACTTAATATATTATTTATGCAAAGTGTGCGTGGCAATGAGCCCATCCGCCGTTGAATCTTCTCGAATTTTCCTTTAAAAGGTTTAGCCTTGTTTAAAACTCAACCGAACTCGGGTTGGGTTGGACCAAAATATTTAAAATTTGTTAGGTTTTAAACTTTTTTAAAATTATTTTTGCTTTTCGAGTCCTTTTAATTTTTGAGTTATTGTATAGTTAATTATTAAGTATAGACATTTTCAGTTATAGTTTTTCTAACTTGATTTTGATAATGAATTCTATTTAATAATTAAATAATATATAATTTAAAAACATTTTTAACATCACAAAATAATATAAGTAAATTTTAAAATAAAAGAAATCAAGAGAAAAATGTTTATATCTTACACAAACACTTTATATATAATGTGAAATAAGCAAACAATGATTAACAAATCAAATTAAACGGATCGGTTCAACCATAATTTTTCTTAAACTAGCCAACTTTTTTGGTTTGTTTATCTTAATAACTTTTGTTATTAAAAACGGATTGGTATATTAATCAGTCGGCTCATTTTTGTAAATAATTATCTTGAGAATCTTGATGCAAATGAACACAAAAATTAGAAAAAGAGAATCATTATTCAATTTTAGTTTGAATTATTAGAATTGTTATCAATTGATTATACTTGAATATATAGATATGGTATTTTAATAAATATTTTATTTTTTATTATATATCATGTTATAATAATATAATACCGATTGGGCATTTAAATCTTAAATTTCTTATCTTATAGACATAATTTCTAAGCCCAGGTCAAAATATTGCAAGTAAACATTATGTTACGACTAAGATAAAAATGATTTTGGTGTTCATCTAAAAATCTTATTGGCATTAATTCATCTATGGGTTGACGTATTATAACAAGAGTTTTGAAAGGTATCTTATAAGGTTTACGACGTCCTATTCATATATTTGATCTTCATCAACTCATTCTAGAAAATGAGATGTGTGAAGTTATAACAACAATGAGGCCCTTCACCTCACATTGCTCGCCTTTTCAATCAAATAGTAAGTTAGAAAGTTTAAGAAATGTGTATTACATAGTATAACTGAAAAGTATAATAGAGGGGCAAACAACTTGTTACCAAATCCCGTAGACATTTGCATTGGCCAGCTGTTCTTTGACACTCTTGAAAACTTTACTCCTAAGCACTTTGGTAACTCATCTGTATAAATTAAGATAATCTCTCATTAGCCGAACTTTAAGTTTGCAATGAACTTATAATTTGTCCATTTGTATTTTCTTGTATTTTCTCACTTCTTGATCAGTGCATTGATTAACTCACTTAGTGTACGTATATTTCTGATTAAGGTATTGGATAAGTCAATAACTCAATTAAAGGATGAATTCGAAGGCTTAAAATCTACCACTTGAGGATTAATACCTTTTTATTGGTGAAGAACAGGTCACACATCTACTAATGACAGTGCTCTCCTACGTCACTTGAATGTTTCACCACGTCATTAGGAAACCCTTTCAATGGTTTGAAATCGTTAGTCAAGTTTCAACTGCCCATTTTTATTTTCAAGCCGAGAAAGAAATCTCCATGTGAAGGTAAGTTTATGCCCTTAATCAAAGGCAGGAGGCTCACGATTGCGGGTTGGTTAAATTTAGTTGAAATTTCGTTAATTCGGTTGAAATATTAGGTTGGTCCTAAGATAAGTTGCATATGTAATGATGTCTTTGTCTTGACCCACAAGCCATATGCTTTCGGTTTAAAAATTCGGCATGAAGAACGGCCTGAGCTACGATACTTTATATACAAGTGATCGTTAGAAGAGCCAATAGGATTGTTTAGTTTTCGGCATTATGGGTCCTGATAATGCTTAGAGTAGGGAAGGTCATCGGATACTCCACTTTTTAAAGGTCGTGATTCATGAATTTGTTGGCCACAATTGTATCCTGTGCATCTCAACCGAAATTCTTAAAATAATGAATATTAATAATTTAAAATATTAAATCACGGAATTATTCAATTGTAGATGGTAAAATGTCGTTTCTTGTACCAAAATTTGTTGAATACACACCATATGCCTTGATACAGATTATACTCTGATAATAACGTGAACAGAACTCACTTCACATGATGATCAAGTAGACATAAAATTACCTGAAACAAGGAAGCCTGAAAGTAAGGCAACTAGGTAAGTGTATTCCGGCTGACATGATTTCATATATCCTTCACATTAATTTCAGGGTTATTGTCCAATGGTAACCCATTCTTTGGATGGTGGCGGGGCCAAGATACCGTACATGACGGAGGAAAAAGCAGCTCAACGCCGTCTTAATTGCTAATCCATGTGTTTTTATGTTTTAACGAGGTAATGTATATGCAGATAAGTCGTCATTACTCACATGGTTTTACGCCAAGATTATCAACGGAAAAGTCATAATTACATCAACTTGTGGCCCTAAGCTTTGTTCTATGTTATAAAAATTGGTACTCTTCGGCTTAATATCCACCCCAAAGTGACCTGACTTGACCCTTGCTGGAGATGTCACCCTCTCCACTCTACTACAAGCTTAACAGCCAACGCAAAGTCATTATAACGTGCCCCTCATGCTAATGACTTGAACGGAAATAAGTAACTCCGGTCTCCCATTATATACAGAAGCTTGACTCACCAAGTATTTCATTCTTTATATATATAAAAAAGTAAAAAACTACTGCATTTGAAACAAGTCCGATTTACACATTGTAACGAGGAAACGAAACAGAAGTTTTTGAAAGAAGGGGGTCCATAATTCTCGGAGGTGTAAAAGAACGTCTCAATTTATCTCCTCCGTATTCTACTCCACCTGTCACGTTCCAGTTTCAGCCACCTTCTCTTCCTCCTTTGCTAGAAAATGGATCACTTCTCACTTTTGCCCTTCCACAAATATATAAATTATACCCAAAATACAAACTTGTATTTGCACGTAGTTCCTTAATAAGTGTTGCTATTCTTTTGTTGTTTATAAATCTATAAAGGTTTAGCATAATTATTTACAATTATATCTTATGTTAAAATATGAGATTCTATCAAAATATAATAAGCAGGTATTAGATAAAACAAAGTGAGGAATTATAGTTTGATTAAATGGACAATTAATCTTAAAATAATTAATATTTTAAGATGTTTTAATTTAGTGTCTAAATTTTTAATTGAAACTTTAACAATTCATTTTGTATTGTTATATATGGCTAATAAATGGATATCTACCAAGTATTTGATATGTCAAATCAATAAAATTTAATATTTTGAAATCAATTGTTAAAATTTTAAAATTAATGTTGATAATTAATTAAAAATGTTAAAAATTTATATACTGAATTAAAACTTTTAAATATTTAAGTATTGAATTGAAAAAATCTTAAAAAATTAGACACTTTTTAATATGTTAGTTGGTTGGATTGAATCAGCCATCTTAACTAGCTTATAACCAAACAAATTAATAGCTTCTTGATAAAGTCAATCAGCTGATTTTTATCAATTAGTTAAAAAAATAGTTGATCAGCTAACAATTAAACGTGGCCTATGTTTGATAAGAAAATGATAGAATTATTTTAATTTTGAAACTTCCTTATGCAGAAATTTTGATTGAAAACCCCAAAATGCAATGTAAATATCTAATATCTAATAGCTAATAAAAACTTAACACAAAAAGCGAAAGGAGAAGAAAAAGAACAATTCTACGGTCTACCCTTGATTGAAAAAACAACCTTAATTAAGGTTAGTTCGGTAAAAGAAGTGGGGAAATAATACAAAACTGCTTAATCCACTATTTTCAAAAGTAAAAAAAGTCTCACTTCGTAACTGCACTTAGAAACCCTATAAAAACCACCACAAACTGCTTCGACTCCTACACAGCTATCTTCACCCACTCTCCTCCAAACTCCCTACCCCATAAACCAATTCCAAAGCTAAAGCACAAGCATGAGTCTTCTTCTTCACCTGCTTCTCTTGGCTTTCTTCGCCTCATCACCTTTGGCAGTAGCTGATCAATATAGAGTGACAAGCTTTGGAGCCAAGCCTGATGGTTCAACCGACTCAACGCAGGCTTTTCTTGCTGCATGGAGGCATGCATGCGGCTCCGCGTCTCCGGCCACCATGTACGTGCCTTCTGGCAGGTTCTTGGTAAAGAATGTGGAGTTTCAGGGTCCATGCAGCAATGTTGCGACCACCGTACTTATTGACGGTACCCTCGTGGCTCCGTCGGATTACTCTGCCATGGACGGCTCTAAGAATTGGCTTATGTTTGAGCATGTTCGTGGGGTTAAGGTCCTTGGAGGTGTACTTGATGGTCAAGGTTCTCGTTTATGGTCCTGCAAGTCCTCTGGCAGCGGTTGTCCAAAAGGTGCAACGGTGAGTTCATTTTTTCTCAATGGTGGTCCAAAATGATCTCTAATTCTTTTTCTCTCTTTCAATTTTTCTTGACCTTCGTCGCCAGTGATTTGCGCACTAACTGACCCGTTCATTCTTTCTCAAGTTGACTTTCCGGTTCTAGCTTTAATTTTCCCTTCACTACCGCAAGTCAACTGTCAAACATGCATAATTGTGCTTTTGAAGCGTGCCAATTTCAGTATAAATGCTACATAATTATAAATAAGCACGACAAAGCCTCTGTATAGGAAAAAAGTAATCTGATTTCTTTATTCATGTGTGAAACTTGTGCAGTCGCTAGAATTTTCAAATTCAAACGACATTGAGATTGGTGGGCTCTCATCACAAGACAGCCAAATGTTTCACATTGTGATCAATGGCTGCGAAAACGTCAAATTGCAAGGTGTGAAAGTTTCTGCTCCTGGCAACAGCCCTAACACCGATGGCATTCACGTCCAAGCTTCAAGCCATGTCACCATCTTAAATTCCAAGATTGGAACCGGTGACGATTGTATCTCCGTTGGCCCTGGCACCACCAACTTGTGGATCGAAAATGTTGCATGCGGCCCAGGCCATGGAATTAGGTACGTTACCAAAATATTTACTAGGCTACTAAACCGTCTTCATTGCACATGGAGTACTGAACTTTTTATGCATGGTTTGGTGCAGCATTGGAAGTTTAGGGAAGGAATCTAACGAAGCAGGTGTGCAGAATGTAACAGTAAGAAGTGCGACGTTTTTCGGCACCAAAAATGGAGTTAGAATCAAGACTTGGGGGAGGCCGAGCAATGGTTTCGTAAGGAACGTTTTCTTCCAACATGCATTCATGACCAATGTCGAAAATCCGATTCTTATTGATCAAAACTATTGTCCAGGCGAATCGGATTGCCCTAATCAGGTCTGTTCCATATAAAACTTGTCTTTTCCTATAACTAATCCTGATTAACTAACCAATCTAACCAAGGCCACGATTCTGTTTCTTTTTATTTTTGGCAGAGTTCGGGCATTAGAATCAGTGATGTGATGTACCAAAGTATCCATGGATCATCAGCAACAGAGGTAGGGGTGAGATTCGACTGTAGCAGGACAAATCCATGCACAGGGATTCAAATGGAGGACGTGAAGCTTACCTACGGAAGTCGTCCAGCTGAAGCATCTTGCATTAACGCAGATGGCTCAGCTTCGGGTTATCTCCAGCCCTCAAGCTGTCTCAATTCTTAGAATATCATTGAGAAAAGCCACCACAATCTCGTTACGGTCGTACCATTACCACGAGTAGTAGTTAATGTCCAAGTCATACTCGTCCGTGGTACCTTTGTTTGTGTCTCCATTATTGTTGTTTGTAGTTTTCTTTGGTAAAAGCATTTAAGGTGTTATTGCTGGAGCATGCGGCTTTTCCGCCAAACTGATTGGAGCCCGGCCTTGTAATCACCTTCGATTGAAGAGCATTTAAAGTTAAACCCCTTCATTACCTATACTATTGTTGGATGTGACATCTACCCTGAAATTATTTTCGAAAAAGACAATAAATTCTTGTGTCCTCCAAATTCCAATACGAGATAAGATAAGGCTTAGGCAATATTAAAGTTATGCAACAATATTGAAATTATATTTACACAATAATTATAGTGACCCAAATTCTCACTTATTCGCAATGTTTAAAAAATGTGGCTGGAAGTTAAATTAATAAAACAAAAGGTTTAGGTTTAAGAGGTTCAAACTGTATTATATTATAATTAAAGATTTAATAAAATTAAATAATTAAAAGTATGATTAAAAGAAATTATTCTTACTCATCGAAAAATTTAAAAAAAATTGTTAAAAAAAATTAATTAATTAATTTTGATTTAGAAGAACTTATTAACTAATAAAAATGGACCATTTAATTAATAAATTAATTATTTTTTAATAATTAGAACTATTAAAGTAACTTGAAATAAAAAATTAAAAAATCAATTTCTTAGAATACTTTGGAGTTTGTTTGGTAAAAATTTTTCCACTAGTCGTTAGGTTTTAACATTATAAAACTAACAACTCTTAAAAAAAAAAAGGCTCGTGATTAGTACACTTTATTGTCATTGGATTAGATCAGTCCACTTAAACATAGCATCTATCAAACAATTAATAATTGAAACACTAAATCAAACCTACAACTACAAGCAATATCATTGAATTCCAATTTTCAGTTAATAAATTATTAAATTATTTATCAATATAAAATATTTATAAATTAGTCTTTAATATAGTAAATTTAAAGATATTAAATATATTATAATTGATTAATAATTGTTAAAACACTATGAATATTTTAAAATATTATAAATTAACCTAATGCTTATCATTGAGTTGTAGTCAAACGTTAGAAACTCCCAACAACGCAAGCCATGGTGTGTTAGTGCTGTCTGAACTCAGATTTCGGGTAACTGACTCTGGGATTTAGCATAATGAATGCAAAACTGCACGAACTACAACATAATGGAGAGGAGGACGGTTCCGCACATAGCGAATCTGTTGCAGTCATGCATAGACAAGAAATCCCATTTGTCGGGGAAGCTCATTCACGCCAATCTACTCCGTATTGGCCTTATCACCGACACCTTTCTCTCCAACAGACTCGTTGAATTTTATTCTAAATGCAACAACACTGCTTATGCACATAATGTATTCGATCAAATACCGCAGAAGAATATTTATTCATGGAATGCAATGTTGAGCGAGTACTGCAGGGTGGAAAAGTTGGAGCATGCACGTCGGTTGTTTGTGGAAATGCCTGAGAGAAACACTGTCTCGTGGAATAACTTGATTACTGCTTTGGTCAATGGTGGGTTTGACAGGGACTCGTTGTGTATGTTTGATGATATGGTTTTGCAAGGTTTTGTGCCTACCCGCTTCACGTTGGCTAGCGTTTTCAGCGCCTGTGGTACTCTGGGAGATGTGGAGAGTGCTAGCAGATGTCATGGTTTTGCTGTCAAGCTTGGGCTTGACTATAATGTTTATGTGAGTAACGCCTTGTTGTGTGTGTATGCCAAGTGTGGTTTTGTTGTAGAAGCAAAGCGACTCTTTGAGGGAATTGAGGAGCCTAATGAGGTTACATATACGGCGATGATGTGTGGGCTTGCACAGACGGATAGAGTTGAGGATGCTCTGAGAATGTTTAGATCGATGAGCAGGAAAGGGATTCGTATAGATAGTGTCTCATTGTCGAGTATTTTGGGTGTTTGTGCTAAGGGAGGAATTGAAGAATCCGGTTTTTATGACCAAGATGTGAGCTTTTTGTGTAAGCTGTATGGGCAACAAGTACATGGAGTTGCAATCAGATATGGACTTGAGAGTGATCTCCATTTGAGTAATTCATTGCTTGATATGTACTCAAAGAATGGGGGAATGGACAGTGCTGAGATGATTTTCGCTTATCTGCCAGAAGTTAGCGTTGTCTCTTGGAATATTATGATAGCTGGCTATGGAAGGTACCATTGGGAGAAAGCTGTGGAGTACCTGCAAAGAATGCAGTCCTGTGGGTTTGAACCAGATGAGGTCACTTGTATCAATGTGTTAGCAGCATGTACAAAGTGTGGGGATATGGAAACTGGGCTTCGTGTCTTTGACTCCATGGCCTGCCCAAGTGTCAATTCATGGAATACTTTACTATCAGGATACGTCCAGACTGGGAATCATAATGAAGCAATCAAATTGTTTAGGGGAATGCAGTTTCAGAATGTGCAACCTGACCGAACTACTTTGGCCGTTATACTGAGTGCCTGTGCAGCTACAGGCCTCCTGGAGTCTGGAAAGCAGGTGCATGCCGTCTCACAAAAAGCAGCCCTCCATAATGATTTATATGTTGGCAGTGGACTGATTGGCATTTATTCAAAATGTGGGAAAATAGACCTTGCACAACTTATATTCACAAGAATGCCTGAACTGGACACTGTCTGCTGGAATTCTATGATTGTGGGATTTTCGCTCAATTCCTTGAATGAGGAAGGATTCACTTTCTACAAACAGATGCGACAAAATGGAATATCTGCTACCCAATTCTCTTATGCTACTATTCTGAATTGTTGCACAAAATTATCATCATTATTTCAAGGGCGACAGATTCAAGCCCATATAGAAAAAGAAGGATACACAAATGATATCTTTGTTGGCACTGCAATTGTTGATATGTATTGCAAATGTGGTGATATAGATGAAGCTCGACAGTTTTTTGATATGATGCCTAGTAAAAGTACTGCTACATGGAATGAGATGATACATGGTTATGCACAAAATGGACAAGGAAATGAGGCTGTTCATCTGTATGAAAGTATGATAAAATCAGGTGGAAAACCTGAGGAGATAACCTTTATAGCTGTTTTGACTGCATGTAGTCATTCAGGATTGGTCGATAGAGGAGTTGAAATATTCAACTCAATGCAACGAGATCATGATGTGGATCTGATCGCAGAACATTATACTTGCATGATTGATGGTCTGAGCAGAGCAGGTCGATTTCAGGAAGTAGAATTG
Source organism: Erythroxylum guanchezii (assembly GCA_025629825.1). NCBI lineage: Eukaryota > Viridiplantae > Streptophyta > Magnoliopsida > Malpighiales > Erythroxylaceae > Erythroxylum > Erythroxylum guanchezii. The sequence continues at coordinate 7,422,637 of JAOTAX010000005.1, read as the reverse complement.
CTGATAGATGAGATGCCATATAAAGATGATCCAATTGTTTGGGAAGTTCTGCTTAGTTCTTGTAGGGTCCATGCTAATCTAGCCTTGGCAAAAAGGGCTGCTAAGGAACTCCTGCGATTGGATCCTCAGAGTTCTGCCCCATATTTGCTTTTAGCCAATATGTATTCATCTTTAGGAAGATGGGATGATGCAGTGGCTGTTAGAGGATTGATGACTGGTAAACAAGTGATTAAGGATCCAGGTTACAGCTCGATTGAACATAAAGCTGAGATGCAATCTTTTTGGGCGGATGATAATTCGACCTTGGTTGTTAAAGATGAACGAAGTCTAGCTAATGAAACATGACAACTTCTCTTCTTTCCCATCTGATGCATGTACTTTTTGAGTTCATGTTAAACCAAGATGGCCACAATGACTGTTGGTTTAATTACAATCTGTTGAAAGGTATGTGGTTTTCCTATATTCAGAAGACATCAAATGGTCAATTGCACTTGCTTAATATAAGGTTGCCCAGCAATTGGAACAGTGACTGATTTCGTACTTTGGACAAATGCTGCTTCCATTTCTGGAATAGCCTATGGCTGATTTTAATCCATTGTGCCTCCCTGTTAGTTATATAAGCTTAAAGGGGTACGTTATCATGTACTGGAATTAATGTAACTAATAATCGGCTGTCCTGAGATTCTCTTTTGCCGGCACAAGCTACTCAAAAGTGAAATGCATGCCTCAACTGGTAAAGATTAATTTTCCGTTACCTAAAGTCATCTCTATATATTTCTATCCATTTTTAATGTAAATGCATATAAGCCAACAAACATTTCTAAAGATAATTGCAATAATACTGCCTTATATTCATATTGTTTGAAATTACTTTAGATCTCCAACCTGCAATTGCTTTCCTCTTACAGATCCGAAATAAGAATAACAGGGATAGCGAATGTTGATGAGTGAAGGAATATAAGTTTGACCAAGAACAAGAAAATGGTAGAAGGCAGTTCAAATCAAGTTATGTGAATGTTGGAATGGGGAAGAAATTGAAGGTGAAGTAATGACCTTTCCTCATCTATTTTTAGTTCATGGTTCATCATTTTATGTTGGCTGAAATTTGTTTTTGTGAAGTGAGGATTTTGAAGGGTTATTTAGGTTTGTTTGCTTTCATGAAAAATTAAAAGAGATGGGATTTCGGTGGTTGGGACATACTAAAAAGAGACATTTTGAAAGATACAAGAATATTGTACTTAGGTTGTGAGAGAAAAAGAGGAAGGCTTAAGAAGAACTAAGGGGAGGTGATCATGAATTATATGGTTCTGCTAGCAGGAGCTTACAGAGGACTAGACCCTCGATAAGAAACTTTGGCGTACTAGAATAGGGTTAAGAATCTCGCATAGAGAAGTCCTCTTTTTTGTAAGTCTTTTAACCTTTTCATTCAAGTGTTATGTCTTGTATTTAGCCTAAACACTTAATGTGTAATACTTCCCCATAATTATTTAGTTTAAATGTTTTCTTACCTAGCTTAAATATTTTTCTGTAATAATTGTTTGTTTTATTTATATATTTGGCTTCTTTTTTGTTTGTATATTTATTTATTTATTTTATCTTTTATTTTTATTCTTTACCTTAGTTTTTATTTATTATAGTTTTTATTTTATTATTATTATTTTTTTATATTTGTTCCTATTCGTTTATTTATTATTTATTACCATTATTATCTTCTACGTCTATTTTTTATTTTTATTATTACTTTCAATTTTTGATATTTTTATCTTTTATTATTCTTTATTCTTTATTTTTGTTTTATCTTATATTTTTATTCTTTACAATGTTCTATCTTTATTTTATTATATTTTTTATTATTTTATATTTTTATTTGTAAGTATTTATTTATATGTATATATATTTTATATTATCATCATCATCATCATCATCCTTTATCTCTATTTTTATTTCTTATTATTATTTTTATTAGTTTAATAAGTATTTATTATTATTGTTTATTAATATATATTTATCTCTTTTTTTATTTTTGATTTTTTTCTTACAAACAATTCTAAACATACCTTTTTATTTTATCTTTTTGTCTTTTTTCTTTTGTAATCTATCGAAAACAGTCTCTCTACTAATTAGATATAAGATTGCATATTTTTAGACATCTCTAGATCCCACGTCTCAATGAAACTTTTACTAAAATATTGTTTCAGTCATTTTTATCGTTATTTTGATTATAAAAAGATGAAGATTTGATCTACAACTTGCTATTTAATTTCAGTTTTCCTACATATCCTTCATTATATTGTTTTCTTTAGTGATTGTCTAGAAAGGCAAAGATAGCTAACTTATACTCGAGTTTTTATTTCTTAAGCATCTTGTTAGTAGTTTTAGCAGGAGCTCAGTTTCTCTTCATTAGCATCAAATTCCTTTCACAGGAGTTATAAAAATTCTTTGTTTTCTAGGAAATGGGGGTCTGAGTATGGCAAATGCAAGTTTGGTTGATGCGATTCTGGACCTTGTATAATGAAAAAGCTTCAAAGACCTTGTTCAACAGCCCTTTTGCTTTTGAGTGGATTTCTCTTAGAAAACTTGTTCATGAAATATAGTCTTTGGCTTGAATATAACTAATCCAAAGGAGATTACAGCTGCTCCATGAGTTTGCAACAGAAGTCGAAGGAAAGAAGCAGTCCCACTGGTAACTTGTACCTGTAAAAGGACACCAACTTCTTGTAAATCTTGGTAGCTGGAAGGAACATATTCACCTGTACCCAAATTTGCTGTGCCCCCTGTTCCTCTTAACATCCAACCCATTTATTTTTTGGATGTTAAGGAAACAGGGGCCACAGCAATTTTCGGTATAAGTGAATACGGCCCTAGTTGGAGACACAAGGTTGTTAATGATTGTGACAAGACAGGATGATGAGATGAAATAGTTTCTCACGTTTTGATCAATTGGGAAGAGTGTTGAAATTAAGCATTCAGGGTATTCCCAGAGAGAGGATAAAGTTAATAAATAAAGCCAACTGATGCTTTGGCTCATCTGGTGATCATATTTCTCTTGGAATTTCAACTTTTGTTTCCCTTGGTTAGTTTATTTTGTGATTGGCTATCATAAGAGTCAAAGCCCTTGGAGCTGTCCACGGACAAAAGTGGTTGGCCAACAAATAAAAGAGTGATTTATCTCCATTTCATAAATATATGCCATGTTATAATTGTTTTGCCTTCACAACTTAACCCAGTATTCTTATTTGTGTTCTTATCTTTATGAAGTTCCAGTATAGTTTTCACATGTTTGCTTGCATGGAAAAAATTATACATGAAATAGAAATATGTAGAATTTGCTCTGAGAATAGGGTGGTCTGGTGAACCTGTTAGATGTTCCAAAACTTGGATACTACCGTAAGAAAATCTCTCAGCAAACTTGGAATCTCGTCTTTTGTCCTTCATAATTTTGTCAAGGCATGGCATAATCTCATTATTCCCTTAATAATGCACTTGCATGGCAAAATCCAAACTACAAGAGCTTCATTAACTTTCATAATCTAGCACTGGCACTGGCACTGGCCTGCCCTAAGATGTTGTGGTTGGTGGTACAAGAAACATCTTGAGAACTTAAGCCTTTGTCAGTGGTTCAAGTTGATTGATTTCTTAGATCAAGGTCCAGCTAATGAATTGTACATGGCATATAAGTGGTTAATAGTAATAGGAGTATATCTGTAGAGCAAATAATATAGTTTCTAATCAATGCCTTTTTTTAATAATGTAATTTGATCTCAGTAACTTAATTAATTAACAAGTATTTATGTCACTAATATTTGTTAAAAGAACTTAAAAAACCTCAATAGAATTTAAGACTTATGAGTATGCTCATTTTTTCTGTGACTTCTTGAATTGCCAATTAGAGGTCATAAGTATGTTACTCTAATTTACATGTCAAATGACCAATTAATGATTACAAAGTGTGTATATTATTTTGAAAATTAGAAATGATATAACTAAATTGCATATAACTTTAGCTGAATTGTAATTGAGGGGTAATACAAAAGTTTTGATAGATTCCTACAAAGAAATGTTATGAACAATTACTTTAGGATAAGGATTTGAAGCTATTTGGAACACGTCACATATTCTTATGGCCGGTGGGAAAGGCAACTTCATCATTCGTTAGTCACCAAATAGAAGAATAACAATATGATCATCTATAAATGATTGATACAAGAATCCCCTGATACCAACTTTACAATAGTAGTTATAAGGGATAATCTTTTGGAACTAACGAAAATTTAAAAAATGTTACCATTAACAACTAAAATTTCATGAACAGAACCCTTTTTGATTCACCATGTAAATCTCAATCCGATCCCATTTCTATAAATCTTACAGCTCCCGGAACATTTTCCAACCCCAGCAGCAAAAACACTTTTGATCAATCATTGTTTCAACTAGCTAGCTAGCACAGGTTCATACACTTTTATCTGCTAAATAACTAGGCAGATAAAAGTGTAAGCCTGTCTAAGCCATGAAACATCTTGCTTCTTTGGTTAAAATCTTCATCTTCTTTATCTTGGCGTCGTCAGCAATTGCAAAGAAATCTGGAACAAAATATGCAGGAAAAGGAGTACGATACAGTGTGTTGAAGTTTGGTGCAAGAGCTGATGGTAGAACTGACTCAACCAGTGCGTTTCTGGCTGCTTGGAAGCAAGCCTGTGGTTCAAAAATTCCAGCAACCATCTCTGTGCCAAAGGGCAGGTACCTGCTAAAGGAAACAGATTTCATTGGACCTTGCATGAACCACGCCATTAGGTTTCACATATCTGGCACATTGTTGGCTCCGTCCGATTATTGGGCTCTTGGAAACGTAGATCATTGGATTGCTTTTCAGAATGTTGTTGGGGTTACTGTTGTTGGAGGGATTTTAAATGGACAAGGCACTGGTTTGTGGAACTGTAAAGCTACTGGCAAGAACTGTCCTGTAGGAACCACGGTATGTTCATCTGTTCAACCCCAAATTCTTATCTTTCAATCATTTTCTACCTGAGTTTTGGTTCACAGGAACAGTTTTCTTGTCAGGTTTCAAATGTTTGATGTTTCCAGGAAACAGTTGCTTTGGTTTCTAGTTTTGTACATAACCAAACTAAGCGCTTGTGGAAATAAAAAAGATTTAACTTACTGACTGAAAATTTTATGTGCTGCGTGACTGGTGAAACACTAGTCCTTGGTTATTACCAATTCAAGGTTCGTGGTAATTAAGGGATTAACATCACTGAACAGCCAGATGTTTAACTTTGTCGTCCATCGTAGTCGGAACGTGAAACTTAAAGGTGTGAAAATTTATGCTTCTGCGAAGAGCCCAAATACTGATGGGATTCATGTGGATCTATCAAAAGGGGTTGAAATCACCAATTCTGATATTAGAAGTGGGGATGATTGTATATCACTTGGTCCTGGTAGCAGTCGGATTACTGTTGATAATATCAACTGCGGACCTGGTCACGGAATCAGGTAAGAACTACCATATTAAAGAAGTTCCCTTCTTGTTTTTTCCAAGGCCTTATTGCAATTAAAAACTTGCTGAGATTGTGATTTATATTGAAAGTTATTGTGATAATTATATTGGATGCAAACTTAACACAAAATGAAGGTCGATAATAAAGTAAGTTTTTGCTGAGCAAGATTATGATTTTCTTGATGGTGCAGCATTGGGAGTCTGGGACAGGGATTTCATGAGCCAGGAGTACAAGACATAACAATCAAGAATGTTAGATTCACTAATACCCAGAATGGATTGAGGATCAAGACATGGGGAAGACCAAGCAAAGGTTTTGTAAGAAATGTTCTTTTCCAACATATCTCAATGAAAAATGTCCAAAACCCAATCATCATCGATCAGATGTACTGCCCTTACAACCAATGCCCTCATTATGTAAGACATCCTTACTTTGTAGAAATCATTCTATGTCCCTATCATAATTTCTTAGCCATTTGACTAATTCTGACAGGCCTCTGGAATAAGAATAAGCAATGTGAGGTATGAGGACGTGTACGGGACATCTGCAACCAAGGAAGCAATCAAGTTGAACTGTAGTAAGAAGTATCCCTGTACTGGGATTGAAATGCAAAATGTAAAGCTTAGTTTCAATAACCAGAACGCTCAAGCTTTATGCTCCAGTTCTTATGGCTCCACTTCTGGTCTGGTCCAGCCCCCAAGCTGCTTGAACAATTATAACTCAGGAAAAGAGGGAAATGTGCATCATTAAAAGTAAAATAAATTATCTAACTTATTTGTTTCAATAATTTTTAGTTTAACATGATCTTTGAATTAAAAATTTTTAAACATTAAGATTAGAATTCTTCTTTTTTTTTTTCATATATAAAGACTTTTAAAAAATAGAAATAAAATTATAGTTGTACTTGTTCATTAATAAAATTGTGTAATAAATTATTCAATTTGAGTTTTACATATATTCAAGTCTTTTAAAAATCTTATTTTTTGTCTATACAAAACTTTTAAAATTAATTAATCTTTGTCATCTATTTCATAATTTTAATTATTAGAATAAAAGATGTGAAGGGATACAAACGAAAATGGTAATAAAAAGGATTCAATATGAAAATTGACAAAATAGAAGAGAAGAAAAAGTCGCGATTGTACATGTTTATACTTCACACGACTCTTTTTTTTTTAATGAATGGTAAATTGTATTCATCAGAGAAGTGTATATATACAATGTCACAGGGGCATACCCAGTCAAAATCACATGATAAACATAAAAAAGAAAATCAAAATAAACCCCAAGGTATGAATCAGCCCACAACCCAAATACAGCCCAAAGAACCTTAAGGAACACTCCAAATCCAGACCAGAACCTTTAGCCCACAAAGATGGTTACTTGAGGCTAGGGAAGGGTAGTCCATCGGTGAGCCAATCCATCCCACATGGAGGCTCCTATCCAAGCTTAACCAAGAGACAGAAACATCAGCCCACAAGAGGCTAGCATCAATCAAAACTCCTACTGTCCACTCTAGAAGCCAACGTCGGGTTGCTCCATGCACCAACCCTCCATAACACGGCACAAAATTATATCCAACCAACACACCAAACATCTAGGCAGCAGCAAAAACTCCCATTTTCCTCCAAATGCGCTCCTTGCGTCACTAGAGCCAACATCATAAGGTAACATACGTCAACAACCTTCATGTGACAACACATCGTCAAAGAGCCTTGCCATCATCCTAAACCGACATTGAAGGGGAGCATCATTATCCAGCCCCAAAACCTGCCATAAGTTAGGAGAATGACAGTAAAAATGGTTCCAGCAAGCTCATAAGAAAAATCGCATCCCACCCCCTATACACCCATTATAGGAGGCATCACCTCCTAAACCAGATACAACATTGTAGGCCAAGGAGAGCCAAAATGACTGGCACTGTAGCAACAAACCAGAACTTTAAAACTAGATCCCCCATACACCCAAAATCAAAAATGAATTAAATCTGGAGGGTAAAGCGATACAAAATTCGAAACAAAACTACTTTAATATTAGCCACAATATCCTTACAAGAGAATGACACTCCTTCAAATTGAATAGTATTCCGAGATTTCCAGATTATGTAGATGGTGCACAGTAGTCCAACTCGAATCGCTTTGCTCTTTATAAGAGCTCCCGGGTAGTCTTTCCGGATCCATTTTACAGCACTGTGAAGAGTGGACATAGATCGATGTACTCCAAGCCCCATCCGTATAGTATCCTAAATTTTCCTTGTAAAAGGGCAAATGAAGAAGAGATGGGGGATGGTTTCAGGTGTTAATCGACAAAAGCCACAAAGATTATCAACTTCCAAGAAAGGAAGGTTATAATCCTTTGTAGGAAGCCTTCCCCATAGCCCTAACCATGCAATAAAGGAGAATTTGGGAGGGATATAATGCTTCCATATAAGTGACATCCAAGGTTTCCGAGGTTGCTTCATTCGCAAGAAGCAAGAGATCATAAGTTTTCTGAGAAGAGAGGAAGTCTTGGACATAAATATGTTGTATTCGCCTTTCAACCACAGCTCTGTCACCTAATTTCTCCACCAAAACATCCCGAATACTAGCTAACTTTTTCATCAGGGGGGAATCTCGAGGATGAGGAATCCAATCCCAAATTGATGTATCCCATAGGTATTCACCATGAACCCAGCTTACCCACAAAGAATCCGCTTTTGCGTAGATATTCCAGAAGACCTTTGTCAGTAGAGCATTGTTCCACAGTTTACTACATTTGAGGCCAAGACTCCCTTCCTCTTTTGGAGTACAAATACTATTCCAAGCCACGCGGAAGTGCTTCCCTCCCTATAAGAAAACTCTGCACAAGGCTGTGATCCGGTCCAAGATTGTAGCAGGGATTGGAAAAGCTTGCAACCAAAAAGCTAATACTCCTTGGATTACAGAATTGATAAGCTCCGCTCTGCCAGCATAAGAAAGTGACTGCCCTTTCTAAGAGTGGAGGTAACTTTCGACTTTATCCAATAACACTGAAAATTGTGCCATAGATACCTTCATAGGGGCCAGTGGGATGTCCAAATATCGGACAGGAAACTCACCTAGGGGATACTCAGCCAACTGCCGGAGACATTCTTTTTCATACCCTTCAACACCGGCAATGTATATGTTGGACTTCGTCACATTCATCTTCAACCTTGCCACCCTTTCTAGATCATGGACAACATCAATTAATATTCCCAAAGAGGGCCGGTCTCCTCAGCAACATCTGCTCCAGAAATTTCCAGTCTAGTGTATCACAAGCCTAGGTAATATCAACTTTCAACATATATCTCGGTGAAATTCGCTTCCGCGTATACCCCCGTGCAAGCTCCTGAGCAAGGAACACGTTATCTAGCATGTTCCGCCCAGGGATGAAAGCTACTTGTGCTGGGTCCACAATAATCCCCACCACCTTCAACATCCGTTCATTCAAAATTTTTGTGATGACCTTATATACTACATTAAGGCACACAATTGGTCAAAAATCAGAATCCCGGAGAGCCAAGGTAGTTTTAGGGATGAGGGTAAGGATAGCATGGTTGAGCTGTTTCAAAAGTCTACCCGAATGGAAGAACTCTTTTACCGCATCTATAACATCCACTCCTACCTTGTCCCATTGGTGAGTAAAGAAAGCTCAAGAAAACTCATCCGGCCCTGGCACTTTGTTCACCCCTATAGCAAACATTGCTGCTTTAATTTCCGCATCACTTGAAGAGGCCTCTAAGATCCCTTTTGCTTGGTCCTCCAACACCTTACCATTACACACCACTTCCACATCAATGTTACTAAGGGTGGCTTCGGTTCCTAAAAGGTCTTTGTAGAATCGTACACAGCAAGAAGCCACTTCATCCAATGAAGTAATCGGGGAACCATCCTCTTTGATAATATGGGAGATAGCATTCATTTTCCCACGCTTTTTCACAACTGCATGGAAGCACTTGGTACTTTTATTGGACTCTATCAAATGGGTGCACTTTGTTTTTTGTTGGAAAAAGAGGCGTTCGGCACCCAATAGAAAGTCTGCTTGTTTTCTCTTGCAAATCATCTCTTGATTCAACAACATAGTGGATGGGTTTGCTAGGGCAGCCTTGTAAGCAGCTTTTAAATCCTCCAGGGCCTTTGTGGCTTTAGTTGTGATGTTACTGAAAGCAAGGCTGTTAAGAGCTTTCAAAGGGGATTTAAGATTCTGCAGTTTTGTGCACAACTTAAATTGGGCAGAACCATAAACAGTTTCCTCCCACACTCTGGATATAATGCTCTAAAATTGTGGATGTTGCAGCCACATATTAAAGAATTTTAAAGGCCTATTCCTTTGGTGCTTCAACCGACTAAATTCAAGAATGACTGGACAATGATCAGAGTCTGTTCTCATGGCTAGAAACTGAGCTGAGCAGTGGAGGTCCATTTGATGCCATGCTTGGTTCATGAGAACCCTATCAAGTTTGGCCCATCGTGATGCTCTATTCCAAGTGTAAAATTCCTCCTTACTTGGGGCATCCTCCAACCCTATAGCAACTCGGAAATTTGTCAAATCTTGAAGGAAGTAGCCTGTAGGTGCACGGCAGCCTAGGCGTTCTCTCGCGAAACAAACACAGTTAAAATCTCCCAAAATAAGCCAAGGTTGTCTCAAATCTGGGTGAAAGCGGGTAAGGTGCATCCACAACTCTTGTCTCTCCAAAACCGTATACAGTCTATACACAATAGATACAGAGAAAATGGTATGGGAGATGCAACATTTCAGCCTAACGTGGATGAATTGTGCTCCAATCTCAATCACAGTGCAATGGTAGAAATGGGGATCCCAAAGAAGGCACATCCAACACCCCCCCCCCCTTTGATAGCGTCAAAATTGTGGCAAAACTCCCAACCCCCAAACCGGCGTTTCATCATAGAATTTAAACTCTCTACCGATAAATCAGTACATTCTATACTAAATTCTTTAACATCTTGTTGTGTATAAGGAATATTATTGGTAACATTTATTTCC